>OZ037786.1:16343690-16351190 GCA_964035525.1 Porites cylindrica | reverse complement strand
TGGGTAGATTAAGGGATGGGCCGAGGGTGCCGAGGCCACCCCTTCCTCTTTGAAATTTTGTACTATTTTTATAGAATTCTTAGAACAATATAAAGCATCTATATACTAGCTGGAAAGTGGGCAAGTGTTCCGGCCACCCCTTTCTGAATTTTCTGCCCCTGAGTGTGATGGTGCTGGGTGGTTGATGCTTGCATAGTTGCCATGGTTACCTCCAAGGCAATAGTGCCTTTTGCTCTCCAGGCACTTACAACTTTAAAATTATCATTTTAAACCCTTTCACCTACCTGCAGGCGGAATAAGAATGTTATTGGTTCGTGTGCACCAACCAATGGGTTGAAGCTCATCAGACGCTGCATCACACCAGAAGTCTCCACTCCGATCATCATCATATCCATCATATCGCAATAGAAGCAAAGGCCCTGATGCCATGACAACAGTGGCAATCCAGTAGGTATCCGTCTCCAGGGATGTACGATCCATACATTCAAGCTTCATGCCAGGAACAAAGCCTTGAACTTTGGTGTCTTGTACCTGAAAATAATAATATTGAAATAATATTACCAACAGCAAGGATTTATTCAACATTCTTTAGGGGTAATACACTTAAATACATTTAAATGCAATTCAAAGGAGTTAACAACTAAGAGAGCCTTAAGTGCCTGGGCTCAGCGGTCTTTGGCATGCTCATACCCAGTAGCTTACTACATCGATCATGTGATTCATTGGCGCATTCAGTTTCCTTAGTGCTGGATTTTTACAGTCCATAAAGGTTCTTTCAGCCATTTTCTCCCCCCCCTCCTCTCCCAAGGCTTTGTCGTCTTTCTCCACTGATGTTTTTCAGTGTGATGAGTGCCTGTTCCTTTCCTTTTGTGTGGGGGGCTCACGGCTGGGTTGCGCTTTTGTGCCAGTCATGGGGGCATTATTTCAATCTAGGGGCTGGATGCCAATAGTGGAAGCCCCTAGATACTCCAGGCACCCAACATCCATTTTAGCGATACAGTTGTTAATGGTGATATAATTTTGTTTAATAACTTAGACTGCTTGAATAACTGTAAAAAATGTTATAAATCCTAGACCAATACGGGTCAATGATGCTCACATTAGTATAGTTTCAGTAAAAATTAGAACAGCCTGATTCTCATTCTACCTCTTCAATGATAATTATGCAGGGATGCCCTAATCACATTGCAGGGGCTGGTGGGTCTTCTTGAAATCATTCTCTTGGTCATTACATATGGTTGCGGATAGTTGCTAGTATTTTTGCAAGTGTTTTTATTTTTCTCCTCCCTACCCTTCCCTCCCCTATAGCAAGAAAGTATAGGTGAGTATGTTAGGTTCCACTGGTTAGCAGTATGGCGGCACCTGGGTGGATGCCACTCTCAGGGTTGTCAAGGTTACACATTGCACTCAGCAGCAGTTCATGGCTCCACTGGCCTCTCAGGCACCTCCCCACCCTCATCTCTGTGGATGCGTTTAAGTACATAATACCATGTACTTACATGTTTAAAACTTTCCTTTGGAACAGCCTTTGCATGGCATTTTTTTAGATATTCCTCCCAAGAAAAGAGGTCTTCATCTTCCTCATCAGAACCTAGCATAATCAATTAACAGAAAGACAATAGTTATTTTATATGATTTTGGATTCTTTTAGGAACTGTGCATTATTTTGTAGCACACCTAATTTAAGCACTCTGACAGTCAGAACACTCTGACAGACAGAGTAACAACTAATTTAATATGATGATACAAAAAACAAATTACAAATCAGGACGGTCACTAAGATTTGTACTTCTGTTGTTGTTAGGTACGCTTTATTTCCTCAAATATTAGCTGGGAGTGATTATTCGAGGGGGGGATTATTTCAAATGTTGCTCACTGGAAGTCTTGCCCTAAATATTTTGTTTTATTATCCCATAAATTTAAAAAAATTATCACATCAAATAAACTTAACATATGGGATTTTAAAGCATTCCAAATTTGGTTCCTTCACTAATTTTCAGAGATTGTTTGCGAGTTTTGGTGCAAGATTCCACTTCAACTTGACAGGGAGGGGATAAAAGAAAGAGAAGATGGCGAGAGGGGCGGGGTGATTATTCAAGGGAGGCAATTAATTCAAATATTTCCATCAAAGGGGGGTGATTATTCAAGAGAGGTGTTTAATTGAGGAATCTACATGGTTATTATTTGAGGAATGTATGGGGTATGTCATTAGTAGGCAGGGGAATTGAAGGGCTAGGAAGCTCTTTTGGTTCTATTCTTCCTTCTATTTCTTATGAATTAGTTGGAGGTCATGCTTGTGGTAGCCCAGGGGAATCCCTTGCCCCATGCCTCAGGGTGGATTTCTACTGCTGCATAATTTTTACATGAGTGCACATGAAGATAAAATAGAAGAAATATACATGAAATGTGTATATAAACATCATTGCCTCGAATTGCGGGCGGACGAAAGACTATTCTTGGTCAGTGGTACTTTATTAACTGTACAGCACGGTTTTTTCCAAAATCAGTCCACATTCTTGGCATGCCTGTGTTGTACCAGCTAACATGCATGGTATATGACCATGGAGGCCCTTGACTGCAGCGCAGGTGTATTTTGGCCAGGTGAAAACTGCTTGTACTTTACTGTTGTAGCCGCCATCTTTGATTTTATGACAGAGGAAGATTAGAGAGAGTAGAAATATCAACCCATAGGGTAGGTATTCAAATTTTAACTGTGCTCTCGAAAAAAGTCTTTTGGAATTGGAGCAGCTGGGAATGGCGCCTCTATTACTTACCGAGCAAGTCAAAATGATTTCTACACTGGTATCAGGACAAGATTTGCTTGCAGTTCCAAACAGGGGTTGGTAGGCCTACATGGTTTTTACTTCAAGCTAAAATGTTGTCCAATACATTTTTTCTGTGGCTGGTAGATTATGCTCCGGAAGGTTCTATGTTTTTAATAAGCAAATGTGATTTTAGCCCCTTGTTTCAAGCTGAGAGGTCCTTACTGCGGCATAATAAGGCTTTTAGGTTCTTTAATTTTCTCCAAGGGAGAAAAGGAGAGAGATTAAATCTTGATTTGCCTTTAGTAGCCAACGTGGAACCTTTGATTGAGGCTGACATTACTGCCAGTGAATAGAGACACACGGATTTTGATTTTCTCCATGCTGGACTGGCTTTGACCGGCATGTACATAAAAAGAGTACATTTGCCGCTCTTAATCAGGGTACTCGTCATGGATGTAAAAATTTTTGTAATATTTACAGCTTTAGTAACACCTAATTTTGGTGCATTGATATTTTGCACAGTTGCAGAGCTGTGAAATTCACATAAATCTGCAAAATCCCTGGAAATTCATGAAAACACTCAAAAATACCGCAATATCCTCAATAAATCTTAGCAAATACATGACTGTACAACACATTTGACACTAATATCTTGGCTGTTGGGGTTGTTTATTTACTTAGTGTAAATTTGCAAATTTATCTTGAAAATTTGCCACTTCACAAGCAAGCAATGTCCCAAAACTACTAGGCATGGATTATGTTGCAAAAGAACGGGGCACTAGCCATGATGTTTTAAACCTTTGCCATTGGCTCATTTCTGGAGTGTGTTGTTGTTGACAGAGGAAATGATGATTTCTGTTAAGAAAACATTAAAAACGCTGAAATGCAAAACTAATCCATTTCCAGCAAAATTTGTCCTGAAAATTCCTACAAAATCGGTGTTTTTATACCAACTGTTTTTTAGCGAAGTTTACTTTAAAAATTCCTGCAACTGTTCTGCAAAATCAGCTGATTTTTCTGCGAATTTCTCCCTGAAAATCCCGTAAAATTTCCCTTTCTTTCATGACCTATCATAAACCCTGTTATTGTAAACATTGTACCCTGTTCAAATAATGATAGATTTTTATGGGCTAATAAGATTTTATTCCTTAAACAAAACAACAACAACAAATTTTATTGAAAATTGGAAAATAACTAATTACATTACTTTCCCACCCGCAAATAGCTTATGAACTAATCGAGGCATGGGGAGCTGAAGACATATTACAAAACAAGAATTATATATAGATGGACTAAATAACAGTGAAGACACTACAATACAGTAAATAGAGTTTAAACTAACATAAAACAAAAAACAAAAAACAAGGCATGTACATAACGATTACGAAGAGAGGTTAACTAAAGTATTGAATAACTTAATAAGACGGGAGACTTCGACATAATCATCTTCTGACCGCAAAAAATTTAGTAATAATTCCTTTATTTTTTTACGAAAGGACGAACGTTTAAGTATTTTAATCGAATACGGAATAGAGTTCCAAATTTGGGCACCGATTCTCGTGAAAAAGGCATACATTTTATCGGTTCTAGAGAACTTAACATAAAACGAGTCGCTAGAGACAGATTTTGTTCTGTAGTTATGAATCTGACTTGTTTTAATGAACTGATTGAGAATACTAACTGGTGCTGTCTGTCTGTTGATATCATACAATAAATAGCTACAATCTCTGAAAAATATGCTAGGCAGGGGAAGGCAATTTGATTTGAGAAAGAAGGGTACGGCGTGTTCCTTAGACTTACTGAAGTAAATGAGACATAAGGCCCGTTTTTGTAGAGTTACGATCTTTCGTTGAAATGTCAAGGCACAATTTCCCCAACCACAACACTTAAAAGAAACAGTAGCAAAATAGCATAACATAAGAAGCCAGTCCCTCTTCCCTTGTTTGATCCTTTTACTGTAGACCTTTAATAAAGTTTTCTATGCCTCCTACTACACAAGTTTCACATCCTTAGATCATTTCTGCAGTCATTGTCCCTACCCTTGTATTTGTATTCTTTAGTGTTTATCTCCTTCAATAGATTTGAAAAAAATTTAGTAATAATTCCTTTATTTTTTTACGAAAGGACGAACGTTTAAGTATTTTAATCGAATACGGAATAGAGTTCCAAATTTGGGCACCGATTCTCGTGAAAAAGGCATACATTTTATCGGTTCTAGAGAACTTAACATAAAACGAGTCGCTAGAGACAGATCTTGTTCTGTAGTTATGAATCTGACTTGTTTTAATGAACTGATTGAGAATACTAACTGGTGCTGTCTGTCTGTTGATATCATACAATAAATAGCTACAATCTCTGAAAAATATGCTAGGCAGGGGAAGGCAATTTGATTTGAGAAAGAAGGGTACGGCGTGTTCCTTAGACTTACTGAAGTAAATGAGACGTAAGGCCCGTTTTTGTAGAGTTACGATCTTTCGTTGAAATGTCAAGGCACAATTTCCCCAACCACAACACTTAAAAGAAACAGTAGCAAAATAGCATAACATAAGAAGCCAGTCCCTCTTCCCTTGTTTGATCCTTTTACTGTAGACCTTTAATAAAGTTTTCTATGCCTCCTACTACACAAGTTTCACATCCTTAGATCATTTCTGCAGTCATTGTCCCTACCCTTGTATTTGTATTCTTTAGTGTTTATCTCCTTCAATAGATTTGTCTGTGATGTTTATTCTGAAAGCCCCCTAAATACAGACACCATAGCATATCCTCTTGGTGCATGTACAAACTGGGTTCAACTACTGTAGACGTATACTGTTTAGTTTTCTACACATCAAGTACCATACCTGATCCATTTTTCATGGACTTCTTTATATTTCTAGAAGCATCATCAATACTCTTCTTCCTTTTGCGAGTGTTTAAATCTTTATCCATTTTCAGCTCATCCTATGATCATTTCCTTTCATCATAAGTTTACCTGGGGAAAAACAAAATGTTGCAAATATACTACAATTTGCAGAGGGACTTACATGTATTATGTACTCAATAAGGGTTATTGCTATTTGGATGGGTCAAAAGGTTAAGAGAATTGATGGGTTCAACAAATCTTATCTTGATGACAATTATTACATACCTAGAAACCTAATGAATTATCATCCGTTGTATGTTCATCATTTTCTTAGGTAACATTAATAAAATGCAATCTTACGCAAGAAAAGAAAACACAGCATATTTGTTTTATTCCAGGTTTTTTGAAAGCTTCTTCATTAATACATGCCTGTATATATGCAGAGGATTGAGATGTTTCACACACGTGAGAAACTGAATTATAAGCTAATACAGTCTCGTTTCAAGAACGCATTACACAGTCCTAAGAAACACAAGACAAAAAAAGAAATGTGTGGATGCATTCTTACGATCACCAAACTTCGTCCATAACTCACGAAAGCTATGCTTCCACAAAAATGGCATGGGTTCGTTAACGTTAGTCCTCTTTATTCACGAATATTAATATTAATTTAGTTCCTTAACACTAACCCGGATACAACAAAAGGAATTCAATTTCCCGCTTCGATGTCCGCGGCCAATGGAACCAGTTGAGTATTATTTTGAACTAGACACGCGCCTTAATTTACATGTACAGATGAAGCTTGATCACCAATGAATTGAAATCATCAAAATGTGCACATACACATCGATCGATCGTATTGCAAAGGAAAACTCCACAAGAAATGGGAAAGTAAAAGACAAGTTTTGACTTAAGGATTTCGGATTTGCACATGCCCTAAGACAAGAGAAAAATCCAAAAACTCCGAGATTCTTTGGGTTTTTGGAGATTGTTTACGGCCGCACACAGCATAAAACGATCGACACACACAGATCTGAGCTTTGGCATCGTAAAGTTACTAGCAAAAAATCGACTTATACAGACAAAGGAAGTTCCCGATCGTTGCTACCATCATCAAGGTAGGTTTAGAGGGTGAGCAAAAAACACCTTGTAAAAATACTTACCAAATGGACTTCAACGCTCGCACGCTAACACGTACTTGAACCTCACATTGAACCTCACTGCAATGACATTTGTTAGCTTGGTTACCAAGCTCGGCGAGGCTACTAAGCTTTGCTCAAAAGTTTCCAGTGTCATGCGCAAGGGATCACAGATACACTGGGAGATTCTGGGAGAGGGGCCGGGGAGTCACTTTACAGAATGAATTTACAAATACTAAAAATATCTTAAGCTAATAAAAACTGAAAAATAAAATACATTATTAATCACTAATTCATAATTAAAGAATTTACATTGTGAACTGCAAGACATGAATACATTGCTAGGCGTCCAGATAGTGGCGGGGGCGGGCGCAAGAGATGTGAGTACCAAAAACAGGACGTACCTTATAACATGAAATTTTCGCGACATGTTGATTTCGCGATTTTGATGTGCGCATATTTCACGACACTTAAATTTCGCGATTTTGCGAAAGTTCTATATTTTGATTCACTTTAATTCGCATTTTTGAGTACAACAATTTACATTTCATAGGCAATGTTATTTAACATGTCTTTGAATTAAATTAAACGATTTTATCAAAGGAACGAAAACGTCAAAATTAAGAAAAACGAAACATGCGACTGGTCAGACGTCTTACAAGTTTACGAATACACTTACAGGCCGTGGTTCACTTTGTAAATTCCATTCATTCAAGTGGAGAAAGTTGTCGTTACAAACTCACATGCAGCAGGA
>OZ037786.1:16273690-16338690 GCA_964035525.1 Porites cylindrica | reverse complement strand
TGTTGCTGACCATTAGTATCGCAGCTCTAGACAAGCCTTTGCGCGCGCAAAAGAACTTATGGTCAATTGTCTATGACACCACTCTTTAAAACCTCACTTTTGGAAAAAGAAAAACGAAACTGAAACTTACGAAGACATTTTACAGAATCAGTGATTTTTATCTAAAAATGGTTGTTTTTGCGCATTTCAGAAAAGATTCCTCGTCGACTAAGGATGGTACAGATATATGTGTACAGCTACGAGCATAGCAGTAATTGATCCAACAAAATGCTACCATAGCCGGCCAAAAAGCTGTTATATTAGTAGTGA
This sequence comes from Porites cylindrica, assembly GCA_964035525.1. Lineage (NCBI taxonomy): Eukaryota > Metazoa > Cnidaria > Anthozoa > Scleractinia > Poritidae > Porites > Porites cylindrica. The sequence continues at coordinate 16,338,381 of OZ037786.1, read as the reverse complement.
TTAATAACCTGCGATCAGAGCGACAGTAGCTGAAAGAAGATAATCACTTCAGAGAGAGGATTTGTTAAAATCTCAAAAGGGGAACCTCACCGATCTGGAAAGATCAGGAAAATTGAAAGAAAATAATTTGAGAAAAGAGTTTACAGCGGCTAAAAGAATAGCAAGAAGACATCAAGTGGAGGCATAAGAACGCTGTTAGGGAATTAAGCGATGTGAAAGGAAAAAAACCTCAAGCTGAAAGCTCATTGCACTTCACTGTTTATTCAATAAACAATGAAGTGCAATGGGCTTTCAGCTTGAGCTTTTTAAACGGTGTGAAAGAAAAAAAACTCAAGCTGAAGGCTCACTGTACTGCTCTGTTTATTCAATAAACAGTGAAGTGCAATGAGCTTTCAGCTTGTTCGAGCTTTTTTAAAACGATGTGAAAGGAAAAAACCTCAAGCTGAAGGCTCACTGTACTGCCCTGTTTATTCAGTAAACAGTGAAGTGCAGTGAGCTTTCAGCTTGAGCCTTTTTTAAACGATTTGAAAGGAAAAAACCTCAAGCTGAAGGCTCACTGTACTGCCCTGTTTATTCAGTAAACAGTGAAGTGCAGTGAGCTTTCAGCTTGAGCCTTTTTTAAACGATTTGAAAGGAAAAAACCTCAAGCTGAAGGCTAAGTGCACTTCCCTGTTAAAGGGGCTTGATCAGAGAGCCCAAGAACTTCGGCAGAAACAACAAAAACTTGGTCGGGTAGAACAGATTTGGTCTACAGCCTAAAAGTCTGAATCATGCAGCTAGCTCCCTAGTGTATATTATTACTGATGAACTGCTGTATAAAGTACTTCCAGTGGCCCGGGCCATCCTCTGGAGGAGCGACCATCACAGAGCTCGACACTAATGAAGTAACAACAGCGGAGGGAAACACGATTGTACTGTTGTCTCACCATTAGGAAGCTTAGCAACAACGACGGCGACTGCTACGGAGTCATTTAAAAAGTGAATTCGCGCTGCCTCAAACTTTATCGCGCTTATTGCATCTCTTTTAATTTGTCATATGTGGGCAAATATTTTGGAGTTGAATTCTGAAGGACTACTATCAAAGTTCAGGAAAAGAAAAAGAAAGTTGTTGTCTTGTGCTCCCGTAAAATTAGGCACTGTCACGTTGTAGTCGTGCGTACGCATTCACGGCAAAGAAATGTAAGAAAAAAAAAAGCTTGATGCACGTGATGCAAAGTTGTTGTTTTGCTAATCTAAACTGTTGCCTTTTTAACCGTTCCCGTTCCCGTTCTCGTTCCCGTCGTGGTTGCTTAAGCTCCCTATTATAGCGTGACAGGGAGTCCTCGTGTCATCAAAACCATCTTCGGAAGCAGTCATAGTACCTGTATCAGACGCCAACAAAATTCTTGCACCTGTGAACATGGTGAATGAAACTGAAATGGATTCCCGAACAACTCTGGTAGCGCAGAATGTTATCCAGTCTGTCAGACGGAACATCATCTGTCCCCAAACAGCTTATACATCCTGAGCCAAGCTTCCTTCCGTGACCTAAACCCGATCGAGTTCCTGCTGTTCGATAATAACACCACCAGTTGGTCAGGCTATCCTTTAAGTTCCTGGCTTTCCTCAATTATCAGCTCTCCACATTGAAGTGCCCTCAAGACCGGGTAATCACCTGCAGCAGCTTGTCATTTGTGCACCTGAGTGGGAAAAATACCTGCAGCTGTGAAAGGAAGTGGCCGAACACATGCATAAAATAATTTTAATTATTTTACACATGTTCTCGGCTACTTCCTGAACACTCAATCTTCGTTAAAACGAGGATTGAGTGTTCAATTGCTACAACGTTCACTAAAACAGCGAGAGTTAACATCACCTCTTGCGACAAGCCTTTTGAATCTTCGCCAAAGAAAGGTAAAGAGGAACACGAGAGAGGAAGTGACGAACCAAAAGATGAGATGGAAATTACCAGTCGACCACTGTTTCTTCCGAGTATCGGCTCTCCCTCGCGAACAACCGTCAACGAACTCGAGGGAAAAAAACACAGACTTTGGTGAGTTGGCTCAAAAATTATTATAGTTACCCCTCAAAATTTAATTGGCCTAACAGGGTTTCAGTAGATCAAGTTATATGAAAACCGGGGAATTGTCGAGCACTTTGTGCACTTATTAATTAGTGAGTGAATGACACTGGGTTTAGGATGTTTAGGTTAGGATTAGGTTTTATTTAAAGTTAGGTTAGGTTAGGATTTTTTACCTTTCCGCGAGCATCGCAAAAGAACATAATTATATATGGTCTTTTAAATCGTATTCAGATACACAAGCGACTGTTTTTATTCACAAATTGTAACTTGCTAGTGTAAATGGGGTTCTACCAGGTCATCGCAGCAGAGATTCCATGAGATAGCGCATGCGCATAGCTGGTCAATTTTGTGCTTGCGTCGCCATTTTGGCAAGGCTGGTCTGTTAGCCCATCACAATCCGGTGTCTATCTTCACCATCGTAAAGTTATATTTCTTATTTATCATACATCGGCAATCTTTGCGAAGCAAAGTTTATAACTGCCGTGTTTTTTCATTCACTAAAAATGCCTACGCCGGGTTCCGGCGTACTTGATGAAATCCTTGATGTGACCAAGGAGTCACTGACCGAGTCAAATTCGCCGAATTTGACAAGCAAAGGAACTACGCTTACAGGATCGTCTCGATCTCCAAAACAACAATCCACATCTGCCGCAAACACGAGTCAGGCTGCTGACTCTGCTGAAGGCGAGGGAGAAGCTAGGCTTCTCCACAAACTCGACCTATTGACAAGCCTCGTGCAAGACATGGTGCCCGTTGTCAAAACTTTACAAGAGTCTCACGATGCCTGGCTATTGCAAGATGTGGATGATGTCGACGCTCCTTCGTTGGCTGAAAGCGAGAATGAGGAAGGGCCTCCGCCAAAGCGACCCAGAATCACGCCACAACCGGACGAACAACCCCGTTCCAAAACGACAGATACTACTGGCAAAGTGGATTCACTTGTCACCGAAGTGACCGAGGACGAAGTCACGGGGCCAGCGATTTCGGAAAAAATCGCAAACGTTCTTAACAACATCCTCGCCAGTGGTCTTAATGATCAAGCCACTAAGCGGCGAAAAGAGAACATTCATAGGCCCACAAACAGCACATTACTTGCCCAAACTCGTGTCAATTCCGAGATTTGGGACATCGCTAAAAAGCCAACACGAAGCATGGATGCTAGACTTCAAGCTTTGCAAGACACCCTGATTAAAGGGCTTATTCCTCTTGCAGACATGACAGGAAAAGTGGGTGAATCTTTGGATTCAGGCGCTGCAATGCCAACCAAAGAGACCCTATGGGAAGCTCTATCGAATTCCCTTCTTCTTGTAGCGGCGGCTAACCACAGCTTGAATATTTGCCGCCGTGACTTGTTCAAAACAGATTTAGATGACAGCTACAAGGCCTTGTGTAATAACAAGCACCCATTTGGAAGTGAACTGTTTGGTGACGACCTAGCCGAACGGCTGAAAATAGTTACCGAGAGTAACAAAGCAGCCAAACAGCTTACAAGATCCAACAAGCCAAGTTCTCAGAAGTATAAAGGGCCATCACGGTCTTTTTTGGGCCAAGGGGGGCGCAACCAGCGCCCCTTCAACCAGTACAGCAACCATGGCAGAGGCTATCAGAGGAGCAATCACCCCTCATACAGGAAGGAACCTCGCAAAACCGAGACGAAAACAATGAAACAGACTGTGAAACAGTCATGACTCAACCTAAGGTAAGCTCTGTACCCACCCTTATTACTGGTGGAAGAATTAAGAATTTTCTGGCCAAGTGGCAAGAAATTACCTCTGACAGAACTATTCTGTCCATCGTACAGGGCTACAAACTTGAGTTTTATGACATACAGCCTGTTCAACTAGGTAGAGTTAGACCTACCATTCTGTATACTGAGGCCATGACGGGCTTTGCTCACCAAAAAAAATTATGCAAATTAGGCTAAGGGTAGATTGAATCTACCCATGGCTTATGATTAACTGAAACGGGAGATCACAATTCGCGCCTTCATACGACTGAGGTGTTACTTTGGAATCCTCGGTAATTACTTTTTTCGCACTTGCCGGCATCCAAAAACACCCGGCGTGGGAATCACGAGACGTGTAAATAAAACATTTCTTGACATAATAAAAAGGTTTTCCAGATACGGACGCGCATTTGTTGGCTTTACTCGCGTGGAGACACACGTCAACTGTTACTTCTCACGCGAAATAGTATTCAAGGCATGGCTCTACTGTAAAAAAACCCCGCTCTTTGTTGATCGCACAACCATAATTATGGCAGGCGATAGCAAGAGAAATGACTATCACTCGAACGGGATAATCGAAGATCAAGAACCAAACCTTAACGAGAGCGGGGTTTATATCTGTTACTAAAGAGAAATTGAAAATGAAACATAAACCCTTAGATTCTATTTTGCTAAAGTAATGCTTTGATTTATTTAACGTACGATAATTGACTCGGTTGTGTTTTACAAACACATTTTTTTGCAACCCAAGCTTCTTAATTAAGCCAGAGAAGGGAATTTTTTGTCGTCGATTTTCATTGACAAAATCATTTGTAAGAACTAATAGACATGTGAGTGTTATAACTTTTCATTTGACGTTTTACAGTACGGATAGCTCGGTAACAAGCGACAAGATAATGTCATTTTTACATACATATATTAGCATCCTTTGAATGTAACGAATAATACTAATAATAAAAACGTTTTGATGGTGTTATCATGATTTTGGTTAAAACAATTTTGTCACATTGTGTCGCTGAAAGTTTATCTCATTACCCAAGCAATTATTGTAACTAAAGTAAATTCTATGTGAATTTCTGAAAGAAAACTAAAGCAAATCAGTGTACACTCCATCACCTTCTGCAAATTATAGCCCTGTGTCAAAGAAAAATAGTTTTAAATCACTCAATAATGATGTTGATAATAATAGCAATAAACAATAATAATAATAATCCGAAACAGAACTAGTTAGTACAAAATGAAAATGATGAAAATTAGGTCCTGTCATCAGATAAAAACAGTCCACAAATGAACTGACTACCCAAGAGAAACAGAACCAGTTAGTACAGAATGAAAATGATGAAAATTAGGTTCTGCCATCAGATAACAACAGCCCATAAATGAGCTGACTACCCAAGAGAAACAGAACCAGTTAGTACAAAATGAAAACTGTGATGAAAATTAGGTTCTATCATCAGATAACAACAGTCCACAAATGAACTGACTATCCAAGAGAAACAGAACCAGTTAGTACAAAATGAAAATGATGAAAATTAGGTCCTGTCATCAGATAACAACAGTCCACAAATGAACTGACTACCCAAGAGAAACAGAACCAGTTAGTACAGAATGAAAATGATGAAAATTAGGTTCTGCCATCAGATAACAACAGCCCATAAATGAGCTGACTACCCAAGAGAAACAGAACCAGTTAGTACAAAATGAAAACTGTGATGAAAATTAGGTCTTGTCATCAGACTACTCAAGAGAAACAGTACCAGTTAGTTTAAAATAATAATGATAAAAATTAGGTTTTGTCATCAGATAACAACAGCCCATAAATGAACTGACTACCCAAGAGAAACAAAACCAGTTAGTACAAAATAAGCATGATAAAAATTAGATTTTGCCATTAGATAACAAAAGCCCATAAATAAACTGACTACCGAAGAGAAACAGAATAATAAAGCTAAATGATTTCTTTAAATTGAAGTGACCAGAAAACAGAAATACCTCACTGTATTGGGAATAATTTGACTAAAAACAAACTTACCTCAAGTCTAATATCACTAATATGTAACTTAAGTCCGTAACAGAATTTACAAGGCCATCCGGTGGAATGATATTCTGGCGAAGAACATCAGTGATCAAACGAACGTGGAAGCGACGTACACAGTAGCTGGCATCATGTTGAATTCCACTTCGGCATAGGCCGATTTGGCGGGTTCAAGTTCCCGCGTTGCCACGTCTTTCGTCAGGAAATCTCCTAAATATTTCATTTTTGGAGAAACCCGTCGACCGGACTCCACATATTTCTTTTTTGAGTGCATGCCAATGCTTTTGGGGGTTGTAACCCTCGACAGACTCGAAATGGGAAACGAAGACTCGTACCGTCGACGGTCGCCTTCACTTCAAATGGTTTCGAAATCAAAACCACAGCGCTTTTGAACTTTGAAAGTCTAAGGTAGAATATTAATTAATTAGTAAGAATTTAACTCGGTTACATCGCATGATCGCTGCCTGACCCTCAAAAACAAAAAAAATCGTACATGTACGCTGCCGTCCATTCATTTGAGCGGCACTGGAAACAAGTTTTTGCGGCGCTTTGTCACACATTTCCACATGAAATACGGGTCGCTCCTTCAAAAATTTTATCAGAGTGACAAAGGAAATATAAAATGCTTTAACATAATGTCTTTTAACCCTGGCGTGCCCCGTCCAAATCACCGGCAGTCCGATCTGGATTTGTTTATCATGGAAATTACTTTCTACGGGTAGATGACGCGAGCTTTTATTTTTAAGATACATTTCGAATGATCAAAATCTTTTTCATTTTAAACAGAAAGGTCACGCCGCAATAAAACGGTTGCGTGGGATGCTGGCTCCTCGCCTTGCCTCGCGCTCAAATGACGCGTCTCTCGCGGATACTCGGTGTCTGGTTTACTTATTATGTTCCGGTCTTAATTAATTTTATGACACCAAGCAAACACCTTTCTATCGCGTACCAGGGCATCAATTTCCGGCGCCTGCTGAGATTTTTTTTCTTGAGCAAAGCTCCTCATGCAGTGGCCTTAGATCAGCAGATTCAAAATTTTTTGTCTAGGGGTATCATTGTTGAGTCCCAACATGAATCCACCGAATTCATATCCCCCGTTTTTCTCCGAGCTAAGAAAAATGGGAGTTTCAGAATGATTCTGAATTTGAAAGAATTCAATCGCTTTATTGCTTACCATCATTTTAAGATGGATAATATTGAAACCTGTGTTCACTTGATGAAACCTGGGTGTTTTATGGCATCTATTGATCTTTCAGATGCTTATTTTTCTGTACCTGTTGACCGGTCACATCAAAAATATCTTAAGTTTTTATGGAAAGGAAAGCTTTATCAGTTTACTTGCCTTGCGCAGGGCCTTGCCTGTGCTCCCAGAGTGTTCACCAAATTACTCAAACCTGTGTATGCATACCTCCGACTCAAAGGACATGTTTCTAGTGGGTATTTAGACGACTCCTTTTTAGAAGGAGACACTAGTGTGGCCTGCTCATCCAATGTCCAGGATACCTTAACCCTTTTAGGGGACTTGGGTTTCTGCCCTAATTTGGCTAAATCAGTTGTCCAACCTACACAGATCCTTGAACATCTGGGTTTTATTTTAAATTCCTTAGACATGTCTGTTAGCATAACAGATCACAATTTTGGCAAGCTACTTGCCTCAGCACATCAGGTATTGCAATCTACATCTGTTCCTGTTAGACTGGTTGCTCGTTTAGTGGGCATTATGGTATCTTTTTTCCCTGGTGTAGAGTATGCTAGACTTTTTTACAGACAACTTGAGATTGAAAAATCAACTGCTCTAAAAAATTCCAACTGGAATTTTGAAAGTCCTATGATGTTGTCTGAAACAGCAAAAAATGACATAGTCTGGTGGATGAACCATGCCAAAACATGCAAAAGGAAGATTAGTCATGGGAAAATCACAAGAGAACTCAAAACAGATGCCTCTACCCAAGGGTGGGGAGCCTTTTCAGATGGGATTTCCACAGGTGGCAGGTGGTCCCCGGAAGAAGCTCAACTGCATATTAATGCCCTAGAGCTCCTCGCTGTTTTTTGGGGCCTCAAGGCTTTATGCCCTTCAGAACATCACTGCCACATTAAAGTTCTGTCTGATAATACCACCACTGTATCATATCTGAGGAACATGGGGGGATCCCATTCTACCCCTTGTAATGATATCTCCAGAGACATATGGCTTTGGTGCAAGGACAGAGATATCTGGATCACACCTGCACATATCCCTGGGGTCGAGAATATCGAAGCAGACTCTGCTTCCCGGGTTTTTAATGACAAAACAGAATGGAAACTGGACCAACCAGTGGTGTCAGAAATTTTTTCCTTATTTGGCAAACCTGACCTTGATTTATTCGCATCCAGACTTAACCATCAACTGTCTCGTTATGTTTCATGGATCCCTGATCCTAATGCTGTTGGAGTAGATGCTTTTACATTAGACTGGGGAACACAATATAACTATGTTTTTCCTCCCTTCAGTTTAATTTCACAAGTTCTACAAAAGGTGGAGGAGGATCAAGCAGAAGCAATCATGATAGCCCCTCATTGGCCAACACAGTCCTGGTTTCCCAAATTAACAAGACTTCTGGTGCAGACCCCAGTGCTACTCCCCAATCGTCCCAACATCGTACACCTCCCCTTCAACCCAGGGAAAGAACACCCATTGGGGGCAAAACTGCTGCTGATGGCATGTCACTTATCAGGGAAAGTCTCCAAAATAAAGGCATTTCAGCGAGGGCTCAAGAGCTCATTCTGCAGTCCTGGAGGGAAGGAACCCAGAAACAGTACCGAACATACTTACAGCGGTGGACCACATTCAGCAGTGGACGGAATACTGATCCCATTCAACCAGCTATATCAGAAGTCATAGATTTCTTAACTGAACTGTTTGATAGTGGACTCGGCTACAGTAGCCTGAATACTGCTCGTTGTGCTCTATCATCTGTTATCCACCTAGATGATAACAAAACTGTGGGTTCTCACCCATTAGTTAACCGTTTTTTGAAGGCTGTATTTAACAATAGGCCTAGTATACCTAGATACCAGTCGGTCTGGGATCCCACAAGCGTTTTGACATACCTTCAAACATTTCCACCGCTGGAAAGCATAAGCCTTAAAGAGCTTACCCATAAGCTAGTTATGTTAATAGCACTGGTTACAGGTCAGCGATGTCAGTCTTTCCATCTTATGGATATTACTAGTATGCAGAAAAATACTGACCACTATAAATTTATTATTAAGGATATTGTTAAGCAGTCAGCTCCAGGCAGGAATCTACCAGAGCTTATCCTTCCTGCCTTCCCAGCAGATGGCAGGGTTTGCGTTTACTCAGTTCTCTCAGAATACATTAAGTGTACTGCACCCCTTAGAGGTGGAGAAACCAGACTCTTTATTAGTTTTGTTAAACCCTACCAGGCCGTGTCTAGGGACACTATTTCACGTTGGATTAAGAATGTTATGATCAAGGCTGGTATTGATGTGGAAGTGTTCAAACCCCATAGTACCAGAGCTGCTTCTACCAGCAAAGCAAATGCATGCCAGGTGCCTATAGATGTGATTCTTAAGGCAGCGTCTTGGAAAGGAGATTGCACTTTCCGTAAGTTTTACAACAAACCTATTGAAGATAATGTTTCTCGTTTTGGCCAAGCTGTTCTTGGTACCAGCATTAATGTATAAGCCTAGCTTTCTAGGTCTTGGTTTTTCTACTACAGTTAATAAACTAGGACACCAGTTGTGTTTTATAGGTGTTCCTTGTTTATTTTGTCTTCGTGTCCATATGGCTTTGAAATCTCATGGAATCTCTGCTGCGATGACCTGGTAGAATTGTAAATTAAACGAGACTTACCTGTAAGGTGAAGTTTGATTGAGGTTCTACCAGGTCATCACAGCAGCAGAGATTACATGCCCTCCCAGTTGTTACCCTCCCTGGTTTCATACTCAGCCCATATCCTGTTATGGGCCTACTGGGTCTTCTTTTTATTACATACGGACACTCAGTGCTTTTAATATTGACCAGCTATGCGCATGCGCTATCTCATGTAATCTCTGCTGCTGTGATGACCTGGTAGAACCTCAATCAAACTTCACCTTACAGGTAAGTCTCGTTTAATTTACAATTTTGTTTTCGATTGACGCGACGTATTGTGCGCATGCTCTCAGTTATGTGTCTCTTACTTAATAATTAGGGACTTTAAGATCCAACGGCGCGACGGCGACAAGAACGTCGCTTAAAAAGTGAATTTGAGTTTTTTCAGTCTTTATAGTGATTATTCCTACCCACGTACTTTGTCAATTGTAGGCGAACCCTCCTAAAGCTGAATTTCAAGGGACCATATTCAAGCTCAGAAAGAGAAATAAAATTTCGTCGTTGCTTATTTACGTCCTCCCTAAAACGCAAAATTAGGCATTTTCACGTCGTAGTCGTGCAAAAACGGGAAAGAAATGTACCAAAAAGTGTGTTGCACAAGTGAAGTTGTTGTTTTGCTAATTAAACCTATTGTTTTTTTGACGTTCTAGTTGTTGTCCGCGTCGTTGGATCTTAAACTCCCTATTATCTCCAAGTAGCTCCATGTCATGGCCTTTCTGCCTCTTTGCAAAGACTTCGTGACAGGCTTTTGGAAATTAAAACGCTGTTTTCTCGGGCCAAAAAGGTTTTAAAAGTATCTATTCAGCGTAGGGAACTCTTCGTCGTTCTTGAAGATAGCGTTTTAACAATTTAACTGCGTATTTTTTGTCGAAAACAATCTACTTTGGTTATATACTTTATCTTTCCAGAGGAAAAGAATGAACAGATTTATCTCCTGGCTACGACGCCATTCTTGTTTGAATAATACCTATTAATTCATTTTTTGTTACATTTTATTATTTTTTACCCACTTCTTGTGATTGACTGAGACTTTCTAAAGAAAACAACAAAATAGATAAAAACAAAAAAAAACAAAACAAAACAAACAAAAAGTAATAGAAGAAAGAAAGTTTGAAATATGAGAAACAAAAAAGTAAAGCAGGTAATATAATGACAGAATTGAAAAATAAGAAAATGCCAAAAAAAAAAAACAGAAAATTTTTTTAAAGAAGCTCTCTGGTTATTTGGCATTTTCTTATTTTCATAAATATTGTTATACCCTCACAAAGAACGCTGACGAAATAACTCAGTCCAATTAATTTATAGAGACTGGCACTCCACCTGTTACTTCAACTGGCCGGGCTTCTCTAGTTTCTGATTTTACTTCATGTAAAGCATGCAAACTTAACAGTTAACTTTTATCCTTTTTCGTGTAATGATTGTGCTCTATTGTCTTACCTAATTAATCTTCATTTTTCTTACCACTGTTTTTTTTTCTTAAGGAATCTAAATAATTATTTTTATTTATTTATTTATTATTTACACAACCCGCCACGAATAGCCTTTGCTACTTGATGGTTGTGTTTTAATTCTATTTTGTAACAAGGATTTTGAAATAAAGTTGTTGTAAGTTGTAATTGGTCCCATCATGCCTACCAGGCTGACTGTGAAGGACAGGATGTACAGACGGTTGCTGTTATCATAGAACATTATAATTAGGTAGAATTGTGAAATACAATTCCTCAAACCTTACCCCCGACAGTCAAGTGTCGGAACTTGTTGTTCATGCAAAATATACAACCGACGGTCAAATAACTTGCTTTGAAGTATTTGAGGAAAAGATAACAGATAAAGAGGGTAAAAGTGGTGGCTTGAGTTGAATCCAGAAATATTCAGCTAGACACATGCATGGGAGGGTCGAAAAAAGAAGGTAGTCAGTGGACTAAACGGAGCCTGCGTGGCAGACGTTCGAAAGCCGAGAAGTAACCATTATTTAACAATTAAGTAAGTAAGCAAGGTTCAATCTCAACATCATCGCAAATTCATGAATCAGTACAACGTTGTTACAAGCATTCTTAAAAATAAGATTACAAGCAAATCGTATAAAAAAGGGACTGGTTTACAATAATGACGATGATATGTAATCGAATTACCAAGAATTTCAAAACGATTTTTAATATCTATATCTAGCCGATTTTTTGAAAAACAACCTAACGAAATTTGCAGTCATTTGAGTGAAAAAGTGTCAAAAGGCAGGTTTCTTAAGCCCGTCAGAAGCTCCAAAATCATATATAGTAACGAAGGAAAAGAAAAGCAGAAAGGGCGAGGAGAAGGAAAGGAGGAGAGGAGAAAAAAGTAATGGCTGCACTCTTAGTTTTTATAATGGCTACTTTGGAGACAGTTTTTGGTCAAATAATTAAACTGTTGGACGCAAAAGCTCCATTTGACGATAACGTTGTCAAAGCTCCGGCTAGATCAGTAAAAAAAGAAAATTGTCATACATGCAACTGATATCATCTATGCAGACTCGATTATTTAAAGTTAAGATTGTACTTGGAAAGAAACTACGAAGTAGTCTTTCAGTCCTACATTTGGGCATCGTAATATAGTTCTCTGTATCAGCGGCTCGTATTATACTATTACATGAAACATTTCTGCAATTTGATTGGCTAAGAGCGGTGGTATTTCAGCTTAATTTGAAATACCTACCTGTGAAAATTACAACCCTTTTGCGGGTAGTAGTATAAAAAGAAAAATAGCATGATTTATACGTGATATTAGGCATAAATACCACGAGTGATATTTCAAAATTGTCTCAAATTTCACTCGCCTAACGGCTCTTGAAATTACGTATAACAATTTTGAAATATCACTCGTGGTATTTATGCCAAATATCACTACAAATCATGCTATTACCTATACTAATTGATGATGCACACAAACCCTCGACTTAGGTCTGAAAATGTTTAGAGAGTAGCCCCCTTTTGAAATCTTTTTGAAGGTGCTTACCCATAGTTCACTGCGTCTTTCGTCTAATCTAGGTAAGTTAAGAAAAAGAAGAGCTTCTCATGAAAGTGCAGGTACAGGCACCCAGGGCACTGCACCCTGGTCTGCACACGGGACACTTGACTCTGAACTTAGGACTTACTAACAATAATATAATGATTAGCCCGGAATCACCCTCCCAAAGAGAGGATAAAGCTATCTTTCCCTCCCCCAAAACAAAATCAACCCTCCCGAGCCATCATTTAAAATTTCGTAGAAAAAGAAAGAGAAAATGTGTTTATGGTGGAACACCCATGAGGGACATAGTTGGACCGCTCCGTAGAGTGGCCCTGGACTGGACTCCGGACTGGACCAGAGAAAAAGGACTCTGGACTCTGGACCCTGGACCATCACAGGGGTGATCCATGGACCCGGCATCCATGTTTTGTATACATCCGGGAAAAAAGGCGAGCGGCTGGGTTACGGGTGAGAGCGAGGGAACGCCTGAAGTACTTTTAACAAAAGCTTGTTCCGGTATACCAGATTCTGGTACACCCTAGGCCAATGATTGGTCTATTTTGACATCTCTTGTCAGCACTCGGAGGTTCATTACCTTGATTGGAAATGTGATGCGGTAGCAATGAGATGTTACACAGCAGGTTATCTCGAAAGCGTGGTGAAGTGTTTCAAAATATGCAACATACGTCAACATCATTCCCTAAGAACAAGAAAAATCTTTTTGAGGCTGGACTGATGTCGTCAAATGAAAGTAGGGCTTCGAAATTTTACCATTTATTGGCTTTCAAATGAGCTCTTTTCTTTCAGTTCTCTTCAGAAATATGAAATACGCGAGTGAATCTTCTATTGATATGAGTCTTTGTTTAGCCTGCGAATACAGCTGTTTCTCCTTGCTCCTCGCCAATAGGGACATTTCTTCTTGTGTTGCTACTCAACAACAGTTTAACAGAGTTGGAGTCGCTACAACAGTAGGGAGGCGTGGACGAATTGGCTGTGATTCTGCCGGCAAAATCTTGAAGTTCAACTTGATTTTGCCGGCGGAATCTTGAAAATTCAAGATAAACCAGTAAAAAACCACGATAAAAATCGTTAAAATGCGAGGAACTACCGATTTGAACTTTGAAAAAGGACAATTTCGCTACTCCCATGGAGTGTTTTCAGAAATCCCTTAAGGGAGCTTGTATATACCTCCCTTGGTTGCCTCGATCATGGCAAAGTTTGAACAAATTATGGAGCGTTTTGGAAATATTTTGAAACAAAGTTTCAAGGGCCATAAAAACATTGAATAGATATGCTATCGACATGCATAACTGGCTCATATCTAAAGAAAATGATGAGGTCTTGAAATGCAGTTTTGTCTCATAGCATAGCAATTAATTTTCGAAGATATCTCCGAATTATGCTAATGTAGGAGATCATGGTAAAGACAACATCTTTAGCGTCACTTTTTGATCATGTGGGACACAGAAATAAATCGCTTTGCAATAGTTTATTTGAATTTATGTTTCCTTTTTGCAATACCTGTTTTCAGTCAACTTATTTAGCTTTATTTTCATTGGTACGGAGACCCCTGAACATGACAGGAAAGTAACTGAGGATCCTTCTGAATGCAAATTAGAACAGCTACTACGTACTGCAAATCAAGAAGGATATTACAAATTATTACAAAATCGTCTACTGACGTTCTCTAAACTTAAGCAAAAACAGCTTTAAAACTTGTTTGAAGAAAAAGATGGCTTTTCGCCGCACCATAGGGATCAATGGGAATCTGAAAAAAAATATCCATGTTGCCTGTATGGATCATACAGATCATGCTCTAAAGTTTTTAATATTTCATTCTCACCTGGCATGGACTGAGGTTAATTAACTATCAGTTTTCAGGGAAAGGAAAAAATAATACAATTCTTTTCCTGTACAAAAACAAAAACGTTTACTTCATGCTTGTTTAAATTCTAGGAAACTACTTAACAGAGTTGATTACAATAATTAATGTGGAAAATAAAGCCAGGAAAAAGAAATACTTTCCCTTGGTTTGAAACAAAAATTTCAATTAGAAATTTCGTCTACCACTATTGTTGACGTGGGCTTGATACCTCAGAATCGCCGTCTCAAGAGCAACTGACATATACTGCTAGGAACCTTACGAAACTACAACAGCGACGGCAAGGAGAACGCCTAAAACACAATAGGCTTCAGCGAGCAAAACAACAGCTCCGGCTGCACGTGCATCACTTTTTTTTGTACATTTCTCCGCTGTCCGTACACAACTACAACGTGGAATACTCAATTTTTTTTTAGTTGACGGGCTTAAGAACTGGAACGACAAGGCGATAAATTTATTTACTATCTCTCTCTGAACTCGGACGCGGTCTCCTCTCTTCAGTTCCAACTTAACACATGTTCCGTGCTTTCAATTCACTGGGCGACTTGTTATGAGGGCGAAAAAGGACGCGAAGTCTATTTTTCAGCGACGTTTTCATTGGCGTCTCTGTTTTCGGATAGTAAGGTCCCTATTGGATTGTATTCTTATCGTCCTTTGGTTCTTGTACCCTCCCTAAACACCTGTGCTTCCAAACTATGATTTGAGACAAACCGCCAGGGAATTGCCGGCTCCAAAACTGCCGCCCGCGATGCCTGACACAATCCGCTATCAAAAGCAGTTCTGCCAACTAATATTAAGATCTCGGTCCTTCAAAAATGATCTAACGTATAAGTGGAAGGCTCTACTTGGTTACTTTTCTTAAAAACCACCAGACTGATAAGTCGTTTAAACTCTTTCTTTATGTCTCTTTTGAAAAAAGCATAAGACAGTGGGTTAATGGCCGAGTTTAAAACCAAGACAGGAATTTTGTATTGTTCATCATTACATGATGCACTTGTGTCGAATACTACTAATAGACTACAACGCAAATATATTCCGTAGCACACAACAAACACTCCTATCACAATACCCATCATTATTACTGCAGACTTCTCGTTACGGGTTTTAAAAGATATCCGATGGTTAAAACGTAACTGTTTTGCTAGGGTGCGTGCTGACCGATCATGTTTCCATACATGAAGTAAGATTGACGCAAAACAGAGTACTTGCAGTACGCATGGAACGATTTCCATGAAAATCATTGAAAGCACAACTGCAACGATACTGGTCAGAGGGGTCTCGCAGCAAAGCCGAAGTGCGGTCTTGAACGCAGCCAGCGTAAATGACGCTATCCAACAGGAAGTTATCACTTGAATAACACGAGATCGAGTCATAAAAGTTATGTATTTAAAAGGCTTTACGATGGCGATATAACGGTCGAGCACCAGAGCACACAAGTTTAAAACAGACAAGTAGCTAAACAGCCACCTTACGACATCTTTCCATGAAGGAAAAACCTTAGGCCAGTAGCAGGTGTTTGTAACGTCGCATGCGAACAAAGAAGGAACAACGCTCAAACCAACACAAAAATCCGCTACTGCAAGTGAAACGATAAACGCGTTGGTTTTGGTGCGGAGATTTCGTCTGCTGCAGACGAGGAAGATTACAAATCCATTTCCAGTGATGGCAAGAAAGGAAAGGACCCATCCAAGAATCCAAAACCAGGTCTCCATCCGTACTAACGGCAGTTAAGAGAAGTTCTTATTAACTACAGATAAAAGAAAAATATCCTCTTCGCAAAAGTGTCAGGAGGTTGTGAGTTATTCACTGGCAGATGTATGTTACTAGACTGAAGTCCTTTTTATTGACCTACTTTGTCATAAACTTGGTAATTTCTAATAATTATGTGTTCCGCATGCGCATTAGGTAACTGACCGAGCTGTAATAGCACAGTTGGTAGGAAAATGAGGATAGTTGCGTGCCTTAACCGCTGTAATTGAAAGCCAATGGGCGCTTTCAATACAACAATAATTCCGGTTAAAATGTTGGAAATTCCCTTGCCCAATGTAACTATACATCGACCCGACCAAAGCCACGGCGCGTTTGGTTATTGTTTCTACAAAAGAGTGGTATTTGAGACAACAATTTTGTCAAATGGAAAGGGACACTCCAACATTGCCGATCTTAATCTAAATAGCTCTGATCTGGCGGGATTTTAAATATTCTCTTTACAACTAAACCGGTCTGGTCTGTCAGTTATAACAGATGGAATTAACCGAGACCTTAGCTAATTAAAAGAAATGTACCTTCTCTTTAGCCTAAATTGCGGCCGACATGTTTCTTACAAATTGCGACAGGTCTACTACAAATTACCTCAAAAGTGCATAAATAAAAAGGCCGTCTCTAATATCACTAAATTTGCCTGAGAACGTTTCCGCCGTTGTCGTTAACTATTCCTAAGCGAGAAAATAAAACAAGACAGACATGAGCCAGCAGCATCACGGTAATAATCTGCCCATGCATGCAGTCTGTTCCGTTTAATTCCACTGCTATACTAAATAGAGTATGCAAAGGTTTTCAGTTAATAAATAGAGCAAGGAAAAAAAAATAAACTGATCACGATGTGAAACAGAAACACAATGTCGATAAGTTTTTAAAGGCAGTTCAACTGTGGAAAAAACACCCTCTTGACAAAAACTGCTTGCCTAACAGTTTTTTAGTATAAAACCTTGTTACTATAAAACCTTTCAATATATATATATATATATATATATATATATATATATATATCAGTATATTTAACAATTATTCCACGAGGGCGCGTTGGATATGAGATGATAGATAGCCAACGAGGCGCATAGCGCCGAGTTGGCTATAATCATTTCATATCCAACAAGCTTGTTTATCCGACTTCAAGAATATAAATCACAAGTAACGAGCTACAAATACAGGCTATGCAGCCATTCACTAGAGCAATCGAGGCGGCAGTATAGCTTCTTTTCTCGTTCAGCAAAACGAGCTTGTGGCTCCAAACAACTTCATAACAAGCGACCGAGGTAATACCGGTAGTTTTTCTCCGTTGTTCTTACTTTTATAACTGCACCGAAAATCCAAATTCATAGTAATTTCGATGGCTGTCACCTAAAAATTCCTTTCCTTCACATTATCTGCCAGGTTTTTTAAGCTGTTCTGCTGTGTAAAATCCTAGAATCACGATGAGTTTTTAAAAAACTAATGTTCATCGCTACAATGTTTTGATTTTTCATTCATGCAGTCTAGGCGAGTCCGTTCGCGCGTTGACAGTTTTGATAGACGTGTGACATGTGAATAGCGGAAGTCCCTTGTCTTTTCCGGTTTGTTCTAGTCGGGGCGATTCAACGAGATTTTGTGGGCGTTTTTAATAAAACAATTATTCCACTCGGGCTTGTTGGATATGAAATGATTATAGCCAACTCGGCGCTATGCGCCTCGTTGGCTATCTATCATCTCATATCCAACGTGCCCTCGTGGAATAATTGTTAAATATATAGATGGCGCAAGACGCCTGGGGTGTCGATATGATCTTTAACAACTGTTTCACTAGCTCAGTTAGCAATCAGCTAACAATATTGTTTAGTTAAATGTCTTCTGCTGCATTTTTATTTCGAACGGCTAAATTGGAAGGTATTATTATTCATTCGGCATGAAACGATTTTAATATTGTTCCAGCCACAAGCAAATTGTCTCTCCTATTTGCTGTTGGGCTTCCTTAGCAACCAATATTAAAATTTCTTTGTCGGCATGATTTCAACAGAATTTGAAGGAAAATTACCCTTACGTTCGTGTAACCGGGGCGAAAAAGGTGACACATTTGATAGCTACGTTTTTTTCTGAATAACAAGTCATTTTACACTTTACACGATTTTATCATTTCAGTCACACCTGCAGGACTGAGCTGAAATAAACTTGCACGGAAAGATTACAAAACAACTACATTTTTTTGTGTTTTTCTCAACAAGGAAATTACTTCATATAACAAGAATATCGTACAGCTAATCTTTCAGTTCTGTTCGGTAAATTCTAGGAATCTATCGCCGTTAACAGAGTCCACTTGTACGAAGACACCAAACCTCGAACTTCCGAACTTGTCAATCTTCTTTTCTCTCGTCAAGATGGTATTCAGAGTGTGAGTATCTGTTTCAGACTGAGATTGACAAACTGATGGTCATAACCGATGAGCCCGCTGTACAAAGCGCACGGCTATTAAGCCTGGGTTCCAAACTATATCCAAGCAACAAAGCAGCCAATGCTCATGCTACCTTTGTTACTCGATTGATGCAGAGTCTTGTTCGAGTATGCCAAAATCGAGCAAGTGGAAGCAAAGCGGGCTTTGGTAGCAGGGTGTGAACACAAAATTATACTCTATGTCATGACGTGAAACTAAAAAGTTCCATCCAATATGAACTTGCGTCTCACACCACCTGTGAACCTTGGTCCTAAGTCCTAATTCCGGATCCCTTGTATTTTGTATTCTCTTAGGGTCCAAAGGTTCTTGTTTTCTCTCGTAATGCGCCATTTTTTCCAAATTTTAATTCGCTTTGAGTCCAAGCCTCACACGTTTATCAGTCTTTTACTGAATTGCTCAAGCCTTTCACACTCGTTCATAAAAGACTTACATCCTACAAGAATGAGTTACGCACGTCAAGTGGTAAGCTTTAGTTAACATTGTAATATTCTTTTAAACACAGCGCCAACGCAGAAGCATCCCATAGCAAACAAGAAACACTCCTATCAAAAGACCCATTATTATTACTGCAGACCTATCGTGGAGGATTTTTAACGACATCTGATGGTTAAAACGTAACTGTTTTGCTAAGGTGCGTGGTGACTGATCATGCCTGCGTACGTGAAATGTCATTGATGCAAAGCAGAGTGTTAACAGAACACATGGAAGAAACTCGGAAATTATTGTCAGCCAAATAAGTGGGACAGGGACAGGTATTGTTTTGAAATAAAACAAAGAAAGGGTAATCTTTAGCGCGTAAAACTAACTGGTATAACCCAAGAGAAGAAAATAATTGAGATAATTCGACAGCGAGTCTGAAATTAATGTATTTTAGAGGATGAACGATGGCAATAAAACGATCCGGTACTAAGACGCATAAGTTTACAACAGACTTGTTACTAAGCAACCACCTTATAATATTCACCCAAGATGACCAAGATAGCAAATGTTGAGACCAGTAGCAGGTATTTGTAATGTCGCAGAAGAACAGAGAAGGAATAACGCTCAAACCAACACAGAAATCCGCTACTGCAAGTGAAACAATAAATGCGTTGGTTATGGTGCGGAGATTTCGTCTGCTGCAAACGAGGTAGATTGTAAATCTATTTCCAATGATGGTTTGAAATGAAAGAAACCAACCAAGAATACAGAACCAGGTCTCCATCTTAACTGTTAAAGGAAGTTCTTGTCAACTATACTGATTAACTAAAAAATTGAGTATTATAATTTACATCTTTGCATGAATTTGAGGGTCACATTTGCTAATACCCGTAAATGATTTTATAGACGCCCAGGGGGTTATTTAATTTTAGGGGTCCAATGGCCAAGAGGGGGCGTTTAATAGAGGGAGGGAGTTTAAAAGAGGAAAGCGTTTGAAGCTCAGTTAAACTAGTATGCTTTGGGCAAAAATTCAGTATCAAGAGAGTTAACTGTAAATAGCAGAATTTCCTAGCGTTTCAGAGTAATTGCCGGGGGGGTGTCTATTAGACAGGGGGCGTTATTAGAGAGGGGCGTCTAATACAAACCGCTTGACATCTTAAGAGGGGCGTTCATTAGACAAAAGGCTTTATTTAAGAGTGGGGGCCCATAACATCATTTACGGTGCGTGTTTCTATTAGTTCTTTAAATCGTCCTTATTTTAATAACTGCACTGTATTATAACTTCCTGCTTCCAATATTTTTTGCGCTATTTGTAATTAGCCATGCTGTCGTATTTTATTTGTAATTATCAGTTTTTTTAATAAACGGTAGGAAGAGAGAAAATGTGGACTGTCACATGGCAATAGTGCAAAGACATCTTTCAATTAAACGATAGAAAGCGTCAGTCACGTGTATTACCACTTATCTCAATTCATTGTTAATTTGGCTCGCTTAATATTGGTGCGTTAATGTATTCCTAACTGCGACAGTTCTTTATTAGAAACTGCGACAGGTGTTACAAATTACAGCAAAAGTTGGGGAAAAAATTGTTAAAAGATTTTTTTTTTCGTTTCCGTTATCCAATTAGAAGAGAGAAGGTAAAATTGCATATCAAAAATTAAAAAGTATACATTTATCGGGAGCGTAGCAAGCGTAGCTACCTGTACGCACGCACGCACGGTACGCACGTGCGTACCTGTAAAAGTCGAGGGTGACAAAAATAATAATAAAATAAGATACGAAAGCGAATAATGAAAGAAAAGCAAAGGATACGAAGTGTAAAATATAATTATTCACTGTTTGTCTGAATTCATTTAACAACGGATTGTTTAATTTTTAGTTTTGATTACTTCCAAATGTCGGCTTCCTTTGGTGGACCAAATATTTAATAAATATAAATGATATATTTAAAGCCTTAAGTTAAGAAAAGCGATTGACGTGCTTCAGTCCATGAATACAAAAAGACGATAAAGATTTTTTTTTTTCAGTTTACACAGTCACGTCATTTCATACAGCTATTTCGAGAACGGTTGTCGGAAGTGCTTGCAACAACCCTGAAAGGTATTGTGGGTGGCTTTGAGGGCAATTTTCTTCAAAGAAATTTGAAAGAATGGTACGGAAGGCCACGCACATAACAGGGGTCTTTTTTGCATGAGCATGCGCGACCGCTGAACAAGCGATGTGCATGGAGGCTCACCACTGGGTCTGCCTTCATCAAAATGGCGCGTCTCAAAGCTGTCATCGCAATTATTTTGCTTGTTGGTCTTGGCGAATGTGCTCGTGATTTAACAAAATGTGTAGTTTGCAAAAAAACTCTAACATGGTCTTAACAAAAGCGAAGTAGACCGGCTTTAACATACACGAGCTACTATCAAATTTCATCTCCCCACTTGACCTGGACAACAGCGCGCGTATATGTAGTGCCTGTAGGATTGCGCTGACCTCATCAAAGTCTAAACAAAGTGCCGAAACGTTTGTTGATGCAAGTAACCACTTTCAATTTTCTTTGTTTTGAAATGGGAAAGGAACAGAAATATTAAAAAAAAAAAAAGATTGCACATTTCAGCGAGCGGGTGCGAAGTGCGCAAAAGCCGGTGTTCAGTTCAGCAGTGAAGTACTATATGTTCTACAATTTTCCCAGCACTTTAAAGCTACAAAATTAAGAGCACACGAAACGTAGATTAGTCACCTGGTGAGATGTTGGTGGTAGTCACTCTGTATGTCTCGGACAATTAAAAAAATGAATATCAATGAGACATAGTCAAAACTGCATTCATGAGGACCGGAATTAAAGTCGAATCTTGTGACCGATTTTGATGAAACAAACGGTTAGGTTTCCCCAGAAGTACAGTAAACATGTGATGCCGACCAAAAGTTAAAAATTATTAGAGCACTTAAGTTCTGGCTAAAAGAAAATTCCTGTAAAAGATGCGTTACGATGTTAGTCCACGCAAAAACAAGAAGTTCTACAATTTTGCGATAAAAAAACTTTGTATCGCTGAAATACTTAAGGGAACAACTTTCTATTCCAACTGATATCGGCCTGGTAGTCGCCCGCTGATCGTTATTAATCCACTCCCGAAATATGGCTAAATCAGTTAGCAACAAATTATTGACAGAAATCCTCTACGGCATCGAGAAACTGATTTACATCCCATTTATAGACAAACACTAAATAAAGAACATTTTGTTCAATAGCTACGCATCAGCAATGCATTCTATGCCAAACTTTGCGGTTCTTAAAGGGGAATCAAGACACGAGTCGAGCGCCAAACAATAACAAACAGCCATATTCGTGTCAGACATCCTTGAGAAACTTGCTCTTTCACCTCGTTCAGCGCATCAGTCTCTACTTTAAATCACCAGATCTTTACTTATTTTGTACAACGAAGGTCTTTCCTAAGTTCCTGCTACCATTTCAATCTCAAGCAAGGTTTCAAAGTGAACAATTTGGTTGCTATGACTATGCACCGCGGTCGCTGTCACTGGTCGCGTACTCTTTGTCAAGTCAGCGGTCGCGCATGCTTATGCAAAAAAGACCCCTGTTCACGCACATATGTTTGCGAGTATTAAAGGAAAGCAACAAAAGTAGGTTCGACAGCTTCAGTCGTTACGAACAGTGTATTGATCATATCCCATATTACCTTTCGGGATTGTCGCGTGCGCATTTCTTCCGACAACCTTTCTCGAAACAGCTGTATACAGTATTAGAGAACGCTTCGACTTACAATAATCTCATCTTTTGGAACATTGAGCAGGGGGTTGGGGGATAAGGGCATTTGGAGAATTGTGCGTACCCCCGAAAAAATCCTGGTTACGCCCCTGTTTATGTGAGATGCAACATGAAAACACATGATGGTTAAAGCGTAACTGTTTTGCCAAGGTGCGTGCTGGCTGATCATGCCCGCGTGCGTCAAAAAGATCATTGATACAAAGCAGAGTATTAACAGAACAAATGGAAGGAACTCGAAGAGGAAATTACACTCATAACTCATGACTTATGACTTATGATTATTGAATATGCCTGCCTTCAATAGCACTGAATCCCTGCAAAGTACCAAATAATTTCTGCAAGTGTTCAATTATAGTTATTCGTGTACATGCATGAGTGAACTCGGTGCCACTTGGTGAATCCAGCTAACGTTGTTATGCTTGCTTTCGTGTGTCATTTGCATGAGAAATTGTTCGTGATTGAATTAGCCTGCGTTGCAGCCGGCCCACGCACTCGTCAAAACCATTTGTATAGTCCGTCTGCGAATTAGTGCACAAAAGCTCGTTCTAATATCCTGCAGAGTCGCAAGGACATATGTGAGCGTTTCTGATAGGCGGGTTTCTCACGGGTTTCTTATGCACCTCACGATTGGCCTATTGGGCCGGATGGGCGCAGTGACATGTCAAAATTGACAGAAGGGAGTTGGCAAGGATCGCTTACAGTAAACAATGTAACAGCAGTTCGAACTTTAAAGTCTTCTTCTGAACAAAAAAATGCTTTGAGAGAATTCCTTCAAGGACAGAATTTGCTTGTAAATTTGTCGACTGGTTTTCCAGCGTCTTATTCCAATCGCTGCAGATCCTCTGCCCCGTATTCTGCGATCTAGCCGACAGTTCTAGCGTCAAAACAAATCAGGAAATCATGATGTTCACAGCCAAAAAAAAAATACACACATGTAGCTATTCAGGTCCAGGCTTTTCGGAAAAAAAACAAGGAAACTGAGGTTATTTAGCCGCAATAAAAAAGCTTGAGGCTTAAACAAAGGTAAAAGAAAATCAATTTTAAAATGGTAAAACTGCTGCTGTGATTAAATCCTGTCAAAAAGCATTTGCCGAAACATAAACAACAGGAACTAATTATTCAATATGCATGGAACAGACCAGCTTCATAACCTCTAAATGTGAGACTCAAAGAGGCAAAAAAAATTTGCTCAGTCAAAGTGTAAAATACTCCGTGCACTGCATAAACTACGCAAAAAGAGAGCAAGAAAAACCTCTGTTGTTCAAGCTGACTCTAAGGTCACGTCTCACACTATCACGAGCTCAATCTCTCTTGTCACGAGCTATTAGTTGTGTTTGGCTTTTCAACACTTAATTCAAATCGGACTAATCACAAACTACGTAAGAAACTAGCCAACCAAAAACGCCGACATATGTCCTTGCGACTCTGCGGGATTCGAACACGATATTGTGCACTAATTCGCAGACGCTCTATACAGAAGGTTTAGAGCGTCTGCGACGCAGGCAAGATTGAATAAACCGTCGCAGAACCAGCATTTCATGAATAAAACATAATAATGCGCCTGATGTTGCCTGGAAACACAAATTGCTTCGTGACCTCAACTGCATGATGTCAGGTATATAGTAAGAAATATGGAGCACCCGAGATTGCAACACTGAGACCACGCGCAGTTTTCGCGCTGCGTACGCTGGACGCACACGACGAGATTATATACTTGAAAACTTAACATTTTGCATAAATGTCAGGGTTCCAATTATTAACTTGACGAATTCCTACGCTAGCAAGAGGTAGAGAAATTGGGGAACGTCACGTGGCAATAGCGCAAAAATATCAGTCAATCAAACGGGACAAAGTCAATCTTGTTTTACTGCAATTTATTGTTAACTTGGTTCACTAAATAATTGCGCTGTCAATGTATTCTTAATTGGACCGTTCTTTATTAGAAACTGAGACGGGTGTACAAATTACAACAAGAGTTAAAGCAGCTTTTATTAGAAGAAGCTTTTTTCGTTTCTGTTATGCAAAAAGAAGCGAGAAGGTAAAATTGCCTCTTAATAAACGACTTGTAGCGTGCTTGTTTCGGCTCATCGCTTTAAGAACGAGCAGTAATCTCACATGTATAGCGTGTTTGTTTCGACTTTCCGACTCATATGTTGCATGTTAAGCGTGCCAGTCTCGACTTAGGACTTAACGAACGCGATGTGTTACATGTGCAGACGATGGACTCCATCGGACGACTTTCCAACCTTCCTCAAAGTATTGTTTACACTCCCAGTTTCATCTTATGGCTAGACTTCCGGTAATTCAAGTGGACTCGACTGTACTTCCGGTTTCATTTTTCGAACAGACTCCCTTGGACTCCAGGCTTTGTCCACTGGAATCTAATCGAGAGTATTGAACATGTGTGGGGACCCTCAACCATGAGGGTCCCCACTGTAGGGTTCTTCAATCCTGTCATCCCGACCCAAAATTTCGTGTAATCCCGTAGCCGAGGGTTATTTTCGGCATTCTAACTCTCACGCATACTTTCCATCCCGAATCTTGTCCGATTTTGCTTTAAAATCCCCAATCCCGAGCAAATAAGGGAAATCCCGGATCCCAAAAAACCTATCAGAGACCCTCAAGGATGATCTTACTCGATTCATGCAGAGTATTTCTTTTTTAACAGTGCGCCAAAACAAGGGCTCTGCTAGCAGGATGTGGACATAAAATTGAATTATACTCTTACAATGCGATACTAAAAAGTTCCATGTGATGTGACTTTTGCCTCCCACTACTGTGTGAATCTTGATCTAAGTCCTTTCCCCGGTATTTTAAATTCTCTTAGCGTACGAACGTTCTTGTTTTCTCTCCTCATACGCCATTTTTCCAAATTTCAATTCGCTTTCAGTCCAAAAGTCACAGATTTATCAGTCTCTTCTCAAGCCTTTTACCGTCTTAAAAGACCTACATCCTACAACAACGAGTTACACGTACGCTCGTAAAGTGGTAGGCTTTCATTAACATTACTAATATTTTCTTTAAATTAAAACACAGCTCCAAGAAGTCTTTTAAACTCTTTCTTTATGTCTCTTTTGAAAAAGGCATAAACCAGAGGGTTCATGGCTGAGTTTAAAACCAAGAAAGGAATTTTGTAGTTTTCATCTTTACATGAGGTGGTGTGGAATAGTATTGCCTAATTTCATACCGCGCGGGGGCCTTGCACTACCGGATTTTCCCGGACTTTTTAAAAAGTCCAGTTTCAAAATGTTGGATAGTCGGAGTTAAAACTCGAACGAAAGCAATCTTTTTCGAAGAAATATTGATCAATATTTCCTCGGAGAATCTGTCTTAACTTAGTAAGGAAAGGATGCAGTATTTCTGCCATGCCCTGAAGCTAAACTTAAGGAGCCGACACTCAGCAAGTACAAGCAACTGTTCGATGAACAGGTCGCTCGAACCAAACATGATTATAAATTTTCTACAGCAAAGGACCCTCTGTTTAATTCTACCCGCATATGAGAAGTAGAGGATCATTGCAGGAAAGAACACAGATGTGATTGTGCACTTACCGATAGTAGCCTAAGTATGCTGGAGCAAAACTGAAAAGGGCAGTACAGAAGGGCTTACCTGGATTATTCCCGTCGTGGAAAAGAGTAATGTCCATGAAAGGTACTGAGTGTGGTGAATTTTGTGGCGTTATGTATGTTAAACTGGCTAGTGTTGTTCACATGAAGGGAGATAAGGGACTAGTCTATACTCAGTGCATGCTAGCCAAAAGGCAGATGTGCGTGACATTCTTGATTGCGATTACAAGCTGATTGCCCAAATTACAGGAACTGCAGTGTTACCGGACGAGAAATGCCTCTGAAGTAAGACTGAAGTATACTTGCTTTTATCCATGTTTAGTGAGAATAGTTTCCGGTCTGATCTTTAGGATTTCTACTAAGACCCTACGCAGCGACGGGGGAAAAATGTAATGTAAGCCTTGCCGACCTAATATACAATGTTGCCCTTTCACTCAGGGTCACTCTGGCGTGTTTCGCTTTTTGGTAGTTTTTATTTTACGGTTTGTAAAAGCAGGTACACCCACTTCCTTATCACTCCCCAATATCCGGTCCTTTCCAGCGCCGTAAAAAGAGCTAAACTCGACGGTTCTTTGTTCAAATTTTTTGTCGAACAATTCGGGAATCCTTCCAATACTTCCAAGTAGCAAAAGTCTCCGATTAGACCTCTCTTTTCTCAAAATTTTTAATCGAGGTCCTTTATAGCAGTAAAACAACTGTTCCTAGCTTTAGAATATTAACTTTCTGGAGCAATCTGGCCCTTAATATCGTTTCAACTGCATGCAATGACCTTTGTTTTACCTTCTATTTTGGAAGCCATTTTCAATCCGGAATTTAAAAAGTCCGGGAAAATCGGGTAGTGCCAGGCTCCCGCGCGGTATGAAATTAGGCAATTGTAAAACTGCAACGCAGATACATTCCATAGCAAACAAGAAACACTCCTATCACAAGACCCATCATTATTACCGCAGACCTCTCGTGATGGATTTTAAACGACATCTGATGGTTAAAAACGTAACTGCTCTGCTACGATGCGTGCTAACCGACCATGCCTGCGAACGTGAAATACCATTGATACAAAGAAGAGCATTAAGACAACACTTGGTAGGAACTCGAAGAAAATAATACTCAGCCAAATAAAAACGGGGGCAGGAATTGTTTTGAAATAAAACGTATAAAGGATAAATTTTAGCTCATTAAAACTAACTGGTTTAACCCAAGAGAAGGAAATAACTTGAATAATTCGAGGGCGAGTCATCAAAGTAATGTATCTTAGAGGATGGATGATAGCAGTAAAACGATCCAGTACTAAGCCGCATAAGTTTACAGCACTTACAGTCACTTAATTTTCGCGTCATGTTATGTTCGCGACACTCATTGTTCGCGTCACTTTATTTCGCGATTTTTTTTGTATTGCGAACTTCTAGAAATTAGCATGTGGCGAAAATTTCATGTAATAAGGTGTACAAAGCATGCAAGGACCACCTCTGTGGACCTAGTCCATGGGCCTGTTTGTGGACCCAGTCAATGAGTTACCCCCGTGGACCACACCTAATTTTTGAAAATGAATTTTTACCAGAGGTCCTAACGATAATGGACGAAATTTTGTCAATTTATATTCTCAGGATTAAATGCTCCGATCCTCATATTATACACGTGCTCAATATTTTTATGAATTCCATTCGATTCATGGGGTCGGTTTAGTCTGGAAAGAGAAATTATTTAAAAGGGACATGAGGAGAAGTACAGAGGAAGTATTCACTTACGCAGCTTTATTTTTCGTCTCGTTGCGTGAAGTCAAGATCGATACAAAAACGGCTGCGTAGGAGACTAGAGAGGAAGAGATAAGGCATGATGATTGAGTACCCACCCCAGATTAAAAATCGCCTCATTTCTTAACAGTTGCAGTTCCTTTGTACTGTCCTTTTCTTGTTAAAATCTGTAAGAGCTAAACTCCTCTATTAAGAAAAGTTACAAATTTCAAAATATTGGCGAAACCGTCCAAACGACCCCTTGTTTTTTCCACTTTAATTAAGCAATATCGTTAACATAAAGTGGCAAAGTTTAAAGACACTTCACCGACGGAAATAGGAAATATTAAGAAAAAATGATCAAAAATGACAAAATAACTGCCTGTTTAGGGATGCGATGTTGCCATGGCAACGGTCTTAATCCAGAAAATAAAACTTGATAAAGGAGCCTTTTTACAAGGGTAAAGTTAGCGGTGAATTTCGTGAACCAAATCGCAAAGACAAAGTAACTGGCTTTCCTTCCGCATCGTATGCTAGATAGCTGGGGTTATTAGTAAATACTCTAGGGAGCCACCTTAAGTTTCCTCCGTAGCCTCATACGTAGCCGTTTTTGCGCCTATTTTGACGCAACTCGAAGACAAAAAAAAGAGCTGCGCAGGAGATTATATACTTCCATCCTACCACTCCCGCTGTTCCCTTCAAATATGGATACTTCTTCACCAGACTAAATAAATTTGAACAACCGTCAAAAATTCTTATATAGTAAAACTATGAATTGTACTAAAACTTAGGGCCCATTTAATTAATTGCATTAATATTGTCTGGGCAATAATTTTTCGGTTAAGTGACTTTAAGTCAGTGCCTGATCTTAGAGAAATGTAAGAAAATTGGACAGTTTTAACATTATCTTATAAACCTCTGTAACTCCAGACGCTGAGATAGCCATAACGTATGAAAGACACCAATAAAATTAGAGGTAACCGTTCTCGCGCAACCGCCCTGATGGGCTCCTGTCATTGCAAAAAACAGTGGGCCCACGACACGTCAAGCTCCTTCAAAATTATTTATTTGTTTTCCCAAAACTTGAACTTTAAATTTTGCTGTTTTGCGGAAATTACATGTCATTTTCCCGCCAAAAAGCGTTAAAATTGAAAAACAAAAAACATAGTATTTTTGAAATACAGAGTTCTACTATCCTGCAAAGTTTGAGCTTAAAGTAACGAATAAAAAATGCAAAAGTAGTTCCCATGTTACAGCTTTTTGTTTCCTATGAGCCCCGCTGAAAAGACAACAAAGAGACAAATACATTTGGGGTTTAAAAGATCATTTTTAGCGAAGGGACTGGGACAAGTTTTAAGACCAACATCTTTTCTAGCCGGGAAGGATTACAAAAGGGGGCCTTTGTTACTTTTTTTTAATTAGGCGACCCGTAATAAAATGCCCGCTACCTTTGACGTCGTCATGCCATGCGCAGTAGGTGATGTGTAGTGAAAATGTAAGGCGATCAGGGCTAAATAAACGTTGTATTACCTTAGCTACGATAAACTGTCGTACTTTTGCCAGAGAAGTAGTATTTTGGACAATTTTGAAGGTTTTTGAGTTCATTGTTTATTGTCTATAGTGTTCCTCTTACATATTTAGCGATATACTGCTACAGATGAAGCAAACGGTAAATATAGTACATTTAGCATAAAATTACATCCGTTACACAAGCATAAACTTACCCTGGAATAGAGAGGAGAAGTGTTACGTCACGTTGTCATGGCAGCAAAATTTCTGGATGACAACAACGCGAAAACGTCACTTAAAAAGTAAATTCGCACTGATTCAAGCTTCGTCGATCTTATTCCATTTCATTTGAATTTGTAAAATCTTGGCAAAATTGTACGGGGTTGAATCCGAAAGGACCCTATCTCAGTTTGGTAAAAAGAAAAGAAAAGAAAATTCTTGTGTTGGGTTCACCAACTCCATAAGGCGGGCTAGTGAAATTAGGAAGTTTCAAGTCGCAGACTTCCAGCGACGGCTAAGAAATGTACAAAAAGCGTGATGCACGTGCAAAGTTGTTGCTTTGCTAATGTAAATCGATTGCTTTTTTGCCGTTCTCGTTGCCGTCGCCGACGTTGTTGCTTAAGCTCTCCATTGTTGTGATCCAGAAATACTGATTGCTACCATGGCGTCACACTTCTCCTCTCAATAGCTGTTAAGTAATGGTCCGCGTAAGAACTAGGCAAAAGAACAATAGGCCAGTGCAATAGCGGCAGTTATTTTTTAGGTGCTAATTTCTCTAATCAAATTAAATCTGAATTCTCTGATTGGTCAATGTAGCGAAAAGCGCGAAATTTGAATTTCAGAAATGAATTAAGATAGCGTAAGACTCATTCAAACAACTTTTTATTTCGCCTATCGCTTTGATACTGTCAAAAATATAACATATCTAAAATTTAGAGGATTTCTATGCGCCAAACTCGTGGAAGTTAAACGAATATAAAATTACACAAGGATTATTACAGTGATACATCAATCAGCGATCTTGTGAAAAACATTTACGTCGGCTCTAACAAAGGAAATGTCAAAACCGTGATCGGAAACAGCAGTAATTCACGCTCACTTAGCGAACGCGCCAATGTCGCGGGTTATTCCCCCACAAATACAGAACAAATAAACAAGAAAATGTAAGAAAAAATCATAACTGTTAGGAAAATGGATGTTTCAAAAAAAGCGTTCCTCGTTATCTGTTTATTATATTTAGTTTAACTCTATAAGAATTTTGTTCTCTCTTCTTGCGTCCTTGGAAAGGTAAATATGGAAACTGCAGTCACTTTTGCAAGATCTTTTATAACACGTTATATTACTACTCAAAACGTGAGAACTGTTATGATCTCTAAGCTGCTGCAACATTACAAGGGAACAAAGTATGAGACTACTAAAAATTGTCACCTTGGGATTGGCCGACAAGCGGAAGGTTTCCGGTAGCGTCTTATTTCCAGGTATCATTTTTAGATCCACAGTAGCTCCTTGTTGTATCAGAAAGAGCGCAATTATTTGAGGAAATTTGTCTTACTTAAAAAATGGACCAGAGGTGAGTAAACTTTATGGCATTTGTCTCGTGTGTTTTCCAATCACCGAAGTCCATTTCGGGGGGGAAGCAGGCCTTTGGAAGCAATTTGACCAAAGTACAGAGAAATGAAAGCACATGCATTGCTTCCATTCCTTCCATCAAGAGTGGACTGGCTGAAACTTTCTGGGAATGACCATTCAGTTACAACACTTGACAGCTGTGAAAAACGACCAGTCAAAATTGCCTGTGGGATTGAAGGTGATAGTGCTGTAACACTGGAAGAAGGAGCAGGTGGTGGAGGTATGGGAGGGACAGTTGCTGGACTTGTACTGGATGTCATGGCAGGTGTCCTACTGGTTGTCACCGTAGTTGGTGCCATAGTTCCTGTAGGTGATACTTCCTTGGTTGTTGTAGCTGTTATTAAACAAGACGTCACTGTACATGTAGGTGGCTGTACACTACATGTCACTGTAGCTGGTACCATTCCGGATGGCAAAGTAGCTGTCATTACACTGCATCCTACAGTGGGTACCATTACACTGGATGTTACTGTAGTTGGTATTACAAAGGATGTTGTTGAACTTAAAGGCACATCTGGCATTGAGTAGGATGGCACAGTAGCTGGTGTCACAGCAGGTGGCATATTAGCTGCTAGCTGTTGTCTGTTCTTGCGGTGGTATGTAGACCACCAATTCTTTATTTGGATTGCAGAAAGAACTTCTAATCCTGCATCTGCCATTGCCTTCATGACGTCCTTAGGTTCCGCTCTGATGCGGTTTACCGCCTGCCTGTTATAAAATTCTATCATGATCTCTTTTTGGGCTTGACTAAAAACTGTGCGTTTTCCTGGGCCATGTTTCAGCGCATATCCAGTCTCCAGCCTTAGCAGTAGATACTGGTCATCTGTAACAGGGTGCAGTGAAGGAGCCACTGTTTGCTCAGGTGCATGTTGGATAAAACGCACAGAATATCCTTCATTCCTTGATGCTGGGAAAGAGGTAGGGCACTGAACTGGTTCTGCATCAGGCTGTTCTTCGGAGGTAATGGCACCAGTTGCACCAGCTATTGGAATGTGACGCCCGCTTAGTTGACATATTTGCTCCTTCTTCTTGCTGGAACTATTTCCAATTCCAGCTAGTGGTCTCATCTGCAGGCCATTGGCAAATTGGCCCTCAGTGGGGAAGATAAAACTTCCAAACAGGGATATATCTTTTAGTGTTCCCACTTTTTTTGCTTTGGACCTATCAATGAGGAGCTTCTTGCATGTTGCATTCTTCATTGACTGTAAAAATCAAAAGAATTGACTGTTTGAATACGACAAAAACTTGCATGATTGTTCACCATAGTTTGAACATTTTGGCACACCTAATATGCCTTTTTAGAGGTTATAAATAAAATCCACCAGAGATTGTTATGAAGAAAGGATACTTCATTAACCTTTTTACACTGGTCTGGAATGAGTTAGGTAAAGGGATTCCCATTCTAAAATTTGCACTTGGGATCTAAAGCATATTGTCACTGGTGTAACAGTTACCATTCCAACAAAAACATTGACATTAATTCGCCTAGTTCTAATCGTCCTTATAAATGTAGGATTTTTAAAAAAAGGAAATTGGAATCAGTATGCAATATTGCCATTTTAGAGGTTAAAGAGTCAATAGTAAAAAATATATTCATTTACATACCTCTATTAATTCAGCAACCTGCTCTCAGCTTTCTAGGTCATTGCCCAGACGCACCCACCGAACGATTTTATGGCTTATGTGCGCGAAGTGGGAGTCAAGTTGGGATTTCCCCTCTCCAGCTTCGAAGTTGTTGTATTCCTTTAGTGTGAAGTTAAAAACTCTGTTCACCTCAGAGAGATAAAAGAGGACTGCGCTATTGTGATAATGCGGCCCATTATCTAAAAAAAAATAAAATAAAAAAGGCAGAGCTTAGAAAAGAAAAAAAAAAAAGCAACACAAATCAAAAATTTGTTTGTTTGTTTTTTCTAACTGGGGGAAAGGACCTACTCTTTGGAAAAAATAATGAAAAAAATACCTTCTGCTTTTGGAAAATAAAGAAAAGAGCTTTTGAACTGTCTTTTACAATCTATACAACAAGTACCTTTTGAATGGTACATAATTATCATAATCACTAATTTCATGTTCATGTTACTTTGTTCATGAGACTTACCAGAAAACAGGTAGACAGAAAATCCCGGGTAAGCAGTCTCTAACCATCTGAATCCTATGTCAAGGGCACTTTGTGTGAACCACGCATCCTGTTTGGTATCTTCTGACCATAAGTCAATGACTTCTGTTTTCCGCTGACCCTCTGCCACCTGAAAAACATTTAATTCACCCCCCCAAAAAATTACTATTCCATAGTTTTGGGTTATAAAGCCAATCCCTCTTAATACAAACACACCCATATAAAAGGAAACAGAAGCACTTGCAAGGCCCTCAAATGGCCAACAAAAATGAACAAAAAGTCATCTACCTAAGACAAAACTGTGAAAAGCAAAATGGAGGTTTTGCTATGGCCAGGCGGTAATATCTTCAAAGGGAAAGAAGTGACCTAGAACATACCAAAAATTGCAAATCAACAGCCTCACAATTACAGAATTGAAAAAATTCAACTTTATCTTTAAAAAATAGGGTATGATGCAATTCACAAGAAAACTAGGTTGAAGGAAGTGTGAACAATGACCCTACATGTACATGTATAAGATGATTATCATTAGGTTGGCTGTTAGACAATGCAACAACCTAAACTTTCACAATCGTGTCAAGAACTGAACTTACCTGTGCAATTACAAGGAAACCATGTAGAGAAATTCCTCTTTTTCCATACCATTCTCTTTGGTTCTCACGGGTTCTAAGACCAAGCTCAACTTTCATTTTGTAATCGATGATTACAACTACCTCTCCAGGCTGAAGGTTTGAAAGGACATACCGATAGTAGTCCCCCTGATGTTTGGTGCGAACAATGTGTGCAAGGTACTCCTTGTGGTTCAACTCAATCTGTTCCCAGGACTTGGTGAATGAAGCCTTCTTAGCTGCGTCATTAATTCCATTCAGAGCATCTTTTATTTCTTTCCTTAACTTGTGAAAGTCATCCACATTTGAAGAACGATGCATATGTTCCGCTGAGCATTGGCCAAGGGCATAATCCAAACAAAGCTCGGCACAAGCTGAATGCCTCTCCAACTAAAACCCAAATAAAAAAAAGAACAAAAGTGGCCAAACATTAGAAAACACTTCTCTTTCTCAAAGATGGGTGAATCTGAAACACCTTGAAGATATTGGAGAGATAACCAGTCATGTTTACAGTAGACGACAAACATCAGTTTCAAGTTGAGAATGTCTCAAAATAGAAAATAGGCATATAAAATCAGCTGAAAACAATTCTTACAAATAAAAATGACATAAAAATACTTATTTTTTGTAGAAGTAAATGACAGGCAAAGGTCATGTGGTGCAAATTCATGCTTACCATTTGCTGTAAATGTCATTCCTAACCTCTCTGCAGTTTATGAAAATACAGTGTCTGAGAACTAACTTTTTGATGTGCACTTTCAACAAAATGTTCTAAACACACAGGTGTCAAACAAATAAATGCCTATAAACAGTTATTTCGAATCCTATTAGATTCTCTTCAAGTATTGACACTACCGTTTCATGTTCTTAAAGTATGGTTTCTAGCACCTTGGCATACCCAACCTTTGTTATTTTATTGCTTGATCCACAATTATGAAGACTTTTTCGGTCAGCAATACAAAGGATAAAATCTGCATGTAATAAAATATAATTTGCTCTATTTCTTACCTCTTTGGGGAACTGCACCTTTAGAAACTTCTGATACTGTCTGGACATGCCCGTGAAATTGGAATGGGTACTGACACTTATAACACCCTCTTCTCTGATATTGCCTAATAGCAATTCCAACGAATCAAAGTTTGAATGTCCAAAGTCATCGCAAAGGTTGCAAAGACCTGCCAAAATTGAGTTCATAAGAAAGTTTTTGGGCAAGTGAGAATAAATGTAGGTTCTCTTCAGACCACCAGGAAATTTGAGCTGGTACTGCTGAATAACTTCCTTTATATCACAAAGCCAATATCTTACCCCCGTTTCTTTTCCATCCACAAGCACGCTTCGACATGAAGATGGCCTTGAGATGTCATCTTGAGTGATAAAGTTTTGGAATTCTTGAATGATCTCAGGGCTCACTGCCTGCCTGGTAAATGACAAGCCATCACGGGGGACACCACCTCTTCCAAACAAGATGGCATGAACTCGCGCTGCAGTGATTGTACTCTTTGAACAGGGAAAATATTCCTGGAGTTCTGACATTGAGAAGTCACATGCCACAATTGAGAGAAGCCTTCTTCGTTCGTCCCCAAACTTACTCAATCGGCCAATGGCTTGTGCCGTCTCTATTCGATTTTTTCCTTGCCTTACTCCACTGAAAATCAAGTTGCTTGTTTTCATGCTGTCACCTATGATAAGTTTGTTGGCTACCTTAGCACCCTGTGCCCGTATCAATTTGCTGCTCTCTTTGTCTTTTGCTGCAATGTAGTCCTTAGCCAATAATTTCAAAATTTTGTCATCGCTGCTTTGTTTTCGGTGCTTGGTAAATACATCCCCAAACTTCCCTTGGAATTTTTGGCTGCTCAGAATGTCATTCATGATGGCCTGTCTACCCTCCTCACCATCGGAAGTATAGTTATCTAGCAATGCGTCTATTTTGCACATAATTTCACTTCTTAAGTCCAGTTTCCTTCTATGACCAACACATTCATAACCCTGGCGTGTATGGGCATTTTCGAGAACTTGACAAGCTTTGTCCTCTGTCACAGAATGTTCAATGAAAGTATCAGGCTCATCCTGTGGCACACAATCTTCAACTTGTTCATTTTCAGTAGCCGGTGAATCTACTATTTGGCTTGATGAAGCAGCCTACAAAAATAAAAAAGTTGAATGAAAGAAGAGTAACGCGGAACACCTAGGTTTCGAAAAGATCTAACACAGTATCACATCATCAGAAGGTGCGAAGATCTACTGACTTCACCT
This sequence comes from Porites cylindrica, assembly GCA_964035525.1. Classification (NCBI taxonomy): domain Eukaryota; kingdom Metazoa; phylum Cnidaria; class Anthozoa; order Scleractinia; family Poritidae; genus Porites; species Porites cylindrica. The sequence continues at coordinate 16,302,013 of OZ037786.1, read as the reverse complement.
TACCTCAAGCTCCAGTGTTTCGCATCTCTTTAGGAGCTTAATTTTGTCCCGGCATAAACCGCAAATCTTTCGTTTTCTCTCCTTGTGTCCAGCTGTACTCCACTTTCCAGAGCCACAGTACTTAGTTTCCTGATATGATAACGAAAACAGCTGTTTTGGACCGACTTGTCCAAATCCCCACGCGTCGTGTTTGGGACAGCAGCAAACACTGCTAAACGGCATTTGGGCGATCCCTCCGGCGACAACTACTCTCAATTTACGTTAAATAATATATATGTGTATTCAACAAAAAGACATCTGAAGATTTGATGTCGAAATTCACGAGATTATGGACGGAGATGACAAAGTTTCCGACAACTTGAAATAGGAAATCCAAGATGGCGTCTCAACAACTTCGCGCGTGGGACACGTTTTCTCCGCTAACTTTTGATTGGCGCATAGGACAATGCTGAAAGTTGGCCGTGAGGTATAAAACAAGGGAATGGGTAAGACAAAGCTAAAAAAAGTTGTTTTTGTCACGTTTTTCTTTGTTTTTTCGTCGATTTTTGGATTTCAGCCAATCAGAACCCTCCATTTAATTGAAATTAAAAATTAAAAGTTAACACCTTTTAATCGATTTTGCGTTTTGCCTGCCTAGTTCTTACGCGGACCATTACTTAATAGTGATCATGACGGGTGTGCAATAGCAGGTTGCAGTTCCACCGCTAGCTAGAAAGTGTGAAATTTCACATTAGTTGCCCTGTTGTGCGGACGGACGGACGGACGGTCACGTGACTACCGAATAGATAAACTGAATTTTCTCAGCTACGGGGCTCTGCTATTAGGTCTCTAGCGCGTTTATAAGAAAACAAAATTGCTTGTGTCCTCGGAAAACCTTATAATAGGATCCAGTGGCCTCGAAGCAAGACACAAAAAGTAGAATTAAAGTCAAAAAGACTACTGAAAAGACTGATCAAACAACGTGAAAAAGGCTAAGGTATACAACATTTCGACAGGCCACTATCAGGCTTCATCCGTTTTATTACGGAAAACCACGAATATACAGAATATATGCTACTGTAAAATAATAAACGGAAATTACATGGTATGACGTGGTAAGGTGTGGCTGCTAAGAAAAATAGATAAAGAATGATTATAATTCGTCACGTTTGTTCATTCCCAGAGGCTCGATGGTTTTGGCTTTATGAATGGGGTGCGCCTCACTTGCTTTCCTAAGACAATCGTGTTCATATCTAAATGGCTATTGCTGAGAGAGTGTTCTGAAACTGCGGTTTGGATGCGACTACCGAAGGCCGGTTAAGTATAGGAAGTCTATGTTCATTAAAACAGTCCTGGAGGCGGCGTTTGGTTTGCCCAATATTTTGCAAATTACAAAGGCGGCATTGAATCATGCAGATAACATTGAACATGTTGAAAAAATTACAAGGAATGTGAGATTTGATTTCGTAGGTTTCACCCGTAGAGTAGTAAAAGTATAATTGTCACGGCGGTGGTCAATATAGGGCCATGTGGTGCAGTTCCTGCTGTTGCACCGAAAAGAACCGGGAGAGTGGCCCGGGCATTGTTGATATTATCAGTCTCTGGCAATTGAGCTCTAACAAAAATATATCGCTTAAATTGATAGAGCTAATAAACACCTTTTTCTACAGAGGCCATTTGCGACCTCATTTGTGTTATCCTCACCATGAACAAATTTACTTTTAATTCTCAGCATGCATTATCCTCAAAAACTCGGCACAGCTATGGGCACTAGAATCGCTCGGTCGTACGCCAACTTATTTCTTGGAAAATTCGAACACGACGCTCTTCTTCGCGCTCCCTATCAACTATTATTATGGCTCTGATTCATCGTAGATATCTTCATGATCTGGACTGAAGGTCTAGAGAAACTGTAGCTATTTGTCGATTATCTTAACGCTTAACAACTTTAACTCCACCATAAAGTTTACATGCTCACACTCGTTTAACAATATCCCTTTCCTTGATGCAATGGTTTCAGTCAAGGATGGCTTCATGGAAACTGACCTATGAATTCTAAACCTACTGACAAACACCAGTATCTTGTCATTTCATCTTGTCACCCTCATCACACTAAACGCTCTAAGCTGCATTCATTACAGCCTTGCACTTCGCCTTCGCCGCATCTTTTCCAGCCAGGAGGGTTACAAACAGCGTACTAACTACCTTACCAATCGTGGTTACGACAAAGCCTTTCTCACGACACAAATACAGCGTGCCTCAGACGTGCCTCGTGCTGACGCACTTAAACACAAACCTCCTACGCAGACTGAAACCACTCCGTCTTGTTAATACATATAACCCTACATTGCCACCTGAATGTCGCGCACATTATTCACAAACATTCCCACGTCCTCTACTCCTCAGAACGCTGTAGAAATGTTTTTAAAAACCTTCTAATAGTATCTTACTGCCATTCTAACAATTTAAGCGATATTCTTGTTAGAGTCCAATTGCCAGAGACTGATAATTGTAACAATGCCCGGGCCACTCCCGGTTCTTTTCGGTGCAACAGCAGGAACTGCACCACATGCGCCTATATTGACCATGCACGGCCGTGACAATTATACTTTCTACTCTGCAGGTGAAACCTACAAAATCAAATCTCACATTACTTGTAATATTTTCAATGTAATCTACATGATTCAATACCACCTTTGTATAAAATTTGCAATATTTTGGGGAAACCAAACGCCGCCTCAAGGACCGTTTTTAGATATAGAAGCCCTATACTTTACCCCTCCGGTAGTTACATCCAAACCGCAGTTTCAGAACACTTTCTTAGCAATAGCCACTCTGTTTCCCATATGTTACTTATCCCTAGTATTGAAACACTTAGACATGAACGCGATTGTCTTAGGAAACAAGTGAGGCGCACCTCACTCATAAAGCCAAAACCATCGAGCCTCTGGTAATGAATAAACGTGACGAATTATAATCATTATGAAATCTTTATCTATTTTTCTTAGCAGCCACACCTTACCAAGTCATATCATGTAACTTCTGTTTATTACTTTACAGTAGTATTTATTCTGTATATTCGTGGTTTATATACCTCAGCCTTTTTCACGTTTTTTGATCAGTCTTTGCCTGCAGTAGTCTTTTTGACCTTAATTATATTTTTATCTTTTTCGACTGATCACGTTCTTGTTTGATCCAACGTTACATTGATCGTTCACGGTTTTTGCAGTGGTCTTTGAAGCCCTAGTTTACATAACACAAAAACTGTGTAAAGAAATAAGCAATAATGAGAAATACATTGTTAATTACCGCTTTTTTTTTACGCATCGTTTTTTAAGCCATAACGTCTGACGAACAAAATTTTGGCCTTTTTTACCGTTCTGGTAAAATGCTGGAAATATTTTGGTGTCAGGAGGCGATAGTAATTGGCTCGTACTGGTGTAGACTGGGGAGAATATTGAAAGAAGCAACGCGCTAGCGCGCAAAGAATTGTTGACTCACTCGCAAGTTCTCTCGCGTGTATCACGGACTCGTTCGCTGTGAAAAGCTTGCTCGCAGGCTTCTGCGATTAACAATCATTGTATACAAAACATTTTAAAAGTGACTGAACGATATACTGACCTAACACGTAGATCCTACGTCACAATAGCTTAACAAACCCACGGATGCTCTATTGCTGACCATAAGTATCGCAGCTCTAGACAAGCCTTTGCGCGCGCAAATAACTTATGGTCAATTCTCTATGACATCACTCTTTAGCTAAAAACTTCACTTTTGGAAAAAGAAAAACGAAACTGAAACTTACGGAGAGATTATACAGAATCAGTGATTTGTATCTAAAAATGATTGTTTTTGTGCATTGCAGAAAAGATTCTCCGTCGACTAAGGATGGTAGAGATGTATTTATACAGCTGCGAGCATATTAAAAGGTGTAGTGATTAATAACCTGCGATCAGATCGACAGTAGTTGAAAGAAGATAATCACTTCCGAGAAAAGATTTGTTAAAAACTCAAAAGAACCTCACCGATCTGGAAAGATCGGGAAAATTAAAAGAAAACAAGAAGACGCCTGAAGGCGCTTACGCGGGATTTGCGGGTTTAAGAAAGAATTACGGGTATGTTGGATGGAAATGGAAGTTGAGTAGTGTATGCAACAAATGTGTGCAGGAGAGACGGAGATGTTCTGTTAAGGACTAATACACTAGAAGATGAGTTACACACAAGGGTTCCTTTGCTACTCCAAAAAAAACTTACATCAATATTACCACCATATATGATAGGAGTATGGGGTATTTCACTAAAATTTGCATTCCTTTACTAATGTCCTCAAAAAATGCATTTCCACATTTAACAATAGCATGTAACGTATCATACTTCCAATAACTACAGGGCTACAAGGAAGTGCTCTAGGGAAAATTTCAGAGAGCCCTTTGGGCTCCCCAAGCATTTTTAGCTGGGGTACCCGGGCCTCTAAGGTGGTCGCCCAAATTAATAAATCAATGAGCTGTTAGTTAATTATTAAACATTAAACAAATTATTTTCTTATCAAGTCAAGCAGAATTTTGTGAATATTTTTTTCATGAAAAATCACATCCCTTTGACCTCCTGAGCGTGCGAAAAAAAAAAAAAACCCGCATGTTGTCATATGAAAGTAAGTTTTCGCGCCAGAACCCCTACCCCATTATAGTCTTTTCTGTGGCCAATATTGTAGACCCCATATTAGTCACTCTTGTGGAAATATGTAATTTTTGCGATCCCAAGTTAGTCACTTTCTATTTATGTATCTACCTTATCAATCCTTTAAATAGGTCATCAAGAAATGAATTGACCTATTTTTTAAATAAATTGAATGAAGAACACTTTACTTTTCACCTACAGTACAAATATCCTGATAGGTTTGCTAACCGTAAATATGAACAGCTCTCTTACCCCAAAAATCCGAAAATGTGCGACCCCATTCTAGTAACTCTTTTGAAAATGCAACCCAATTAATGTTCAATCTAGTCGTGAAAATGCGACCCCATCCAGCGGCACATCCCTATTAGCCTCTTTATAAGGAAGTGCCCCCACCGGGGGCCGCCCCAAAACTATGATCTCTTTTGAATAGATCATCTTGTTGTAAAGTCGTCTTTTAAGCGCAAAACAGAAGTATTTTCTTTCTATATTACCGGTGAAATGTTCAAGACAAATGTAGATTCGGTTAGCTTTTGCGTATTTATTTTTAGTACGTGATACGTAATGCCTTGTCACGACACGAAAGACAATGCGGGATTTTATAGATTTATACCCCCTTTATACCCGATTCTAGAACAATCACAATTATAATAGTCGTCTCTTTTCTTTTTTATGCATCGTTTTTACTGGAATAACAATCTTAGTTATGTTTTATCCTCGCAGACACAGCAGTCAAAAAAGGTAAAAATAGAAGACCGACTCCCTTGTTTATTCAGCGATTTTTCAAAATACAAAACTATTGTTTTGCGTCGCCGACCGTACTTCACGCCTGTCAGAGCAAAAGTAACAACTTGTTTTGAAAAACTAACTAATGAACAATCCTAATTTGAAGAAAAAATTTCAATGTTACTATGAAAAGCTGTTACTATCGAAAACTGTGCAGCTTGTCACGTTCATAGTCAAGGATTATGTTACATGTGAATTCACGTGAAACGACCTTTGAACATCAACGCGTGCCCGCTGCCCGATTGAACAACATTTTCCTAAAGCTTTTTGATAGACATGCTACTTATTGCTACTTACAGAGTCGACCTCAAGAGTTTCTTAGCGAGAGGGGCGTTCTTTTTAGGCCGCGAAGCCACCGAGGGAGCTACGATTTCGCAAGTAATAAATTCTAGACATTCTTAGCTTTATGACTGTAACTCAACAGAAACAAGAAACCAACACCAGCAAGTCGCCCGGCTGGGCCACCTAGACAATATTTTCAGTCGCCCGAGGCCAAGTCTTGCGCCGTATTAAGAGCACGGCCTTGAGTCTTCGTCCTCCTCTACACAGTGAACTTACTTTTCCCTCCTTTGCTGACGCAGTATGTTTTATCGGCTTGTGCAATCCAGCCTGACTTGCACGTGCTTCGACGTTGGGGCCAATAAAAATCCACACAATTTCTCGGGACGGGCACGGGATACGGGAAAGTTAAAAAAACAAGGCAATTTTTGACTCCCAAGACGACGAAAGGAATGCGCTACCGAATTTTAGACGCTGGCTGACTACGTCATCCCGCGTAATAATTTGAGAAAAGAGTTACAGCGGCTAAAAGAATCGCAAGAAGACATCAAACGGAGGCATAAGAACGCTGTTAGGGAATTAAGCGATGTGAAAGGAAAAAAACCTCAAGCTGAAGGCTCATTGCACTTCACTGTTTATTCAATAAACAATGAAGTGCAATGGGCTTTCAGCTTGAGCTTTTTAAACGGTGTGAAAGAAAAAAAACTCAAGCTGAAGGCTCACTGTACTGCTCTGTTTATTCAATAAACAGTGAAGTGCAATGAGCTTTCAGCTTGTTCGAGCTTTTTTAAAACGATGTGAAAGGAAAAAACCTCAAGCTGAAGGCTCACTGTACTGCCCTGTTTATTCAGTAAACAGTGAAGTGCAGTGAGCTTTTAGCTTGAGCCTTTTTTAAATGATATGAAAGGAAAAAACCTCAAGCTGAAGGCTAAGTGCACTTCGTGCACTTGCCTGTTAAAGGGGCTTGATCAGAGAGCCCAGAAACTTCGGCAGAAACAACAAAAACTTGATCGGGTAGAACAGTAACTCGATTTGGTCTACAGCCTAGGCGAAAGTCTGAATCATGCAGCTAGCTCCCTAGTGTATATTATTACTGATGAACTGCTGTATAAAGTACTTCCAGTGGCCCGGGCCATCGTCTGGAGGAGCGACCATCACAGAGCTCGACACTAATGAAGTAACAACAGCGGAGGGAAACACGATTGTACTGTTGTCTCACCATTAGGAAGCTTAGCAACAACGACGGCGACTGCTACGGAGTCATTTAAAAAGTGAATTCGCGCTGCCTCAAACTTTATCGCGGTTATTGCATCTGTTTAAATTTGTCACTTATGTAGACAAATTTTTTGGAGTTGAATTCGGAAGGACTGTATCAAAGTTCAGGAAAGGAAAAAGAAAGTTGTTGTCTTGTGTTCCCGTAAACGAAAAAAAGTGAAATTAGGCACTTTTACGTTGTAGTCGTGCGTACGCATTGACGGCAAAGAAATGTAAGAAAAAAAAGCGTGATGCACGTGATGCAAAGTTGTTGTTTTGCTAATCTAAACTGTTGCCTTTTTAGCCGTTCCTGTTCCCGTTCCCGTTCCCGTCGTGGTTGCTTAAGCTCCCTATTATAGCGTGACAGGGAGTCCTCGTGTCATTAAAACCATCTTCGGAAGCATTCATAGTACCTGTATCAGACGCCAACAAAATTCTTGCACTTGTGAACATGGTGAATGAAACGGAAATGGATTCCCGAACAACTCTGGTAGCGCAGAATGTTATCCTGTCAGTCAGACGGAACATCATCTGTCCCCAAACAGCTTATACATCTTGAGCCAAGCTTCCTTCCGTGACCTAAACCCGATCAAGTTCCTGCTGTTCGATAATAACACCACCAGTTGGTCAGGCTATCCTTTAAGTTCCTGGCTTTCCTCAATTATCAGCTCTCCACATTGAAGTGCCCTCAAGACCGGATAACCACCTGCAGCAGCTTGCCATTTGTGCACCAGAGTGGGCAAAATACCTGCAGCTGTGAAAGGAAGTGGCCGAAAACATGCATAAAATAATTTTAATTATTTTACACATGTTCTCGGCCACTTCCTGAACACTCAATCTTCGTTAAAACGAGGATTGAGTGTTCAATTGCTACAACGTTCACTAAAACAGCGAGAGTTAACATCACCTCTTGCGACAAGCCTTTTGAATCTTCGCCAAAGAAATGTAAAGAGGAACACGAGAGCCGAAGTGACGAACCAAAAGATGGAAATTACCAGTCGACCACTGTTTTTTCCGAGCATCGGCTCTCCCTTGCGAACAACCGTCAACGAACTCGACGGAAAAAAACACAGACTTTGGTGAGTTGGCTGAAAAATTACAGTTACTCCTCAAAATTTAATTGGCCTAAAAGGGTTTCAGTAGATCAAGTTATATGAAAATCGTGGAATTGTCGAGAACTTTGTGCACTAATTAATTAGTGAGTGGATGACGCTGCGTTAGGATTTTTAGGTTAGGATCAGGTTTTATTTAAATTTAGGTTAGGTTAGGATTTTTTACCTTTCCGCGAGCATCGCAAAAGAACATAATATATATGGTCCTTTAAATCGTATTCAGATACACAAGCGACTGTTTTTATTCACAAATTGTAACTTGCTAGTGTAAATGGGGTTTTGTTTTCGATTGAGGCGACGTATTGTGCGCATGCTCTCAGTTATGTGTCTCTTACTTAATATCTCCAAGTAGCTCCGTGTCATGGTCTTTCTGCCGCTTTGCAAAGACTTCGTGAATAAAAATGACAGGCTTTTGGAAATTAAAACGCTGTTTTCTCGGGCCAAAGAGGCTTAAAAAGTATCCATTCAGCGTGGGGAACTCTTCGTCGTTCTTGAAGATAGCGTTTTAACAATTTAACTGCATATTTTCGTCGTAAACAGTCTTCTTTGGTTATATACTTTATCTTTGCAGAAGAAAAGAGTGAACAGATTTATCTCCTGGCTACAACGCCATTCCATTCAGAAAGCTTTTTTAAAAAAGCTCTCTGGTTATTTGGCATTTTCTTATTTTCATAAATATTGTTATACCCTCACAAAGAACACTGACGAAATAACTCAGTCCAATTTATAGAGACTGTCTCGCCAACTGTTACTTCAACTGGCCGGCCATTCCTAGTATTGTATTTTGCTTCATGCTTCACGAATAGCCTTTGCTTCTTGAGGGTTGTGTTTTAATTCTATTTTGTAACAAGGATTTTGAAATAAAGTTGTTGTAAGTTGTTGTTGGTCCCATCATGCCTAGCAGGCCTAGCAAGGACAAAGAATAAACTGACCTACAGACGGATCCGGATCATGTAGCTGATGTGAAGGACAGGATGGTACAGACGGTTGCTGTTATCATAGACCAGTAGGTACAATTGTGAAATGCAATTCCCCAAACCTTACCCCCGACAGTCAAGTGTCGGAGCTTGTTGTTCACAATATACAACCGACGGTCAAATAACCTGCTTTGAAGTATTTGAGGAAAAGATAACAGATAAAGAGGGTAAAAGTGGTAGCTTGAGTTGAATCCAGAAATATTCAGCTAGGCACATGGGAGGGTCGAAAAAAGAAGGTAGTCAGTGGACTAAACGGAGCCTGCGTGGCAGACGTTCGAAAGCCGAGAAGTAACCATTATTTAACAATTAAGTAAGTAAGCAAGGTTCAATCTCAACATCATCGCAAATTAATGAATCAGTACAACGTTGTTACAAGCATTCTTAAAAATAAGATTACAAGCAAATCGTATAAAAAAAGGGACTGGTTTACAATAATGACGATGATATGTAATCGAATTACCAAGAATTCCAAAACGATTTTTAATATATATATCTAGCTGATTTTTTGAAAAACAACCTAACGAAATTTGCAGTCATTTGAGTGAAAAGGTGTCAAAAGGCAGGTTTCTTAAGCCCGTCAGAAGCTCCAAAATCATATATAGTAACGAAGGAAAAGAAAAGCAGAAAGGGCCAGGGGAAGGAAAGGAGGAGAAGAGAAAAAAGCAATGGCTGCACTCTTAGTTTTTATAATGGCTACTTTGGAGACAGTTTTTGGTCCAAATAATTAAACTGTTGGACGCAAAAGCTCCATTTGACGATAACGTTGTCAAAGCTCCGGCTAGATCAAAAAAAAAAAGAAAATTGTCATACATGCAACTGATATGATCTATGCAGACTCGATTATTTAAAGTTAAGATTGTACTTGGAAAGAAACTACGAAGTAGTCTTTCAGTCCTACATTTGGGCATCGTAATATAGTTCTCTGTATCAGTGGCTCGTATTATACTGTTACATGAAACATTTCTGCAATTTGAATGGCTAAGAGCGGTGGTATTTCAGCTTAATTTGAAATACCTACCTATGAAAATTACAACCCTTTTGCGGGTAGTAGTATAAAAAGAAGAATAGCATGATTTATACGTGATATTAGGCATAAATACCACGAGTGAAATTTCAAAATTGTCTCAAATTTCACCCGCCTAACGGCTCGTGAAATTACGTATAACAATTTTGAAATATCACTCGTGGTATTTATGCCAAATATCACTACAAATCATGCAATTACCTATACTAATTGATGATGCACACAAACCCTCGACTTAGGTCTGAAAATGTTTATAGAGTAGCCCCCTTTTGAAATCTTTTTGAAGGTGCTTACCCATAGTTCACTGCGTCTTTCGTCTAATCTAGGTAAGTTAAGAAAAAGAAGAGCTTCTCATGAAAGCGCAGGTACAGGCACCCAGGGTACTGCACCCTGGTCTGCACACGGGACACTTGACTCTGAACTTAGGACTTACTAACAATAATATAATAATTACTCCGGAATCACCCTCCCAAAGAGAGGATAAAGCTATCTTTCCCTCCCCTAAAACAAAATCAACCCTCCCGAGCCACCATTTAAAATTTCGTAGAAAAAGAAAGAGAAAATGTGTTTATGGTGGAACACCCATGAGGGACATAGTTGGACCGCTCCGTAGAGTGGCCCTGGACTGGACTCCGGACTGGACCAGAGAAAGGACTCTGGAATCTGGACCCTGGACCATCACAGGGGTGATCCATGGACCCGGCATCCATGTTTTGTATACATCCTGGAAAAAAGACGAGCGGGTGGGTTACGGGTGAGAGCGAGGGAACGCCTGAAGTACTTTTAACAAAAGCTCGTTCCGGTATACCAGATTCTGGTACACCCTAGGCCTATGATTGGTCTATTTTGACATCTCTTGTCAGCACTCGGAGGTTCATTACCTTGATTACAAATGTGATGCGGTAGCAATGAGATGTTACACAGCAAGTTATCTCGAAAGCGTGGTGAAGTGTTTCAAAATAAGCAACATCATTCCCGAAGAACAAGAAAAATCTTTTTGAGGCTGGACTGAAGTCGTCAAATGAAAGTAGGGCTTCGAAATTTTACCATTTATTGGCTTTCAAATGAGCTCTTTTCTTTCAGTTCTCTTCAGAAATATGAAATACGCGAGTGAATCTTCTATTGATATGAGTCTTTGTTTAGCCTGCGAATACGGCTGTTTCTCCTTGCTTCTCGCCAATAGGGACATTTCTTCTTATGTCGCTACTCAAGTACAACAGTTTAACAGAGTTGGAGTCGCTACAACAGTAGGGAGGCGTGGACGAATTGGCTGTGATTCTGCTGGCAAAATCTTGAAATTCAACTTCATTTTGCCGGCGGAATCTTGAAAATTCAAGATAAACCAGTAAGAAACCACGATAAAAATCGTTAAAATGCGAGGAACTACCGATTTGAACTGTATGAAAAAGGACAATTTCACTCCTCCCATGGAGTGTTTTCAGAAATCACTTAAGGGAGCGTGTATATACCTCCCTTGGTTGCCTCGATCATGGCAAAGTTTGAACAAATTATGGAGCGTTTTGGAAATATTTTGAAACAAAGTTTCAAGGGCCATAAAAACATTGAATAAATATGCTATCGACATGCATAACTGGCTCATATCTAAAGAAAATGATGAGGTCTTGAAATGCAGTTTCGTCTCATAGCATAGCAATTAATTTCCCAAGATATCTCCGAATTATGCTAATGTAGGAGATCATGGTAAAGACAACATCTTTAGCGTCACTTTTTCAGCATGTGGGACACAGAAATAAATCGCTTTGCAATAGTTTATTTGAATTTATGTTTCGTTTTTGCAATACCTGTTTTCAGTCAACTTATTTAGCTTTATTTTCATTGGTACGTAGACCCCTGAACATGACAGGAAAGTAATTGAGGATCCATCTGAATGCAAATTAGAACAGCTACGTTATGCAAATCAAGACCGATATTACAAATTATTACAAAATCGTCCACTGACGTTCTCTAAGCTTAAGGCAAAACTACGTTGAAACTTGTTTGAAGAAAAAGATGGCTTTTCGCCGCACCATAGGGATCAATGGGAATCTGAAAAAAATTATCCATGTTGCCTGTATGGATCATACAGATCGCGCTTTAAAGTTTTTAATATTTCATTCACACCTGGCATGGACTGAGGTTAATTAACTATCAGTTTTTAAGTAAAGAAAGAAATAATACAATTCTTTTCCTGTACAAAAACAAAAACGTTTACTTCATGCTTGTTTAAATTCTAGGAAACTACTTAACAGAGCTGATTACAATAATTAATGTGGAAAATAAAGCCAGGAAAAAGAAATACTTTCCCTTGGTTTGAAACAAAAAATATCAACTAGAAATTTCGTCTACCACTACCTTTGACGTGGGCTTGATACCTCAGAATCGCCGTTTCAAGACTGACATATACTGCTAGGAACCTTACGAAACTACAACGGTGACGGCAAGGAGAACGCCTAAATCACAATAGGCTTCAGTGAGTAAAACAACAGCTCCGGCTGCACGTGCATCACTTTTTTTTGCACATTTCTCCGCTGTCCGTGCACAACTACAACGTGGAATAGTCAATTTTTTTTTAGTTGACGGGCTTAAGAACTAGAACGACAAGGCGATGAATGTATTTACTATCCCTCTCTAAACTCGGACGCGGTCTCCTCTCTTCAGTTCCAACCTAACACATGTTCCGTACTTTCAATTCACTGGGCGACTTGGTATGAGGGCGAAAAAGTTTCAATGGCCACGAAGTCTATTTTTCAGCGACGTTTTCATTGACGTCTCTGTTTTCGGATAGTAAGGTCAGTTTTGGATTGTATTCTCATCGTCCTTTGGTTCTTGTACCCTCCTTAAACACCAGTTCTTCCATACTATGATTTGAGACAAACCTCCTGGGAATTGCCGGCCCCAAAACTGCCGCCTGCGATACCTGACACAATCCGCTATCAAAAGCAGTTCTGCCAACTAATATTAAGATCTATGTCCTTCAAAAATGATCAAGTGGAAGGCTCTACTCGGTTACTTTTCCGCCTAAATTAAACCACCTGACTGATAAGCCTTTTAACTCTTTCTTTATGTCTCTTTTGAAAAAAGCATAACACATTGGGTTAATGGCCGAGTTTAAAACCAATACAGGAATTTTGTATTGTTCATCTTTACATGATGCATTTGTGTCGGATAGTACTACGAGACTACAACGCAAATATATTCCGTAGCACACTACAAACACTCCTATCACAATACCCATCATTATTACTGCAGACGTCTCGTTATGGGTTTTAAAAGATATCCCATGGTTAAAACGTAACTGTTTTGCTAGGGTGCGTGCTGACCGATCATGTTTCCATACATGAAGTAACATTGACACAAAACAGAATATCTGCAGAACGCATGGAGCGATTTCCATGGAAATCATTAAAACCACAACTGCAACGATACTGGTCAGAGGGGTCTCACAGCAAAGTCGAAGTGCGGTCTTGAACGCAACCAGCGTAAATGACGCTATCCAACAGGAAGTTATCACTTGAATAACACGAGATCGAGTCACAAAAGTTATGTATTTAAAAGGCTTTACGATGGCGATATAACGGTCGAGCACCAGAGAACACAAGTTTAAAACAGACAGGTAGCTAAACAGCCACCTTACGACATCTTTCCATGAAGGAAAAACCTGAGGCCAGTAGCAGGTGCTTGTAACGTCGCATACAAACAAAGAAGGAATAATGCTCAAACCAACACAGAAATCCGCTACTGCAAGTGAAACAATAAACGCGTTGGTTTTGGTGCGGAGATTTCGTCTGCTGCAGACGAGGAAGATTACAAATCCATTTCCAGTGATGGCAAGAAACGAAAGAACCCATCCAAGAATCCAAAACCAGGTCTCCATCCGTACTAAGGGCAGTTAAGAGAAGTTCTTATTAACTACAGATAAAAGAAAAATATCCTCTTTGCAAATATGTCAGGAGGTTTTGAGTTGTTCACCGGCAAATGTAAATTGTTACTAGACTGAAGTGCTTTTTATTGTCCTACTTTGTCATAAACTTGGTAATTTCTAATAATTATGTGTTTCGTATGCGCAGTAGGTATCTGACCGAACTGTCGCAACACAGTTGGTAGCAAAATGAGGATAGTTGCGTGTCTTAACCGCTGTAATTCAAAGCCAATGGGCGCTTTCAATACAACAAAAATTCCGGTTGAAATGTTGTTAATTCCAGTTGCCCAATTGAACTACATGGACCCGTGCAAAGCCTTGGCGCGTTTGTTTATTGTTCCTACAAAGGAGCGGTATTTGAGACAACAATTTTATCACTCCAACATTGCCGATCTTAATCTAAATTGCTCTGATCTGGCTGGATCTTAACTATTCTCTTTACAACTAAACCAGTCTGGTCTGTCAGTAATAACAGATGGAATTAACCGTGACCTTAGCCGTCATTAAAAAAAAATGTACCTTCACTTTAGTCTAAATTGAGGCCGACATATTTCCTACAAATTGCGACAGGTCTACTACAAATTACGACAAAAGTGCATTAATAAATAAAAAGCCAAGGCCGTCTCTTAAATATCACGTACAGCGCGTTACTAAATTTGCCTGAGAACGTTTCCACTGTTGTCGTTAACTATTCATAAGCGAGAAAATAAAACAAGTCCGATAGGAGCCAGCAGCATCACGGTAATCTGCCTAGACTGTTCCGTTTAACTCCACTGCTATACTAAATAGAGTATGCAATGGTTTTCAGTTAATAAAAAGAGCGAGGAAAAAAAATAAACTGATCACGATGTGAAACAGAAACACAATGTCGATAAGTTTTTAAAGGCAGTTCAACTGTGCAAAAAACACCCTCTTCAAAAAAACTTCTTGAATGTCTAACAGTTAATTAATTATTTATAGAACCTTGTTATTTTATAACCCTTTCAATATGTATATATATATATATATATGGCGCAAGACGCCTGGGGTGTCGATATGATCTTTAAGAACTGTTTCACTAGCTCAGTTATCAATCAATTAACAATATTGTTTAGTTAGATGCCTTCTACTGCACTATTATTTCGTACTGCTAAATTGGAAGGTTTTATTATTCATTCGGCATGCAACGATTTTAATATCGTTCCAGCCACAAGCAACTCGTCTCTCCAATTTGCTGTTGGGCTTCCTTAGCAACCAATATTAATTTCTTTGTCATGATTTCTACAGAATTTAAAGGAAAATTAGCCTTACGCTCGTGTAACCTGGGCGAAGAAGGTGACACATTTGATAGCTAAACCTTTTTTCTCCATAACAAGTCATTTTACACTTTCCACGATTTTATCATTTCAGTCACACCTGCAAGACTAACCTGAAATAAACTTGCACGGAAAGATTACAAAACTACTACATTTCTTTGTGTTTTTCTCAACAAGGAAATTACTTCATATAACAAGAATATCGTACAGTTAATTTTTCAGTTCGGTTCGGTACATTCTAGGAATCTATCGCCGTTAACAGACTTGATTACGAAGACTGTTGAACGAACAAAATTAACCTCAGTGCGGAGGAAAATTGGCGCAAAGCCTTATGAAGTCACCGAACCTCGAACTTCTGAACTTGTCAATCTTGTTTTCTCCCGTCAAACTAGACTGCAAAACAGTCGGTTTTTTTTCTCAAAATCAGTAAAGAAATCGGTAAAGCGTGGCGTAAGAGTCTTACGCGCGCGAAGCGCGCGTGCCTCACACGCCCGTAGGGCGTGTGAGGCGGGAGAAAAAAAACCGACTGTCTGTTTTCCATACGACGAGTTCGTTCCGACCAGGGGGTTCAAAAACGTCGTCGAGCTGTCAAAAATCTGTTCACAGCTCCGCCGTCTTTGTGAATTTGATACACCCGGTGATTGGTTTCGAGGGAGAATAGCGCGTGTTATTGTCTGCACTTTGCTTCGAATCTTGACACTGTAATCCAGTAATTTTAAGGCAGTTTTTAGCGTTGCTTCTCTGTGAAACGTAGTGTATATAGTGAAATGTAGTATATATAGTGGAAGTGGCGGTACGACAACAAAGCCTGTGCCTGCTCGTCGGAGAGGGAGAAAGCCGAAAGAGCCGAGCGTTTCGGATAAATTGTAGAATGTGCGGCTGTTGTTTGAAAACACAGTTCGGCAATTTTGCGAGTGGATGGATAAGCTCGGAAAATGTGTTTGTTGCGCCTACCAGAAAAGGGGAAACGTTACCAAAGTGGGCCGACCTACTGAAAAAACGGCCTTTTCGTTGTCCTCGAGGAAGGATCGAGAATCTTTCTCCACAAGAGTTTGCTCCCCGTGTGGAACAAAGGTTAGAAACTGCCCTGGGATCTCCGTGAAACTGCACGGCGATTCTTTCGCAAATTAGAGAAGAGCTGAACACGCCAGCTGACAATGAACAATTATTGCGACTGAAAAGAATGAGTAAATCCCCTCATTCCAATCCACGTCTTGGTGATTTAGATCTGTAAATCACTATCTGTGAGAATTTAAACATCCTGCTGAAAACTGTAACGAGCTGGGCCCAGCATGACAAAACATTGCAGGAAAAAGTCACATTGACGGACACAAAGAAAATCGCTTAAAATTATTCAAATCCAGGAGGCACTTTGGAGAAATAAAACAACCTAAAACCCTTAATCAGCCGCAATGAAGAGCTTTACATTTCTAAAAGGGCTAAGAAGGAAAATGCTGTTGTATTAGAGAGCAAATCATGCCGACCAGAGAAAATCAATATGCGTGTCACGACCTCTCAGTATGAAATATATTTAATAAGCGGCCAAAACTCACATTTGCTCAATCAAAACGTTTTCCTCCAAAGCAAAATCTACTCGACAGAGAAAACAATTCAATGGAACAAGAAGCATTTTTGCATGAGGTTAACTGGGTCGTGTGTTTCCTACCAATCCCCCTTTTTTAGCCAGGCGAGATAATAATGACGGTCGGCCGTTGCACGGAACTTGACTGAGAACTCTTTGCATGAACAAACATCTGATAAATAGGGCTTTTGTCAAATCCTATTGGTAGAACACAGAAAACATCTTTTCCCCTGAGCAGCAACTCCACAGCTTCCCTTTGCTCCGATTTTAAAACAAATCCCAATTCTTGCAAGCAAATCCAGGCGATCAACATTCGTCATTTTAAAGCGAAAGCTTTAGAAATTCATCACGGTAGGGAATATCGCGAATGACTTGTTAAAAACATTACTTGACAGCTTGGTGACAGCTTGCATCGAAATTTAGCCAATGGGAATTGCCCGTGGCTGGGAGAAGCGGGTAATTCGAACGAATATCACGTATGCAAAACGGACAGTCCGTATTTTTAGCGTCTCTCCCCAGTCTCGCTCTCTGTTTTCAGCTTCGTTGCAGACCTTTTGTTTGACTGCTCGCGCGTACTTGAATACGCAAAAATACGGACTGTTTTGCAGTCTACCGTCAAACTGGTATTCAGAGTGCGAACATCCGTTTCAGTTTGATAAATTGATGGTCATAACCGATGAGCCCGCTGTACAAAGCGCACGGCTGTTAAGCCTGCGTTCGAATTGTATCCAAGCAACAAGCAGCACATGCTCACGCTATCTTTGTTACTCGATTGATGCAGAGTCTTGCTCGAGTATACCAAAATCGTGCAAGTGAAGCAAAGCGGGCTTTGGTAGCAGCCGGTGTGAACACAAAATTAAACTCTAATGATGTGAAACTAAAACGTTCCATCCAATAAGAACTTGCGTCTCACACCACCTGTGAAACTTGATCCTAAGTCCTTTCCTTTGTATTTTGTATTCTCTGAGGGTCCAAAGGTTCTTGTTTTCTCTCCTAATGCGCCGTTTTTTTCCAAATTTCAATTCGCTTTGAGTCCAAGCCTCACACGTTTATCAGTCTTTTACTGAATTGCTCAAGCCTTTCACACTCGTTCATAAAAGACTTACATCCTACAAGAATGAGTGACGCACGTCAAGTGGTAGGCTTTAGTTAACTTTGTAATTTTCTTTTAAACACAGCGCCAACGCAAATGCTTCCCATAACAAACAAGAAACACTCCTATCACAAGACCTATCATTATTACTGCAGACCTATCGTGGAGGATTTTACACGACATCTGATGGTTAAAACGTAACTCTTTTGCTATGGTGCGTGCTGACTGATCATGCCTGCGTACGTGAAATATCATTGATGCAAAGCAGAGTGTTAACAGAACACATGGAAGAAACTCGGAAATTATTGTCAGCCAAATAAGAGAGACAGGTATTGTTTTGAAATAAGAAATTTAAAGGGTAATCATTAGCGCGTAAAAACGAACTGGAATTTAGGGAAGGCTTTTAAATAGGGCCTCAAATATAACCAATTTTCCCCCCAGATTTTGTGTTTACAACAGAGCGTCCTCATTATTCACTGGCATTGTTTTCAAGTTTCATATGCACGTGCACAACTAGCAAAAGATATAAATTTGCATCAAAAAGGACCCTCGGTTAAATCTCCGGGATATGCTAATTACCGAGTAAAGAGATTAATGATACATTATAACATCAGAGCAACTCTTTGTGAGAGTTTCTGTGATGTTATAACCCGAGTAAGATAATTAAGTATTCCATCCTACACGATGAGCCGTGACTTTCACCGTTTCGGCTCTCACTGCTATCCGTGACGACAAGCCAATTGTTAGCATATTCAGGATATTTCTTCGGAAAGTAATCGAGAGTTCTTTTTGATGCAAATTTATATCTTTTGCTAGTTGTGCACGTGCATATGAAACTTGAAAACAATGCCAGTGAATAATAAGGACGCTCAGTTGTCAACACAAAATCTGGGGGGAAAATTGGTTATATTTGAGGCCCTATTTCAAAGCCTTCCTATTTTCAATGTTCTTGAAACTTGCAGGGAATATTTCTTGACAATTGATCGCGGGATTGTCGAATTTATAAAAAAATTTATCGAGCGGTTTTTGAAAAAATGCGAAATTTTTAGGCATGGACCAAATTACGTCCAAAAACTCTATCAAAAGCAGCTGAATGCAAGTTAATAAAAGTCTTCTTACTCGCGATCGCCCAGAGCAATGCCCCTCGTTTTTTGTATGCAGTTTTCAATGGAATCAAATCACTATGAGATGAAGCCTCGTCCCCAAAGCTTACCATTTTCTTAAAATATTAGCGAATTGTGTTGCTAGCATGCTATTTCACTGTTTTTATCATTCTTAAAACTACATTTCGAAATATTTCGAAAACGCTCTCATAGAATTAGTTCAAACTACGCCAAAAACTTCACTTTTGGAAAAAGAAAAACGAAACTGAAACTTACGGAGAGATTTTACAGAATCAGTGATTTTTATCTAAAAATGATTGTTTTTGTGCATTTCAGAAAAGATTCTCCGTCGACTAAGGATGGTAGAGATGTATGTATACAGCTGCGAGCATAGCAAAAGGTGTAGTGATTAATAACCTGCGATCAGATCGACAGTAGTTGAAAGAAGATAATCACTTCCGAGAAAAGATTTGTTAAAAACTCAAAAGAACCTCACCGATCTGGAAAGATCGGGAAAATTAAAAGAAAATAATTTGAGAAAAGAGTTACAGCGGCTAAAAGAATCGCAAGAAGACATCAAACGGAGGCATAAGAACGCTGTTAGGGAATTAAGCGATGTGAAAGGAAAAAAACCTCAAGCTGAAAGCTCATTGCACTTCACTGTTTATTCAATAAACAATGAAGTGCAATGGGCTTTCAGCTTGAGCTTTTTAAACGGTGTGAAAGAAAAAAAACTCAAGCTGAAGGCTCACTGTACTGCTCTGTTTATTCAATAAACAGTGAAGTGCAATGAGCTTTCAGCTTGTTCGAGCTTTTTTAAAACGATGTGAAAGGAAAAAACCTCAAGCTGAAGGCTCACTGTACTGCCCTGTTTATTCAGTAAACAGTGAAGTGCAGTGAGCTTTCAGCTTGAGCCTTTTTTAAACGATTTGAAAGGAAAAAACCTCAAGCTGAAGGCTCACTGTACTGCCCTGTTTATTCAGTAAACAGTGAAGTACAGTGAGCTTTCAGCTTGAGCCTTTTTTAAACGATTTGAAAGGAAAAAACCTCAAGCTGAAGGCTAAGTGCACTTCCCTGTTAAAGGGGCTTGATCAGAGAGCCCAAGAACTTCGGCAGAAACAACAAAAACTTGATCGGGTAGAACAGATTTGGTCTACAGCCTAGGCGAAAGTCTGAATCATGCAGCTAGCTCCCTAGTGTATATTATTACTGATGAACTGCTGTATAAAGTACTTCCAGTGGCCCGGGCCATCGTCTGGAGGAGCGACCATCACAGAGCTCGACACTAATGAAGTAACAACAGCGGAGGGAAACACGATTGTACTGTTGTCTCACCATTAGGAAGCTTAGCAACAACGACGGCGACTGCTACGGAGTCATTTAAAAAGTGAATTCGCGCTGCCTCAAACTTTATCGCGTTTATTGCATGTCTTTTAATTTGTCATATGTGGGCAAATTTTTTGGAGTTGAATTCTGAAGGACTGTATCAAAGTTCAGGAAAAGAAAAAGAAAGTTATTGTCTTGTGTTCCCGTAAACGAAAAAAAGCGAAATTAGGCATTGTTACGTTGTAGTCGTGCGTACGCATTGACGGCAAAGAAATGTAAGAAAAAAGCGTGATGCACGTGATGCAAAGTTGTCGTTTTGCTAATCTAACCTGTTGCGTGACAGGGAGTCCTCGTGTCATAAAAACCATCTTCGGAAGCAGTCATAGTACCTGTATCAGACGCCAACAAAATTCTTGCACCTTTGAACATGGTGAATGAAACGGAAATGGATTCCCAAACAACTCTGGTAGCGCAGAATGTTATCCTGTCAGTCAGAGGGAACATCATCTGTCCCCAAACAGCTTATACATCCTGAGCCAAGCTTCCTTCCGTGACCTAAACCCGATCATGTTCCTGCTGTTCGATAATAACAACGCCAGTTGGTCAGGCTATCCTTTAAGTTCCTGGCTTTCCTCATCAGCTCTCCACATTGAAGTGCCCTCAAGACCGGGTAACCACCCGCAGCAGCTTGCCATTTGTGCAGCTGAGTGGGTTAATGCAGCAAACAAAATACCTGCAGCTGTGAAAGGAAGTGGCCGAACACATGCATAAAATAATTTTAATTATTTTACACATGTTCTCGGCCACTTCCTGAACACTCAATCTTCGTTTTAAGATTGAGTGTTCAATTGCGACATCGTTCACTAAAAGAGCGAGAGTTAACATCACCTCTTGCAGCAAGCCTTTTGAATCTTCGCCAAAGAAAAGTAAGAGGAACACGAGAGAGGAAGTGACGAACCAAAAGATGGAAATTACCAGTCGACTGACTGTTTCTTCCGAGCATCGGCTCTCCTTCGCAAACAACCGTCAACGAACTCGAGGGAAAAAAACACAGACTTTGGTGAGTTGGCTCAAAAATTACAGTCACTCCTCAAAATTTAATTGGCCTAACAGGGTTTCAGTAGATCAAGTTATATGAAAATCGGAGAATTGTCGAGCACTTTGAGCACTAACTAATTAGTAAGTGTATGACACTGGGTTTAGGTTTTAGGTTAGGATTAGGTTTTATTAACTTTAGGTAAGGTTAGGATTTTTTACCTTTCCGCGAGCATCGCAAAAGAACTTAATTAAATATGGTCCTTTAAATCGTATTCAGTTACAAAAGCGACTGTTTTTATTCACAAATTGTAACTTGCTAGTGTAAATGGGGTTTTGTTTTCGATTGACGCGACGTATTGTCCGCATGCTTTCAGTTAAGTGTCTCTTACTTAATATCTCCACGCAGCTCCATGTCTTGGCCTTTCTGCCGCTTTGCAAAGACTTCGTGACTAAAAATGACAGGCTTTTGGAAATTAAAACGCTATTTTCTCGGGCCAAAAAGGCTTTAAAAGTATCTATTCAGCGTAGGGAACTCTTTGTCGTTCTTGAAGATAGCGTTTTTAATTCAACTGCGTATTTTCGTAGTAAACAATCTCCTTTGGTTATATACTTTATCTTTGCAGAAGAAAAGAGTGAACAGATTTATCTCCTGGCTACGACGCCATTCTTGTTTGAATAATACCTATTAATTTATTTTTCTTATATTTTATTACTTTTTACCCACTTCTTGTGATTGACAGAGACTTTTTAAAGAAAACAACAAAATAGATAAAAACAAAAAAACAAAACAAAACAAACAAAAAGTAATAGCAGAAAGAAAGTTTGAATGTGAGAAACAAAAAAATAAAGCAGGTAATACTAGAATTGAAAAATAAGAAAATGCCAAAAAGACAGAAAGCTTTTTTAAAAAAGCTCTCTGGTTATTTGGCATTTTCTTATTTTCATAAATATTGTTATACCCTCACAGAGAACGCTGACGAAATAACTCAGTTCAATTAATTTATAGAGACTGGCACTCCAACTGTTACTTCAACTAACCGGGCTTCTCCTAGTTTCTGATTTTACTTCATGTAAAGCATGCAAACTTAACAGTTAACTTTTATCCTTTTTCGTGTAATGATTGTGCTCTATTGTCTTACCTAATTAATATTCATTTTTCTTACCACTGTTTTTTTTTCTTAAGGAATCTAAATAATTATTTTTATTTATTTATTTATTTATTACACAACCCGCCACGAATAGCCTTTGCTACTTGAGGGTTGTGTTTTAATTCTATTTTGTAACAAGGATTTTGAAATAAAGTTGTTGTAAGTTGTTATTGGTCCCATCAGGCCTAGCCAGCTGACTGTGAAGGACAGGATGTACAGACGGTTGCTGTTATCATAGAACATTATAATTAGGTACAATTGTGAAATACAATTCCTCAAACCTTACCCCGGACAGTCAAGTGTCGGAACTTGTTGTTCATGCACAATATACAACGACAGTCAAATAACCTGCTTTAAAGTATTTGAGGAAAAGATAAAAGATAAAGACGGTAAAAGTGGTGGCTTGAGTTGAATCCAGAAATATTCAGCTAGGCACATGGGAGGGTCGAAAAAAGAAGGTAATAAGTGGACTAAACGGAGCCTGCGTGGCAGACGTTCGAAAGCCGAGAAGTAACCATTAATTAACAATTAAGTAACTAAGCAAGGTTCAATCTCAACATCATCGCAAATTAATGAATTACAATGTTGTTACAAGCATTCTAAAAAATAAGATTACAAGCAAGTCGCATAAAAAAGGGACCGGTTTACAATAATGATGATAATATGTAATCGAATTATCAACAATTCAAAAACGATTTTTAATATACATATCTAGTTCCGATTTTTTGAAAAACAACCTAACGAAATTTGCAGTCATTTGAGTGAAAAGGTGTCAAAAGGCAGGTTTCTTAAGCCCGACTGAGAAGCTCCAAAATCATAGTAACGAAAGAAAAGGAAAGGAGAAAGGGCGAGGAGAAAGAAAGGAGGAAAAAAGAAAAAAAGCAATGGTTATAATACGACTACTTTGGGAGACAGATTTTGGCCGAAAAAACTGTCGGACCCAAAAGCTCCACTTGGCGATAACGTTATCAAAAATCCGGCTAGACCAGTAAAAAAAGAAAATTGTCATTCATGCAACTATATGATCTATGCAGACTCGACTATTTTTAAGTTAAGATTGTATTTGGAACGAAACTACGGAGTAGTCTTTCAGTCCTGCATTTGGCCATCGTAATATAGTTCTCTGTATTTCTCGTATAATGGTGATGCACATAAACCCTGGTCTTAGATCTGAAGATGTTTAGAGAGTAGCCCCCTTTTGAAATCTTTTTGAAAGTGCTTACGCATAGTTCACTGCGTCTTTCGTCTAATCTAGGTAAGTTAAGAAAAAGAAGAGCTTCTCATGAAAGCGCAGGTACAGGCACCCAGGGCACTGCACACTGGTCTGCACACGTGACACTGGACTCCGAACTTAGGACTTACTAAAAATAATAATAATTACTCAGGAATCACCTTCCCAAAGAGAGGATAAAGCTCTCTTTCCCTTCCCCAAAACAAAATCAACCCTCCCGCGCCACCTTTTAAAATTTCGTGGAAAAAAGAAATGTGTTCATGTTTATGGTGGAACACGCATGAGGGACATAGTTGGACCGCACCCTACAGTGGCCCTGGACTGGACTCCGGACTGGACCAGAGAAAGGACTCTGGACTCTGGACCCTGGACCATCACAGGGGTGGTCCATGGACCCGGCATCTATGTTTTGTATACATCCGGGAAAAAAGGCGAGCGGGTGGGTTACGGGTGAGAGCGAGGGAACGCCTGAAGTACTTTTAACAAAAGCTCGTTCCGGTATACCAGATTCTGGTACACCCTAGGCCTATGATTGGTCTATTTTGACATCTCTTGTCAGCACTCGAAGGTTCATTACCTTGATTGGAAATGTGATGCGGTAGCAATGAAATGTTACACAGCAGGTTATCTCGAAAGCGTGGTGAAGTGTTTCAAAATAAGCAACATCATTCCCGAAGAACAAGAAAAATCTTTTTGAGGCTGGACTGATGTCGTCAAATGAAAGTAGGGCTTCGAAATTTTACCATTTATTGGCTTTCAAATGAGCTCTTTTCTTTCAGTTCTCTTCAGGAATATGAAATGCGCGAGTGAATCTTCTATTGATATGAGTCTTTGTTTAGCCTGCGAATACAGCTGTTTCTCCTTGCTCCTCGCCAATAGGGACATTTCTTCTTATGTCGCTACTCAAGTACAACAGTTTAACAGAGTTGGAGTCGCTACAACAGTAGGGAGACGTGGACTATCGCGAATTGGCTGTGATTCTGAAGGCAAAATCTTGAAATTCAACTTGATTTGCCGGCGGAATCTTGAAAATTCAAGATAAACCAGTAAAAAACCACGATAAAAATCGTTAAAATGCGAGGAACTACCGATTTGAACTGTGAAAAAGGACAATTTCACTCCTCCCATGGAGTGTTTTCAGAAATCGCTTAAGGGAGCTTGTATATACCTCCCTTGGTTGCCTCGATCATGGCAAAGTTTGAACAAATTATGGCGCGTTTTGGAAATATTTTGAAACAAAGTTTCAAGGGCTATAAAAACATTGAATAAATATGCTATCGACATGCATAACTGGCTCATATCTAAAGAAAATGATGAGGTCTTGAAATGCAGTTTCGTCTCATAGCATAGCAATTAATTTCCCAAGATATCTCCGAATTATGCTAATGTAGGAGATCATGGTAAAGACAACATCTTTAGCGTCACTTTTTCAGCATGTGGGACACAGAAATAAATCGCTTTGCAATAGTTATTTGAATTTATGTTTCCTTTTTGCAATACCTGTTTTCAGTCAACTTATTTAGCTTTATTTTCATTGGTACGGAGACCCCTGACCATGACAGGAAAGTAACTGAGGATCCGCTTCTGAATGCAAATTAGAACAGCTACTACGTACTGCAAATCAAGACGGATATTACAAATTATTACAAAATCGTCCACTGACGTTCTCTAAACTTAAGCCAAAACAGCTTTAAAACTTGTTTGAAGAAAAACATGGCTTTTCGCCACCCCATAGGGATCAAAGGGAAAAACGTTTACTTCATGCTTGTTTAAATTCTAGGAAACTACTTAACAGAGTTGATTACAATAATTAATGTGGAAAATAGAGCCAGGAAAAAGAAATACTTTCCCTTGGTTTGAAACAAAAAATTCAGTTAGAAATTTCGTCTACCACTACTGTTGACGTGGGCTTGATACCTCAGAATCGCCGTTTCAAGAGCAACTGACATATACTGCTAGGAACCTCACGAAAATACAACACAATAGGCCTCAGTGAGCAAAACAACAGCTCCGGCTGCACGTGCATCACATTTTTTTGTACATTTCTCCGCTGTCCGTACACAACTACAACGTGGAATATTCAATTTTTTTTTAGTTAACGGGCTTAAGAACTGGAACGACAAGGCGATAAATTTATTTACTATCCCTCTCTGAACTCGGACGCGGTCTCCTCTCTTCAGTTCCAGCTTAACACATGTTCCGTGCTTTCAATTCACTGGGCGACTTGTTATGAGGGCGAAAAAGGACGCGAAGTCTATTTTTCAGCGACGTTTTCATTGGAGTCTCTGTTTTCGGATAGTAAGGTCCCTATTAGATTGTATTCTTATCGTCCTTTGTATTGGTTCTTGTACCCTCCTTAAACACCGGTGCTTCTAAACTATGATTTGAGACAAACCGCCAGGGAATTGCCGGCCCCAAAACTGCCGCCCGCGATGCCTGACACAAGGCAGTTCTGCCAGCTAATATTAAGATCTATGTCCTTCAAAAATGATCAAGTGGAAGGCTCTACTTGGTTACTTTTTCGCCTAAATTAAACCACCTGAGTGATAAGCCTTTTAAACTCTTTCTTTATGTCTCTTTTGAAAAAAGCATAAGACAGTGGGTTAAAAACCGAGTTTAAAACCAATACAGGAATTTTGTATTGTTCATCATTACATGATGCATTTGTGTCGAATACTACTAATAGACTACAACGCAAATATATTCTGTAGCACACAACAAACACTCCTATCACAATACCCATCATTATTACTGCAGACTTCTCGTGATGGGTTTTAAAAGATACCCGATGGTTAAAACGTAACTGTTTTGCTAGGGTGCGTGTTGACCGATCATGTTTCCATACATGAAGTAACATTGACGCAAAACAGAATACTTGCAGTACGCATGGAACGATTTCCATGAAAATCATTAAAACCACAACTGCAACGATACTGGTCAGAGGGGTCTCGCAGCAAAGCCGAAATGCGGTCTTGAACGCAACCAGCGTAAATGACGCTATCCAACAGGAAGTTATCACTTGAATAACACGAGATCGAGTCATAAAAGTTATGTATTTAAAAGGCTTTACGATGGCGATATAACGGTCGAGCACCAGAGAACACAAGTTTAAAACAGACAAGTAGCTAAACAGCCACCTTACGACATCTTTCCATGAAGGAAAAACCTTAGGCCAGTAGCAGGTGTTTGTAACGTCGCATGCGAACAAAGAAGGAACAACGCTCAAACCAACACAAAAATCCGCCACTGCAAGTGAAACAATAAACGCGTTGGTTTTGGTGCGGAGATTTCGTCTGCTGCAGACGAGGAAGATTGTAAATCCATTTCCAGTGATGGCAAGAAAGGAAAGAACCCATCCAAGAATCCAAAACCAGGTCTCCATCCGTACTAACGGCAGGTAAGAGAATTTCTTATTAACTACACAAATAAAACAAAAATATCCTCTTCGCAAAAATGTCAGGAGGTTGTATGTTATTCACTGTCAGATGTATGTTACTAGACTGAAGTCCTTTTTATTGTCCTACTTTGTCATAAACTTGGTAATTTCTAATATGTGTTTCGCATGCGCAGTAGGTAACTGACCGAGCTGTAATAACACAGTTGGTAGGAAAATGAGGATAGTTGCGTGTCATAACCGCTGTAATTCTAAGCCAATGGGCGCTTTCAATACAACAAAAATTCCGGTTGAAATGTTGGAAATTCCACTTGCCCAATGGAACTACATCGACCCGAGCAAAGCCTCTGCCCGTTTGGTTACTGTTCCTACAAATGGAAAGGGACACTCCAACATTGCCGATCTTAATCTAAATAGCTCTGATCTGGCTGGATCTTAATTATTCTCTTTACAACTAAACCAGTCTGGTCTGTCAGTTCTAACAAATGGTTTTAACCGAGACCTGATGAAAAGTGATATAATTAAAGGAACCTTCACTTTAGTCTAAATTGCGGCACATGTTTCTTACAAATCGTGACAGGTTTACTACAAATTACGACAAAAGTGCATTTAATAATAAATAAAAAGACTGTCTCTAATATCACGTACAGCGCGTTACTAAATTTGCCTGAGAACGTTTCCGCCGTTGTCGTTAACCATTCCTAAGCGAGAAAAAAAAAAAAGAAGACAGATATGAGCCAGCACTGCATCACGGTAATCTGCCTAGTCTGTCCCGTTTAATAAAATATTACATGCAAACGAAATTAAAACAGGTAAAAACAGCTCTAGCCATACTAAATAGAATAATTATGCAAAGGTTTTCAGTTAATAAATAAAGCTGATCACGATGTGCAACAGAAACACAATGTCGCTACGTTTTTTAAGGCAGTTCAACTCTGGGAAAAACACCCTCTTCACAAAATTCTTGTCTAACCTTTATTAATTATTTATAAAACCTTGTTTTTTATAACCCTTTCAATATATATATATATATATATATAGATGACGAAAATTAGCCTTGCGTTTGTGTAACCGGGGCGAAAAAGGTGATAAATTTGATAGCTAGAGTC
>OZ037786.1:16231190-16266190 GCA_964035525.1 Porites cylindrica | reverse complement strand
TAAAAGAGTTGAATACAATAATTAATGTGGAAAATGAAGTAAGGAAAAAGAAATACTTTAATTTGGTTTGAAACAAAAAGTTTCAATTAGAAATTTCGTCCATACCTCGGAATCGCCGTTTCAAGAGCATCTGACATATGTAGGGACCTTCCGAAACTACGACGGCGACGGCAAGAAGAACGCCTAAAATAGAATAGGCTTGAGTGAGGAAAACGACAGCTCTGGCGGCACGTGCATCACGCTTTTCTTTACATTTCTTCGTTGTCCCTACACAACTACAACGTGGAATAGTCATTTTTTTTTTTTTAGTTGACGGGCTTAAGAACTGGAACGACAAGGCGATAAATTTATTTACTACTTCTCTCTGAACTCGGACGCGGCCTCTGTTAAATTCTGTATTTTAATGCTTTATAATCACGATGTTATAAGATTACAACAAAACCCGAACATAAGTTCAACACGCTTCTCCGGTCTTCTAATACTCGTAACCGAGCACGCATGGTATTGTGGGATGTCCAATACATAAACTTCCGGTTAACTCAAACATCCGGTTTTAATACACTACAGCCTCCGCTATTCAGTTCCAACCTAACACATGTCAACGTACTTTCAATTCACTGGGCGACTTGGTATGACGGCGAAAAAGTTTCATTGGACGCGAAGTCTATTTTTCAGCGACGTATTCATTGGCGTCTCTGTTTTCGGATAGTAAGGTCCCTATTGGATTGTATTCTAATCGTCCTTTGGTTCTTGTATCCTCCTTAAACACCAGTGCTTCCAAACTATGGTTTTAGACAAACCGCCAGGGATTTGCCGGCCCCAAGACTGCCGCCCGCGATGCCTGACACAAACTAATATCAAAGGCAGTTCTGCCAACTAATATTAAGATCTATGTCCTTCAAAAATGATCAAGTGGAAGGCTCTACTTGGTTACTCTTCCGCCTAAATTAAACCACCTGACTGATAAGCCTTTTAAACTCTTTCTTTATGTCTCTTTTGAAAAAAGCATAAGACATTAGGTTAATGGCCGAGTTTAAAACCAAGACAGGAATTTTGTATTGTTCATCTTTACATGATGCATTTGTGTCGAATACTACTAATAGACTACAACGCAAATATATTCCGTAGCACACAACAAACACTCCTATCACAATACCCAACATTATTACTGCAGACGTCTCGTCATGGGTTTTAAAAGATACCCGATGGTTAAAACGTAACTGTTTTGCTAGGGTGCGTGTTGACCGATCATGTTTCCATACAAGAAGTAACATTGACACAAAACAGAGTATCTGCAGAACGCATGGAAAGATTTCCATGGAAATCATTAAAACCACAACTGCAACGATACTGGTCAGAGGGGTCTCACAGCAAAGCCGAAGTGCGGTCTTGAACACAACCAACGTAAATGACGCTATCCAACAGAAAGTTATCACTTGAATAACACGAGATCGAGTCATAAAAGTTATGTATTTAAAAGGCTTTACGATGGCGATATAACGGTCAAGTACCAGAGAACACAAGTTTAAAACAGACAAGTAGCTAAACAGCCACCTTACGACATCTTTCCATGAAGGAAATACCTTAGGCCAGTAGCAGGTGTTTGTAACGTCGCATGCGAACAAAGAAGGAACAACGCTCAAACCAACACAAAAATCCGCCACTGCAAGTGAAACAATAAACGCGTTGGTTTTGGTGCGGAGATTTCGTCTGCTGCAGACGAGGAAGATTACAAATCCATTTCCAGTGATAGCAAGAAAGGAAAGAACCCAGCCAAGAATCCAAAACCAGGTCTCCATCCGTACTAACGGCAGTTAAGAGAAGTTCTTATTAACTACACAAATAAAACAAAAATATTCTCTGCGCAAACATGTCAGGAGGTTGAATGTTATTCACTGGCAGATGTATGTTACTAGACTGAAGTCCTTTTTATTGTCCTACTTTGTCATAAACTTGGTAATTTCTAATAATTATGTGTTTCGCATGCGCAGTAGGTAACTGACCGAGCTGTAATAACACAGTTAGTAGGAAAATGAGGATAGTTGCGTGTCATAACCGCTGTAATTAAAAACCAATGGGCGCTTTCAATACAAGGAAAATTCCGGTTGAAATGTTGGAAATTCCACTTGCCCAATGGAACTACATCGACCCGAGCAAAGCCTCGGCGCGTTTGGTTACTGTTCCTACAAATGGAAAGGGACACTCCAACATTGCCGATCTTAATCTAAATAGCTCTGATCTGGCTGGATCTTAATTATTCTCTTTACAACTAAACCAGTCTGGTTTGTCAGTTCTAGCACATGGAATTAACCGAGACCTGATTAAAAATGATGAAATTAAAGGAACCTTCACTTTAGTCTAAATTGCGGCTCATGTTTCTTACAAATTGTGACAGGTCTACTACAAATTACGACAAAAGTGCATTAATAAATAAAAAGACTGTCTCTAATATCACGTACAGCGCGTTACTAAATTTGCCTGAGAACGTTTCCGCCGTCGTCGTTAACCATTCCTAAGCGAGAAAAAAAAAAGAAGACAGATATGAGCCAGCTCTGCATCACGGTAATCTGCTTAGTCTGTCCCGTTTAATAAAATATTTCATGCAAACGAAATTAAAACAAGTAAAAAAAGCTCTAGCCATACTAAATAGAATAATTATGCAAAGGTTTTCAGTTAATAAATAAAGCTGATCACGATGTGCAACAGAAACATAATGTCACTACGTTTCTAAAGGCAGTTCAACTGTGGAAAAAAACACCCTCTTCACAAAATACTTGTCTAACCTTTATTAATTATTTATAAAACCTTGTTTTTTTTATAATCCTTTCAATATATATATATATATATATATATATATACATGACGAAAATTAGCCTTACGTTTGTGTAACCGGGGCGAAAAAGGTGATAAATTTGATAGCTACCGTCCTTTTTCCATATGATAAGTCATAATTATCGTGCATTTTTTTCATTTCAAGTCACACCCGCAGACTAAGCTGAAGTGAACTTGCACGGAAAGATTACAAAACTCTTACACTTCTTTATGTTTTTCTCACAAGGAAATTATTTCATGTAACAAGAATATCGTACAGTTAATCTTTCAGTTCGGTTCAGTAAATTCTAGGAATCTATCGCTGTTAACAGAGTTAATTACGAAGACTATTTAACGAACAACCTCATTGCGGAGGAAAATTGGCGCCAAGCCTTTTATTAAAGTCACCAAACCTCGAACTTCTGAACTTATCAATTTTGTTTTCGCTCGTCAAACTGGTATTCTGAGTGCGAACATCCGTTTCAGATTGAAAAACCGATGGTCGTAGCCGATGAGGCCGCTGTACAAAGCGCACGGCTATTAAGCCTGGGTTCGAACTGTATCCATGCATGCTCACGCTATCTTTGTTATTCGATTGATGTAGAGTCTTGCTCGAGTATGCCAAAATCAAGCAAGTGAAGCAAAGCGGGCTTTGGTAGCAGCCAGTGTGCGGGCTTTGGTAGCAGCCGGTAAAAACTTGCGTCTCAAACCACCTGTGAACCTTGATATTAAGTCCTTTCCCTAATCTTATAGACATTCTCTGAGGCTCCAAATAAAGGTTCTTTTTTTCTCTCCTAATGCGCCATTTTTCCAAATTTCAATTCGCTTTGAGTCTAAGCATCACAGATTTATCAGTCGTAGCTCAAGCCTTTTGCACTCGTTCATATAAGACCTACATCCTACAAGAATGAGTAACGCACGTCAAGTGGTAGGCTTTAGTTAACTTTGTTATTTTCTTTAAAACTCAGCGCCGAAAAGTCTTTTTGAACTCTTTCTTTATGTCTCTTTTTTGTCTTTTTAAAAAAGTATAAACCAGCGGGTTCTTGAGAAATTTTTCGGGTGGTAATGTGATGGTGGGACCCTGGAAAACCTAGGCTATACTCCTGGTTCAGCTGAATTTTGCTACACTATACTAAACTAAACTTCCCAAATACCTCCCTATACAAGAATTGCTCTCTGATTTCTATACCCAATCCCAGACTTAACAGCATGCTCGAAAACCATACCCTATGAAACGTCAGAGGAGTGGGGAGGGCAGGTATTATTTCAAAAGCGAGGGCCCAAAAATTTTACCCTCTCTTAGGACGGTTAACAGCCCAAAAATCCTGCCCCCTCCAAAAATGTGTGCCCAAAAAATTGTAACCCACCCCTATAATAACATTTCGAGTATTCAAATGTTGCATCCTGGGAATCCATATGAGCGTAACTTTGAGACAATTTTTTCATTGGAATAGAAAAAAGTGTTAGTATTCACAATATTTACAAAACTCATTTACGCTTCGCCAAGTAAAGAAAACCATTGACAGCCCCACTGTCACTTATTGAATTCCTGTCTTCTACTCAACTTGAAGAGTGAATAAATTGTGCATAATAACTTATCAGCGAATAGCAAGAGGAAAATTGTCTCTATTCACGGAAAGTCCGCAGCTCTTGCTCTACCCCTCCAGGTCCTGCAAGTTCGGCCATATCGCGTGGTCTATGTTGCATTTGTTGAAAAAGAAAAACATCCTGTTCCTGTTACTGTTTAAAACTTACTGAGTTTTGTAAAAGGATTAGTATAAACTGGACCACTATGAGTTTAAAAAAAAAAAAAAAAAAAAAAACAGACAAACAAATACAGATCGAGTACCAGTCAACATGAAAAAATACATTTTCAGTTATAATAACATATCATCAACTATCCGTGCACTTGTGATCGCGGCTCGTTTTAAGAAGGGCTTTCATCAAATTATCTGCCATTCAGATGTATTATAATACAGGAAAATCACCCGACGATGACGTTGATTAAACAACAAAGCCAAACTAAAACCGTGCGCTGTTTTCAAAGCCATTTCAAAGTCAAGCAAATTGGAAGCGATTCCACAAGAAGTCACTGCTCATCTCCAGCCAATCAGAGTACTTTTTAACCGTGTGATTCAGCTTTGAGTACACAATTCTTTTAATATTACTTGCACGGCCATCGTATTTCAAGCAGTGCTTAATATTTCAGTAGCACAAAACCCATTTAATAGTACGCGCACATCGCCCAAAGACGCCTAGAAATTGTAACCCTCCCCTACTGATGCGGACCCAGAAAAATTTAGCCCTCCCTAAATGGGAGGCCCTCCCCCCAAATTTACCAGCCTTCCCCCCCCCCCCCAATAGTTAATGACTGCTCCCTTATAGACTTCACTTTATTCACTTTTTTTCACTTATAACCAGAGGGCGTTTCATTCACTACCGGTATCGCTTACGTTTTATTTAAATCACTCGTAAAACTTTGTAGAAATGAGAACCCTGAGGGTAGAATAAACCGATGAAATATCCTCACGCAAAGAAATCTTGGGACTCCTCTTTGTTGCAATGCCTTGAGAGAATTGTGACTTGGATACTTATCAGAGTTTCAGCTAGAGCAGAGGAAAACGTAGTCCTCGCCTTAAATAGGGAATTGCATTATTATATTTTGACTTCATCAAATTATTGACAAATTGACCGGATGAGATGGAACTATGTTATACGGTTTGATTTTGGACCAATCAGAAAGAATAGAATTTGGATATTTTACATATAATAAGCTAACAAGCAAATATAGTCTATACCCTCCTTCCCGCGAGAATAACTAATATCAATAATTATAAACTTATCAGTACTAGACAAAAGGGATTTTCAAGCATTTTAAGTGACAAAATAAATAGCCCATGCTCGATATATCAACATTTTTTTCATTTTTTTAATTGTCACATTCGCAAGACCTGGGTCCCACATTAAGGTCCCACACTATCCACAGGGCTTACGCCATTTTTGCGCAGTTTTTCTATAGGCTCTAATGTCTTAGTAATGTTTGTTTTATTAAGAGTCCTTTATAGTCAACGACTTAAGAACACTTAAGTACAAAAAAATCAAAGCAAACTGTTTTGAAGCTCGTGGTCCCGGAGAGGACTTTTCTTTGACCTATCATTTTATCGACGTTACTTCTAAACCGCGAAACCACAATAAAAATCGATAAAAGCCGAGAAAGTACCGATTTGAACTATGAAAAAGGACAATTTCGCTACTCCTATGGTTCTAAATTTTGAAAGGCTATGACTTATGTACGTCCTTTCACTGTGATTTTACGAAAACTTTTATTTTATTTTTGCCCTATTTACGAATGGACAACAATTTAAAACTTATGGGGAAAAAAGCAAACACCAAGTCCACTCACGCCGGAAAGGAACTTTGAACTTTGGTTTGAGAGACTCAAACATCAAAAGGCAAACTAGTACGACAGCGTTAGCTAATAAGGAAACTTAAGATGGCTAGACTGGATATTTTTTAGAAGGGATACTTCTTAAGTTTGATTATTATTCATTCAAAATATTTCCCCAATTCTGATTGGCTAAAAGCACACACATAATTCACCATAACCAGTTACTGATGACCAAATTTGGAAGAATTTTGAGTTTACCGAGGAAATGACGCCAAAAATGCAGCCCTCTACAGGTTAATGCACCGTTAACCGAGAAGACCTGGGGACGAGGTTGAGTTGTTTTCGTTGTGTAAACTAAAATGGCGGACACTTCACTTTTTTCAAGAGTAAGAACCACAGCTGGAACTAGGCGAAATAATGGCTAAAACATAGCAAAAACAGCAAGAAGACAACTGGAAGGGCGACACTGGGCTGCTATTTGGAGAATATTCGCGGAGCTGGACAAACCTGAACGCACACTATCGAAGATAAACTTAAGGTGATTCCCTAGTAAAAGAACCTAACATAGATTGTAGATGAAACTTGGTACACTGATGTAACAAGTCAAGAAGATGATAAAAAGGTAATAAAAAGTGGGGGTCACCGTGCTCGTTTTGACGTCACAATACTGACAAATACGGCTATTTTGGACCCTTTGACAAAAGCCGCGCGCAGCCCAAAACTAGACAAAAAGAAAAGATTTTTGCAATAATGCATGTGGTATCCCATAGAATTTTACTTTAATGTACTGTTTATCCACTTACGTACCAGAAAAATGCCTTTTAAAGCCCTTGTTTTTACTTTACGCTCCAAAGTAGAATTAAATTGGACACGCGCTATTCGACATGTAATAGCTCAATCCGTACAATTTAGTAAAATTGCCAAAAAGCTAAACATAGATTTGTGCCATTTTTTTTTCTCACCGAAAGGAAGCACTGTCCTTATTAAAATCATGAAATAAAAAATGTGGGTCACCGTGCTCGTTTTTGCGGTAGAGCTGCAGAAAGTGCGCACCAAATGCATTTTCCTTGATTTTTGAGAGAGGACTGGGGTGAGTTTCAAAATAGAATGTCTTCGAAAGGGGGAAGAAAGAATTAAAAAATCCTTTTTTACAGAATTTACATCGAGATATCACATTTAGGACACAATGTGATAAAGAAAGCGTTTAAATGAAAATCAAAGTGAATAAGCACAAATTAAACATCCACTATCGAGGTTCTCTGTGAGGAAGTCGAACTCAGCAACACGAGTACTGCTTACGTTATGCACATTCCCACCACATTGAGTCTTACCTCGGCAAGAAACATTCGCCAGCAAAAATTGCAATAGCGTTTCTCTTCGGTCAACTTCAT
The DNA here is from genome assembly GCA_964035525.1 of Porites cylindrica. NCBI lineage: Eukaryota > Metazoa > Cnidaria > Anthozoa > Scleractinia > Poritidae > Porites > Porites cylindrica. The sequence goes on along the minus strand of OZ037786.1, from coordinate 16,258,600 downwards.
TTTAATAATGTTACTTCACATGTTCTTTCTTTACAGGGCCATCTTGTTATGCGCAGTAAGAGATGCGCAGTACAAAACCAGGGAATCACCTTAACATCGATGAAGGTAAGCATGTTTTAGCTATGTTTTTAAACTAGGAATTATTTTGAATGAATAATAAAGCAATTAATGAATTCGGCTTTCGTGGGATATGAAGAATTAAGCAGATCTCGGAGGGTGTTATCCAGACGGCAATAACTTTAGCGTCACTTTTTCATCATGTGGGACGCAGAAATAGATCGCTTGGCAGTAGTTTATTTGCATTTATGTTTCGTTTTTGCAATACCTGTTTTCAGTCAACTTATTTAGCTTTATTTTCATTGGTGCGGAGACCCCTGAACATGACAGGAAAGCAATTGAGGATCCTTCTGAATGCAAATTAGAACAGCTACTACGTACTGCAAATCAAGACGGATATTACAAATTATTACAAAATCGTCCAAAGACGTTCTCTAAACTTAAGGCAAAACTACGTTAAAACTTGTTTGAAGAAAAAGATGGCTTTTCACCGCACCATAGGGATCAATGGGAATCTGAAAAAAGATATCCATGTTGCCTGTATGGATCATACAGATCGTGCTCTAAAGTTTTTAATATTTCATTCACACCTGGCATGGACTGAGGAATGATAGTTAAAACTATCAGTTTTCAGGGAAAGGAAAAAATAATACAATTCTTTTCCGGTACAAAAACAAAAACGTTTAATACTTCATGCTTGTTTAAATTCTAGGAAACTACTTAAAAGAGTTGAATACAATAATTAATGTGGAAAATGATGTAAGGAAAAAGAAATACTTTAATTTGGTTTGAAACAAAAAGTTTCAATTAGAAATTTCGTCCATACCTCGGAATCGCCGTTTCAAGAGCATCTGACATATGTAGGGACCTTACGAAACTACGACGGCGACGGCAAGGAGAACGCCTAAAATACAATATAAAAGGCTTGAGTGAGCAAAACAACAGTTCTGGCGGCACGTGCATCACGCTTTTCTTTACATTTCTTCGTTGTCCCTACACAACTACAACGTGGAATAGTCAATTTTTTTTAGTTGACGGGCTTAAGAACTGGAACGACAAGGCGATAAATTTATTTACTATCCCTCTCTGAACTCGGACGCGGCCTCCAATATTCAGTTCCAACCTAACACATGTCAACGTACTTTCAATTCACTGGGCGACTTGGTATGACGGCGAAAAAGTTTCATTGGACGCGAAGTCTATTTTTCAGCGACGTATTCATTGGCGTCTCTGTTTTCGGATAGTAACGTCCCTATTGGGTTGTATTCTCATCGTCCTTTGTATTGGTTCTTGTACCCTCCTTAAACACCAGTACTTCCAAACTATGATTTGAGACAAACCGCCAGGGAGTTGCCGGCCCCAAAACTGCTGCCTGCGATGCCTGACACAATCCGCTATCAAAGGCAGTTCTGCCAACTAATATTAAGATCTATATCCTTCAAAAATGATCAAGTGGAAGGCTCTACTCGGTTACTTTTCCGCTTAAAAAAAACCACCTGACTGATAAGCCTTTTAAACTCTTTCTTTATGTCTCTTTTGAAAAAAGCATAACACATTGGGTTAATGGCCGAGTTTAAAACCAAGACAGGAATTTTGTATTGATCATCTTTACATGATGCTTTTGTGTCGGATAGTACTACTAGACTACAACGTAAGTATATTCCGTAGCACACAACAAACACTCCTATCACAATACCCATCATTGTTACTGCAGACTTCTCGTTATGGGTTTTAAAAGATATCCGTCCTAGGGTGCATGCTGACCGATCTTGTTTCCTTACATGAATTAACATTGACACAAAACAGAGTATCTGCAGAACGCATGGAACGATTTCCATGGAAATCATTAAAACCACAACTGCAACGATACTGGTCAGAGGGGTCTCACAGCAAAGCCGAAGTGCGGTCTTGAACGCAACCAACGTAAATGACGCTATCCAACAGGAAGTTATCACTTGAATAACACGAGATCGACTCATAAAAGTTATGTATTTAAAAGGCTTTACGATGGCGATATAACGGTCGAGCACCAGAGAACACAAGTTTAAAACAGACAAGTAGCTAAACAGCCACCTTACGACATCTTTCCATGAAGGAAAAGCCTGAGGCCAGTCACAGGTTTTTGTAACGTCGCATACAAACAAAGAAGGAATAATGCTCAAACCAACACAGAAATCCGCTACTGCAAGTGAAACAATAAACGAGTTGGTTTTGGTGTGGAGATTTCGTCTGCTGCAGACGAGGAAGATCACAAATCCATTTCCCGTGATGGCAAGAAACGAAAGAACCAATCCAAGAATCCAAAACCAGGTCTCCATCCGTAGTAATGGCAGTTAAGAGAGGTTCTTATTAACTACAGATAAAAGAAAAATATCCTCTTCGCAATAATGTCAGGAGGTTGTGAGTTATTCACTGGCAGATGTATGTTACTCGACGGAAGTCCTTTTGATTGTCCTACTTTGTCATAAACTTGGTAATTTCTAATAATGATGTGTTTCGCATGCGCAGTAGGTAACTGACCGAGCTGTCGCAACACAGTTGGTAGGAAAATGAGGATAGTTGCGCGCTGTAATTCAAAGCCAATGGGCGCTTTCAATACAACAAAAATTCCGGTTGAAATGTTGGAAATTCCACTTGCCCAATGGAACTACATCGACCTGACCAAAGCCACAGTGCGTTTGGTTATCGTTGCTACAAAAGAGCGGTATTTGAGACAACAATTTTGTCAAATGGAAAGGGACACTCCAACATTGCCGATCTTAATCTAAATAGCTCTTATCTGGCTGGATCTTAATTATTCTCTTTACAACTAAACCAGTCTGGTCTTTCAGTTATAACAGATGGAATTAACCGAGACCTTAGCTGATTAAAAAAAGTATACCTTCACTTTAGTCTAAATTGCAGCCGACGACATCATGTATTTCTTACAAATTGCGACAGGTCTGCTACAAATTACTACAAAAGTGCATTAATAAATAAAAAGGCTGTCTCTAATATCACTAAATTTGCCTGAGAACGTTTCCACCGTTGTTGTTAACTGTTCCTAAGCGAGAAAATAAAACAAGACAGACATGAGCCAGCAGCATCACGGTAATCTGCCCATGCATACAGTCTATTCCGTTTAATTCCACTGCTGTACTAAATAGAATATGCAAAGGTTTTCAGTTAACAAATAGAGCAAGGAAAAAAATTAACTGACCACGATGTGAAACAGAAACACAATGTCGATGAGTTTTTAAAGGCAGTTCAACTGTGGAAAAAAACACCCTCTTCACAAAAACTTCTTGTCCAACAGTTTATTGATTATTTATAAAACCTTGTTATTTTATAATCCTTTCACTATATATATATACATGGCGCAAGACGCCTGGGGTGTCGATATGATCTTTAACAACTGTTTCACTAGCTCAGTTATCAATCAATTAACAATATTGTTTAGTTAAATACCTTCTACTGCATTTTTATTTCGTACTGCTAAATTGGAAGGTTTTATTATTCATTCGGTATGCAACGATTTTAATATCGTTCCAGCCACAAACAACTCGTAGCTCCAATTTGCTGTTGGGCTTCCTTAGCAACCAATATTTATTTCTTTGTCATGATTTCTACAGAATTTAAAGGAAAATGAGCCTTACGTTCGTGTAACCGGGGCGAAAAAGGTGACACATTTGATAGCTATACCTTTTTTCTCCATAACAAGTCATTTTACACTTTACACGATTTTATCATTTCAGTCACACCTGCAAGACTAACCTGAAATAAACTTGCACGGAAAGATTACAAAACTACTACATTTCTTTGTGTTTTTCTCAACAAGGAAATTAATTCATATAACAAGAATATCGTACAGTTAATCTTTCAGTTCGGTTCGGTACATTCTAGGAATCTATCGCCGTTAACAGACTTGATTACGAAGACTGTTGAACGAACAAAATTAACCTCAGTGCGGAGGAAAATTGGCGCCAAGCCTTATGAAGTCACCGAACCTCGAACTTCTGAACTTTTCAATCTTGTTTTCTCCCGTCAAACTGGTATTCAGAGTGCGAACATCCGTTTCAGATTGATAAATTGATGGTCATAACCGATGAGCCCGCTGTACAAAGCGCACGGCTATTAAGCGTGCGTTCGAACTGTATCCAAGCAACAAGCGGCACATACTCACTCTATCTTTGTTACTCAATTGATGCAGAGTCTTGCTCGAGTACACCAAAATCGAGCAAGGGAAGCAAAGCGGGCTTTGGTAGCAGCCGGTGTGAACACAAAATTATACTCTTGTGATGTGAAACTAAAAAGTTCCATCGAATAAGAACTTGCGTCTCACACCACCTGTGAAACTTGATCCTAAGTCCTTTCCCTTGTATTTCGTATTCTCTGAGGGTCCAAAGGTTCTTGTTTTCTCTCCTAATGCGCCATTTTTTCCAAATTTCAATTCGTTTTGAGTCCAAGCCTCACACATTTATCAGTCTTTTACTGAATTGCTCAAGCCTTTCACACTCGTTCATAAAAGACTTACATCTTACAAGAATGAGTTACGCGCGTCAAGTGGTAAGCTTTAGTTAACTTTGTAATATTCTTTTAAACACAACGCCAACGCAGATGCATCCCATAGCAAACAAGAAACACTCCTATCAAAAGACCCATCATTATTACTGCAGACCTATCGTGGAGGATTTTTAACGACATCTGATGGTTAAAACGTAACTTTTTTGCTAAGGTGCGTGCTGACTGATCATGCCTGCCTACGTGAAATGTCATTGATGCAAAGCAGAGTGTTAACAGAACACATGGAAGAAACTCGGAAATTATTGTCAGCCAAATAAGTGACACAGGGACAGGTATTGTTTTGAAATAAAACAAAGAAAGGGTAATCTTTAGCGCGTAAAACTAACTGGTATAACCCAAGAGAAGAAAATAATTGGGATAATTCGACAGCGAGTCTGAAATTAATGTATTTCAGAGGATGAACGATGGCAATAAAACGATCCAGTACTAAGACGCGTAAGTTTACAACAGACTTGTTACTAAGCAACCACCTTATAATATTCACCCAAGATGACCAAGATAGCAAATGTTGAGACCAGTAGCAGGTGTTTGTAATGTCGCAGAAGAACAGAGAAGGAATAACGCTCAAACCAACACAGAAATCCGCTACTGCAACTGAAACAATAAATGCGTTGGTTTTGGTGCGGAGATTTCGTCTGCTGCAAACGAGGACCATTGTAAATCCATTTCCAATGATGGTTTGAAATGAAAGAAACCAACCAAGAATCCAGAACCAGGCCTCCATCTTAACTGTTAAAGGAAGTTCTTGTCAACTATACTGATTAACTAAAAAATTGAGTATTATAATTTACATCTTTGCATGAATTTGGGGGTCACATTTGCTAATACCCGTAAATGATTTTATAGACGCCCGCGGCGATTATTTTATTTTAGGGGTCCAATGGCCAAGAGGGGGCGTTTAATAGAGGGAGGGAATTTAAAAAAGGAAAGCGTTTGAAGCTCAGTTAAACTAGTATGGTTTGGGCGAAAATTCAGTATCAAGAGAGTTAACTGTAAATAGCAGAATATCTGGTCCCTCCATCTATTGATACGTCTAAAGGCCTTCAAGAGATCCACATCCCTCTTCCAAATCTCCCACTTTGATCGATGTCAGAATGTTTCGGATCACTATATGTTGTCATTATTAGTTTATCCTTATTTTGAGCTTGCCATTGAACAAGATGCATTGTTAAGCAAGAAACTGAATCGGCAAATTGAATGACTTTACTCCTTTTTGCCGTTTCCTAGCGTTTCAGAGTAATTGCAGGGGGGGGGGGGGGGGGGGGAGGGGGGATGTCTATTAGACAGGGGGTGCTATTAGAGAGGGACGTCTAATAAAAACTGCTTGACATCTTAATTATAAGAGGGGCGTTCATTAGACAAATGGCTTTATTTAAGAGTGGGCGCCCATAACATCATTTACGGTGCGTGTTTATTAGTTCTTTAAATCGTCCTTATTTTAATAACTGCACTGTATTATAACTTCCTGCTTCCAATATTTTTTGCGCTATTTGTAATTAGCCATGATGTCGTATTTTGTAATTATCTTTTTTTTTAATATACGGTAGGAAGAGAGAAAATGTGGACTGTCACATGGCAATAGTGCAAAGACATCTTTCAATTAAACGATAGAAAGCGTCAGTCACGTGTGTTACCAATGATCTCAATTCATTGTTAATTTGGCTCGCTTAATATTGCTAGGTTAATGTATTCCTAATTGCGACAGTTCTTTATTAGAAACTGCGGCAGGTGTTACAAATTAAGGCAAAAGTTGAGGAAAAAATTGTTAAAAGATTTTTTTTTTCGTTTCCGTTATCCAATTAGAAGAGAGAAGGTAAAATTGCATATCAAAAATTGAAAAGTATACATTTATCAGGAGCGTATCAAGCGTAGCTACCTGTACGCACGCACGGTAGCACATGCGTACCTGAAAACGTCGAGGGTGAAAAAAATAATAATAAAATAAGATATGAAAGCGAATAATGAAAAAAAAAAAAGCAAAGGATAAGATAGGTAAAATATAATTATTCACAGTTTGGCTCAATTCATTTAACAACGGATTGTTCAACTTTTAGTTTTAATTACTTCCAAATGTCGACTTCCTTTGGTGGACAAATATTTAATAAATATAAATGATATATTTTAAGCCTTAAGTTAGGAAAAGCGATTGACGTGCTTCAGTCCATGAATACAAAAAGACGATAAAGATTTTTTTCAGTTTACACAGTCACGTCATTTTATACAGCTATTTCGAGAACGGTTGTCGGAAGTGCACGCGACAATCCCTAAAGGTATTGTGGGTGGCTTTAAGGGCAATGTTCTTCAAAGAAATTTGAAAGAATGGTACGGGAGGCCACGGACATATGTTTGCGAGTATTAAAGGAAAGCAACAAAAGTAGGTTCGACAGCTTCAGTCGTTACGAACAGTGTATTGATCATATCCCATATTACCTTTCGGTATTGTCACGTGCGCATTTCTTCCGACAACCTTTCTCGAAACAGCTGTATACAGTAAGAACGCTTCGACTTACAATAATCTCACCTTTTGGAACATTGAGCAGGGGGTTGGGGGATAAGGGCATTTGGAGAATTGTGCGTACCCCCGAAAAAATCCTGGTTACGCCCCTGTTTATGTGAGATGCAACATGAAAACACCTGATGGTTAAAGCGTAACTGTTTTGCCAAGGTGCGTGCTGGCTTATCATGCCCGCGTGCGTCAAAAATATCATTGATACAAAGCAGAGTATTAACAGCACACATGGAAGGAACTCGAAGAGGAAATTACACTCATAACTCATGACTCATGACTTATGATTATTGGATATGCCTGCCTTCAATAGCACTGAATCTCTGTAAAAAGTACCAAATAATTTCTGCAAGTGTTCAATTATAGTTATTCGTGTACATGCATGAGTGAACTCGCTGCCACTTGGTGAATCCAGCTAACGTTGTTATGCTTGCTTTCGTGTGTCATTTGCATGAGAAATTGTTCGTGATTGAATAAACCGTCGCAGAACCAGCATTTCATGAATAAAACATAATAATGCGCCTGATGTTGCCTGGAAACACAAATTGCTTCGTGACGTCAACTGCATGATATCAGGTATATAGTAAGAAATATGGAGCACCCGAGATTGCAACATTGAGACCACGCGCAGTTTTCGCGCTGCGTACGCTAGACGCGCACGACGAGATTATATACTTGAAAACTTAACATTTTGCATAAATGTCAGGGTTCCAATTATTAACTTGACGAATTCCTACGCTAGCAAGAGGTAGAGAAATTGGGGAACGTCACGTGGCAATAGCGCAAAAATATCAGTCAATCAAACGGGACAAAGTCAATCTTGTTTTACTGCAATTTATTGTTAACTTGGTTCACTAAATAATTGCGCTGTCATTGTATTCTTAATTGGACCGTTCTTTATTAGAAACTGAGACCGGTGTACAAATTACAATACCATTACTTTTTTTATGCAAAAAGAAGCGAGAAGGTAAAATTGCCTCTTAATAAACGACTTGTAGCGTGCTTGTTTCGGCTCATCGCTTTAAGAACGAGCAGTAATCTCACATGTATAGCGTGTTTGTTTCGACTTTCCGACTCATATGTTGCATGTTAAGCGTGCCAGTCTTGACTTAGGACTTAACGAACGCGATGTGTTACATGTGCAGACGATGGACTCCATCGGACGACTTTCCAACCTTCCTCAAAGTGTTGTTTACACTCCCAGTTTCATCTTATGGCTAGACTTCCGGTAATTCAGTGGACTCGACTGTACTTCCGGTTTCATTTTTCGAACAGACTCCATTGGACTCCAGGCTTTGCCCACTGGAATCTAATCGAGAGTATTGAACATGTGTGGGGACCCTCAACCATGAGGGTCCCCACTATAGGGTTCTTCAATCCTGTCATCCCGACCCAAAATTTCGTGTAATCCCGTAGCCGAGGGTTATTTTCGGCATTCTAACTCTCACGCATACTTTCCATCCCGAATCTTGTCCGATTTTGCTTTAAAATCCCCAATCCCGAGCAAATAAGGGAAATCCCGGATCCCAAAAAACCTATCAGAGACCCTCAAGAATGATCTTACTCGATTCATGCAGAGTATTTCTTTTTTAACAGTGCGCCAAAACAAAGGCTCTGCTAGCAGGATGTGGACATAAATTGAATTATACTCTTACAATGCGATACTAAAAAGTTCCATGTGATGTGACTTTTGCCTCCCACTACTGTGTGAATCTTGATCTAAGTCCTTTCCCCGGTATTTTAAATTCTCTTAGCGTACGAATGTTCTTGTTTTCTCTCCTCATACGCCATTTTTCCAAATTTCAATTCGCTTTCAGTCCAAAAGTCACAGATTTATCAGTCTCTTCTCAAGCCTTTTACCGTCTTAAAAGACCTACATCCTACAACAACGAGTTACGCGTACGCTGGTAAAGTGGTAGGCTTTCATTAACATTACTAATATTTTCTTTAAATTAAAACACAGCTCCAAGAAGTCTTTTAAACTCTTTCTTTTTGTCTCTTTTGAAAAAGGCATAAACCAGAGGGTTAATGGCTGAGTTTAAAACCAAGAAAGGAATTTTGTAGTTTTCATCTTTACATGAGGTGGTGGGGAATAGTATTGCCAAATTTCATACCGCGTGGGGGCCTTGCACTACCGGATTTTCCCGGACTTTTTAAAAAGTCCAGTTTCAAAATGGCGGATAGTCGGAGTTAAAACTCGAACGAAAGCAATCTTTTTCGAAGAAATATTGATCAATATTCCCTCGGAGAATCTGTCTTAACTTAGTAAGGAGAGGATGCAGTATTTCTGCCATGCCCTGAAGCTAAACTTAAGGAGCCGACACTCAGCAAGTGCAAGCAACTGTTCGATGAACAGGTCGCTCGAACCAAACATGATCATAAATTTTCTACAGCTAAGGACCCTCTGTTTAATTCTACCCGCATATGAAAAGTAGAGGATCATTGCAGGAAAGAACACAGATGTGATTGTGCACGTACCGATAGTAGCCTAAGTATGCTGGAGCAAAACTGAAAAGGGCAGTACAGAAGGGCTTACCTGGATTATTCCAGTCGTGGAAAAGAGTAATGTCCATGAAAGGTACTGAGTGTTGTGAACTTTGTGGCGTTATGTATGTTAAACTGGCTAGTTTTGTTCACATGAAGGGAGATAAGGGACTAGTCTATACTCAGTGCATGCTAGCCAAAAGGCAGATGTGCGTGACATTCTTGATTGCGATTACAAGCTGATTGCCCAAATTACAGGAACTGCAGTGTTACCGGACGAGAAATGCCTCTGAAGTAAGACTGAAGTATACTTGCTTTTATCCATGTTTAGTGAGAATTGTTTCTGGTCTGATCTTTAGGATTTCTACTAAGACCCTACGCAGCGACGGGGGAAAAATGTAATGTAAGCCTTGCCGACCTAATATACAATGTTGCTCTTTCACTCAGGGTCACTCTGGCGTGTTTCGCTTTTTGGTAGTTTTTATTTTACGGTTTGTAAAAGCAGGTACACCCACTCCCTTATCACTCCCCAATATCCGGTCCTTTCCAGCGCCGTAAAAAGAGCTAAACTCGACGGTTCTTTGTTCAAATTTTTTGTCGAACAATTCGGGAATCCTTCCAATACTTCCAAGTAGCAAAAGTCTCCGATTAGACCTCTCTTTTCTCAATATTTTTAATCGAGGTCCTTTATAGCAGTAAAACAACTGTTCTTAGCTTTAGAATATTAACTTTCTGGAGCAATCTGGCCCTTAATATCGTTTCAACTGCATGCAATGACCTTTGTTTTACCTTGTATTTTGGAAGCCATTTTCAATCCGGAATTTAAAAAGTCCGGGAAAATCGGGTAGTGCCAGGCTCCCGCGCGGTATGAAATTAGGCAATTGTAAAACTGCAACGCAGATACATTCCACAGCAAACAAGAAACACTCCTATCACAAGACCCATCATTATTACTGCAGACCTCTCGTGATGGATTTTAAACGACATCTGATGGTTAAAACGTAACTGCTCTGCTACGATGCGTGCTAACCGACCATGCCTGCGAACGTGAAATGCCATTGATACAAAGAAGAGCATTAAGACAACACTTGGTAGGAGCTCGAAGAAAATAATACTCAGCCAAATAAAAACGGGGGCAGGAATTGTTTTGAAATAAAACGTATAAAGGATAAATTTTAGCTCAGTAAAACTAACTGGTAGAACCCAAGAGAAGGAAATAACTTAAATAATTCGAGAGCGAGTCATCAAAGTGATGTATCTTAGAGGATGGATGATAGCAGTAAAACGATCCAGTACTAAGCAGCCGCATAAGTTTACAGCAGTTACAGTCACTTAATTTTCGCGTCATGTTATGTTCGCGACACTCATTGTTCGCGTCACTTTATTTCGCGATTTTTTTTGTATCGCGAACTTCTAGAAATTAGCGTGTGGCGAAAATTTCATGTAATAAGGTGTACAAAGCATGCAAGGACCACCTCTGTGGACCTAGTCCATGGGCCTGTTTGTGGACCCAGTCAATGAGTTACCCCCGTGGACCACACCTAATTTTTTAAAATGAATTTTTACCAGAGGTCCTAACGAAAATGGACGAAATTTTGTCAATTTATATTCTCAGGATTAAATGCTCCGATCCTCATATTATACACGTGCTCAATATTTTTATGAATTCCATTCGATTCGTGGGTTCGGTTTAGTCTGGAAAGAGAAATTATTTAAAGGGGGCATGAGGAGAAGTACAGAGGAAGTATTCACTTACGCAGCTTTTTTTTTTCGTCTCGTTGCGTGAAGTCAAGATCGATACAAAAACGGCTGCGTAGCCGGAGACTAGAGAGGAAGAGGTAATGCATGATGATTGAGTACCCACCCCAGATTAAAAATCGCCTCATTTCTTAACAGTTGCAGCTCCTTTGTACTGTCCTTTTCTTGTTAAAATCTGTAAGAGCTAAACTCCTCTATTAAGAAAGTTACAAATTTCAAAATATTGGCCAAACAGTCCAAACGACCCCTTGTTTTTTCCACTTTAATTAAGCAATATCGTTAACATAAAGTGGCAAAGTTTAAAGACATTTCACCGACGGAAATAGGAAATATTAAGAAAAAATGATCAAAAATGACAAAATAACTGCCTGTTTAGGGATGCGATGTTGCCATGGCAACGGCCTTAATCCAGAAAATAAAACTTGATAAAGGAGCCTTTTTACAAGGGTAAAGTTAGCGGTGAATTTCGTGAACCAAATTAAATCGCAAAGACAAAGTAACTGGATTTCCTTCCGTATCGTATGCTAGATAGCTGGGGTTATTAGTAAATACTCTAGGGAGCCACCTTAAGTTTCCTCCGTAGCCTCATACGTAGCCGTTTTTGTGCCTATTTTGACGCAACTCGAAGACAAAAAAAAGAGCTGCGCAGGAGATTATATACTTCCATCCTACCACTCCCGCTGTTCCCTTCAAATATGGATACTTCTTCACCAGACTAAATAAATTTGAACAACAGTCAAAAATTCTTATATAGTAAACCTATGAATTGTGCCAGAACTTAGGGCCCATTTAATTGCATTAATATTGTCTGGGCAATAATTTTTCGGTTAAGTGACTTTAAGTCAGTGCCCGATCTTAGAGAAATGTAAGAAAATTGGACAGTTTTAACATTATCTTATAAACCTCTGTAACTCCAGACGCTGAGATAGCCATAACGTATGAAAGACACCAATAAAATTAGGGGTAACCGTTCTCGCGCAACCGCCCTGATGGGCTCCTGTCTGGCGTCATTGCAAAACACGGTGGGCCCACGACACGTCAAGCTCTTTCAAAATTATTTATTTGTTTTGCCAAAACTTGAACTTTAAATTTTGCTGTTTTGCGGAAATTACATGTCATTTTCACGCCAAAAAGCGTTAAAATTGAAAAACAAAAAACATAGTATTTTTGGAATACAGAGTTCTACTATCCTGCAAAGTTTGAGCTTAAAGTAACGAATAAAAAATGCAAACGTAGTTCCCGTGTTACAGCCTTCTGCGTCCTATGAGCCCAGCGTGAAAAGACAACAAAGAGACAAATACATTTGGGGTTTAAAAGATCATTTTTAGCGAAGGGACTGGGACAAGTTTTAAGACCAACATCTTTTCTAGCCGGGAAGGATTACAAAAGGGGCCTTTGTTACTTTTCTTTAATTAGGCGACCCGTAATAAAATCCCCGCTACCTTTGACGTCGTCATGCTATGCGCAGTAGGTGATGTGTAGTGAAAATGCAAGGCGATCAGGGCTAAATAAACGTTGTATCAGTATTACCTTAGCTACGATAAACTGTCGTGCTTTTGCCAGAGAAGTGGTATTTTGGACAATTTTGAAGGTTTTTGAGTTCATTGTTTATTGTCTACAGTGTTCCTCTTACATATTTAGCGATATACTGCTACAGATGAAGCAAACCGTAAATATAGTACATTTCGCATAAAATTTAATCCGTTACACAAACATAAACTTACCCTGGAATAGAGAGGAGAAGTGTTACGTCACGTTGTCATGGTAGCAAAATTTCTGGATGACAACAACGCGAAAACGGCACTTAAAAAGTAAATTCGCACTGATTCAAGCTTCGTCGATCTTATTCCATTTCATTTGAATTTGTAAAATCTTGGCAAAATTGTACGGGGTTGAATCCGAAAGCGAAAGGACCCTATCTCAGTTTGGTAAAAAGAAAAGAAAATTCTTGTGTTGGGTTCACCAACTCCATAAGGCGGGCACGTGAAATTAGGAAGTTTCAAGTCGCAGACTTGCAGCGACGGCTAAGAAATGTACAAAAAGCGTGATGCACGTGCAAAGTTGTTGCTTTGCTAATGTAAACCGATTGCTTTTTTGCCGTTCTCGTTGCCGTCGCCGACGTTGTTGCTTAAGCGCCCCATTGTTGTGATCCAGAAATACTGATTGCTACCATGGCGTCACACTTCTCCTCTCAATAGCTGTTAATAGTGATCATGACGGGTGTGCAATAGCAGGTTGCAGGCTTCCACCGCTAGCTAGAAAGTGTGAGATTTCACATTAGTTGCCCTGTTGTGCGGACGGACGGACGGTCACGTGACTATGGGGCTCTGCTATTAGGTCTCTAGCGCGTTTATAAGAAAACGAAATTGCTTGTGTCCTCGGAACACCTTATAATAGGATCCAGTGGCCTCCAAGCAAGACACAAAAAAGTAGAATTAAAGTCAAAAAGACTACTGAAAAGACTGATCAAACAACGTGAAAAAGGCTAAGGTATACAACATTTCGAGTGACCACTACCAGGCTTCATCCGTTTTATTACGGAAAACCACGAATATACAGAATATATGCTACTGTAAAATAATAAACGGAAATTACATGGTATGACGTTTTAAGGTGTGGCTGCTAAGAAAAATAGATAAAGAACGATTAAAATTCGTCACGTTTGTTCATTCCCAGAGGCTCGATGGTTTTGGCTTTATGAATGGGGTGCGCCTCACTTGCTTTCCTAAGACAATCGTGTTCAGATCTAAATGGCTATTGCTGAGAGAGTGTTCTGAAACTGCGGTTTGGTGCGACTACCGAAGGCCGGTTAAGTATAGGAAGTCTATGTTCATTAAAACAGTCCTGGAGGCGGCGTTTAGTTTCCCCAATATATTGCAAATTACAAAGGCGGCATTGAATCATGCAGATAACATTGAACATGTTGAAAAGATTACAAGGAATGTGAGATTTGATTTCGTAGGTTTCATCCGTAGAGTAGTAAAAGTATAATTGTCACGGCGGTGGTCAATATAGGGCCATGTGGTGCAGTTCCTGCTGTTGCACCGAAAAGAACCGGGAGAGTGGCCCGGGCATTGTTGATATTATCAGTCTCTGGCAATTGAGCTCTAACAAAAATATATCGCTTAAATTGATAGAGCTAATAAACACCTTTTTCTACAGAAGCCATTTGCGACCTCATTTGTGTTATCCTCACCATGAACAAATTTACTTTTAATTCTCAGCATGCATTATCTTCAAAAACTCGGCACAGCTATGGGCACTAGAATCGCTCAGTCGTACGCCAACTTATTTCTTGAAAAATTCGAACACGACGCTCTTCTTCGCGCTCCCTATCAACTATTATTATGGCTCTGATTCATCGTAGTATTCATGATCTGGACTGAAGGTCTAGAGAAACTGTAGCTATTTGTCGATTATCTTAACGCTTAACAACTTAAACTCCACCATAAATTTTACATGCTCACACTCGTTTAACAATATCCCTTTCCTTGATGTCATGGTTTCAGTCAAGGATGGCTTCATGGAAACTGACCTATGAATTCTAAACCTACTGACAAACACCAGTATCTTGTCATTTCATCTTGTCATCCTCATCACACTAAACGCTCTATTCATTACAGCCTTGCACTTCGCCTTCGCCGCATCTTTTCCAGCAAGGAGGGTTACAAACAGCGTACTAACTACCTTGCCAATCGTGGTTACGACAAAGCCTTTCTCACGACACAAATACAGCGTGCCTCAGACGTTCCTCGTGCTGACGCACTTAAACACAAACCTACGCAGACTGAAACCACTCCGTTTTGTTAATAAATATAACCCTACATTGCCACCTGAATGTCGCGCACATTATTCACAAACATTCCCACGTCCTCTACTCCTCAGAACGTTGTAGAAATGTTTTTAAAAACCTTCTAATAGTATCTTACTGCCATTCTAACAATTTAAGCAATATTCTTGTTAGAGTCCAATTGCCAGAGACTGATAATTGTAACAATGCCCGGGCCACTCTCGGTTCTTTTCGGTGCAACAGCAGGAACTGCACCACATGCGCCTATATTGACCATGCACGGCCGTGACAATTATACTTTCTACTCTGCAGGTGAAACCTACAAAATCAAATCTCACATTACTTGCAATATTTTCAATGTAATCTATATGATTCAATACCACCTTTGTATAAAATTTGCAATATTTTGGGGAAACCAAACGCCACCTCAAGGACCGTTTTTAGATATAGAAGCCCTATACTTTACCCCTCCGGTAGTTACATCCAAACCGCAGTTTCAGAACACTTTCTTAGCAATAGCCACTCTGTTTCCCATATGTTACTTATCCCTAGTATTGAAACACTTAGATATGAACGCGATTGTCTTAGGAAACAAGTGAGGCGCACCTCACTCATAAAGCCAAATCCATCGAGCCTCTGGGAATGAATAAACGTGACGAATTATAATCATTACGTAATCTTTATCTATTTTTCTTAGCAGCCACACCTTACCAAGTCATATCATGTAACTTCTGTTTATTACTTTACAGTAGTATTTATTCTGTATATTCGTGGTTTATATACCTCAGCCTTTTTCACGTTTTTTGATCAGTCTTTGCCTGCAGTAGTCTTTTTGACTTTTATTCTATTTTTATCTTTTTCGACTGATCACGTTCTTGTTTGATCCAACGTTACATTGATCGTTCACGGTTTTTGCAGTGGTCTTTAAAGCCCTAGTGTACATAACACAAAAACTGTGGAAAGAAATAAGTAATAAGGAGAAATACATTGTTAATTACCGCTTTTTTTCACGCATCGTTTTTTAAGCCATAACTTCTGCCGAACAAAATTTTGGCCTTTTTGACCGTTCTGGTAAAATGCTGGAAATTTTTTGGTGTCAGGAGGCGATAGTAATTGGCTCGTACTGGTGTAGACTGGGGAGAATATTGAAAGAAGCAACGCGCGGACTCGTTCGCTGTGAAAAGCTTGCTCGCAGGCTTCTGCGATTAACAATCATTGTATACAAAACATTTTAAAAGTGACTGAGCGATATACTGACCTAACTCCTAGATCCTACATCACAATAGCTTAACAAACCCACGGATGCTCTATTGCTGACCATTAGTATCGCAGCTCTAGACAAGCCTTTGCGCGCGCAAATAACTTATGGTCAATTCTCTATGACATCACTCTTTAGCTAAAAACTTCACTTTTGGAAAAAGAAAAACGAAACTGAAACTTACGGAGAGATTTTACAGAATCAGTGATTTTTATCTAAAAATGATTGTTTTTGTGCATTTCAGAAAAGATTCTCCGTCGACTAAGGGTGGTAGAGATGTATGTATACAGCTGCGAGCATAGCAAAAGGTGTAGTGATTAATAACCTGCGATCAGATCGACAGTAGAAGAAAAGAAGATAATCGTGAAAGAAAGATAATCACTTCCGAGATAAGATTTGTTAAAAACTCAAAAGAACCTCACCGATCTGGAAAGATCGGGAAAATTAAAAGAAAATAATTTGAGAAAAGAGTTACAGCGGCTAAAAGAATCGCAAGAAGACATCAAAGGGAGGCATAAGAACGCTGTTAGGGAATTAAGCGATGTGAAAGGAAAAAAACCTCAAGCTGAAAGCTCATTGCACTTCCCTGTTTATTCAATAAACAATGAAGTGCAATGGGCTTTCAGCTTGAGCTTTTTAAACGGTGTGAAAGAAAAAAAACTCAAGCTGAAGGCTCACTGTACTGCTCTGTTTATTCAATAAACAATGAAGTGCAATGGGCTTTCAGCTTGAGCCTTTTTTAAACGGTGTGAAGGAAAAAAAACTCAAGCTGAAAGCTCACTGTACTGCTCTGTTTATTCAATAAACAGTGAAGTGCAATGAGCTTTCACCTTGAGTTTTTTTAAAACGTTGTGAAAGGAAAAAACCTCAAGCTGAAGGCTCACTGTACTGCCCTGTTTATTCAGTAAACAGTGAAGTCAGGGGCACCCAACGACAATTTTCGGAAAATATGTGTTCGGAAGACGATTTGAGATCTAGAATTTTCGGAAAATATGTTGTAAAATTTTTTGCTTGCCTGCCTCTCCTAGGATTTTCGAACATCTACAAAATGGTATAATTACCCATTTTTAACGGATTTTGACCCTAAAAAAGGCCACCTAGAATTTTCGGGAGCCTTTTCCTGGCTGAAATTTTCGAGAAGGTAAGTTTTTATCCCTATAATTTTCGGATCACTAGACTTTCAGCCACGAAATCCGAACAGATGAAAAATTTTTAGGGGATAAAAATATGCCTGTATATACCGTTTAAATACTAAAATACGTTCAACAATGCTATGTTAAGTGGCTTTGAACTATATCCTCGTTGGGTGCCCCTGTGAAGTGCAGTGAGCTTTCAGCTTGAGCCTTTTTTAAACGATGTGAAAGGAAAAAACCTCAAGCTGAAGGCTCACTGTACTGCCCTGTTTATTCAGTAAACAGTGAAGTGTAGTGAGCTTTCAGCTTGAGCCTATTTTAAACGATGTGAAAGGAAAAAACCTCAAGCTGAAGGCTAACTGCACTTCCCTGTTAAAGGGGCTTGATCAGAGAGCCCAGGAACTTCGGCAGAAACAACAAAAACTTGATCGGGTAGAACAGATTTGGTCTACAGCCTAGGCGAAAGTCTGAATCATGCAGCTAGCTCCCTAGCGTATATTATTACTGATGAACTGCTGTATAAAGTACTTCCAGTGGCCCGGGCCATCGTCTGGAGGAGCGACCATCACACAGCTCGACACTAATGAAGTAACAACAGCGGAGGGAAACACGATTGTACTGCTGTCTCACCATTAGGAAGCTTAGCAATAACGACGGCGACTGCTACGGAGTCATTTAAAAAGTGAATTCGCGCTGCCTCAAACTTTATCGCGTTTATTGCATCTCTTTTAATTTGTCATATGTGGGCAAATTTTTTGGAGTCGAATTCTGAAGGACTGTAGCAAAGTTCACGAAAAGAAAAAGAAAGTTGTTGTCTTTTGTCCCCGCAAAAGAAAAAAAGTGAAATTAGGCACTGTTACGTTGTAGTCGTGTTGACGGTAAAGAAATGTAAGAAAAAAAAGCGTGATGCACGTGACGCAAAGTTGTTGTTTTGCTAATCTAACCTATTGCCTTTTTAGCCGTTCCCGTTCCAGTCGTCGTTGCTTAAGCTCCCTATTATAGCGTGACAGGGAGTCCTCGTGTCATCAAAACCATCTTCGGAAGCAGTCATAGTACCTGGATCAGACGCCAACAAAATTCTTGCACCTGTGAACATGGTGAATGAAAAGGGAATGGATTCCCGAACAACTCTGGTAGCGCAGAATGTTATCCTGTCAGTCAGACGGAACATCATCTGTCCCCAAACAGCCTATACATCCTGAACCAAGCTTCCTTCCGTGACCTAAACCCGATCGAGTTCCTGCTTTTCGATAATAACACCACCAGTTGGTCAGGCTATCCTTTAAGTTCCTGGCTTTCCGCAATTATCAGCTGTCCACATTGAACTGCTTTCAAGACCGGGTAACCACCTGCAGCAGCTTGCCATTTGTGCACCTGAGTGGGTTAATGCAGCAAACAAAATACCTGCAGCTGTGAAAGGAAGTGGCCGAACGCATGCATAAAATAATTTTAATTATTTTACACATGTTCTCGGCCACTTCCTGAACACTCAATCTTCGTTAAAACGAAGGTTGAGTGTTCAATTGCTACAACGTTCACTAAAACAGCAAGAGTTAACATCACCTCTTGCGACAAGCCTTTTGAATCTTCGCCAAAGAAAAGTAAAGAGGAACACGAGAGAGGAAGTGACGAACCAAAAGATGGAAATTACCAGTCGACCACTGTTTTTTCCGAGCATCGGCTCTCCCTCGCGAACAACCGTCAACGAACTCGAGGGAAAAAAACACAGACTTTGGTGAGTTGGCTCAAAAATTATAGTTACTCCTCAAAATTTAATTGGCCTAAAAGGGTTTCAGTAGATCAAATTATATGAAAATCGGGGAATTGTCGAGCACTAATTAATTAGTGAGTGGATGACACTGGGTTTAGGATTTTTAGGTTAGGATTAGGTCTTATTTAAATTTAGGTTAGGTTAGGATTTTTTACCTTTCCGCGAGCATCGCAAAGAACGTAATTATATATGGTCTTTTAAATCGTATTATCGTAATATGTGTCTCTTACTCAATATCTCCAAGTAGCTCCATGTCATGGCCTTTCTGCCGCTTCGCAAAGACTTCGTGTCTAAAAATGACAGGCTTTTGGAAATTGAAACGCTGTTTTCTCGGGCCAAAAAGTTTTAAAAAGTATCTATTCAGCGTAGGGAACTCTTCGTCGTTCTTGAAGACAGCGTTTTAACAATTTAACTGCATATTTTCGTAGTAAACAATCTCCTTTGGTTATAGTATACACCAAGAGACTATAAAGGGGACAGAGAGGACATCCCCCATATACACCCTATTCCATAGGTAATTCGTCTCGAGTTATTTTTAACACCACAGATCTCAAGGGGGATTAGACAACAGCCAATCACATAGCGCGAATGTGTTCCTCGTGGATGACCCACGCTGAGAGCCACGCGTCCTTCACGAAATGACGCAGGACAAAATGGGGGAAGACGCGGAGAGCGATTTTGCTATTCCTTTTGTCGACGAAAACGACTACAGCGAGATTTCTGCGAAAGCTGTGTCAGCGAAACCGAAATTAAAAAAGAATCGCCCTTCCTCTCTTGTATAGAGCTAACAGTAGAGCAGGGAAATCCTTAACACACTGAGTATTCTCTCAGGATCATTTATAATTTACAGTTTGAAGAGAGCAATTTCTGATTTGATGTTTATTTTTTTCAGTCTTTATAGCGATTATTCCTACCCACTTACTTTGTCAATTGTAGGCGAACCCTCCTAAAGCTGAATTTCAAGGGACCATATTCAAGCTCAGAAAGAGAAATAAAATTTCGTCGTTGCTTATTTACGTCCTCCCTAAAACGCAAAATTACGCATTTTCACGTCGTAGTCGTGCAAAAACGGGAAAGAAATGAACAAAAAAGTGTGTTGCAGGTGCGAAGTTGTTGTTTTGCTAATTAAACCTATTTTTTTTTTGACGCTGTAGTTGTCGTCCGCGTCGTTGGATCTTAAGGTGATTTCCTAGTTTTGCACTGCGCATCTCTTACTGCGCATAACAAGATGGCCGCCGTAAAAAATAGCATCAACCTCGTCCCCAGGGCTTTTCCCTTATTTTTTAAGGGAAAAGCCCTGAGGACGAGGTTGGTTCTTTTACTATGGAATCACCTTAAACTCCCTAAATTGTACAAACGACCGGTTTCAATAGACCGGCGAAATTTCTCATTTTATTGAAGCACTGAGGTTACGACAACTTCGAGTAAAACCGATTTCACGGGTTGTCAAAGAGTCCAGCGATTCCTTTTTCGCAGGTGAGCGCCGACTCATTTCGCTTCAATATTCAGGAATGCTCTCGATCTTTTTACGCTTTCATTGCCTCTCGCCCAACATGTTTTGCACGGCGTTTGGTCATGCGAAACCTCCACGAAACATCCACGCCTCGCGCGAGGTAACTTTATCCCGATTCTAAAAATAACTCGAGACGAATTACCTATGGAATAGGGTGTATATGGGGGATGCCCTCTCTGTCCCCTTTATAGTCTCTTGTTTATACTTTATCTTTGCAGAAGAAAAGAGTGAACAGATTTATCTCCTGGTTACGACGCCATTCTTGTTTGAATAATACCTATTAATTTATTTTTCGTTATGTTTTATTATTTTTTACCGACTTCTTGTGATTGACTGAGACTTTTTAAAGAAAACAACAAAATAGATAAAAACAAAAAAACAAAGCAAAACAAACAAAAAGTAATAGCAGAAAGAAAGTTTGAAATGTGAGAAACAAAATTAAAGCAGGTAATAATAGAATTGAAAAATAAGAAAATGCCAAAAAAAAAAACAGAAAGTTTTTTTAAAGAAGCTCTCTGGTTATTTCGCACTTTCTTATTTTCATAAATGAAGATGTTTAGAGAGTAGCCCCTTTTCAAAATCTTTTTTGAAGGTGCTTACGCATAGTTCATTGCGTCTTTCGTCTAATCTAGGTAAGTTAAGAAAAAGAAGAGCTTCTCATGAAAGCGCAGGTACAGGCACCCAGGGCACTGCACCCTGGTCTGCATACGTGACACTAGACTCTGAACTTAGGACTTACTAAAAATAATAATAATTACCCCGGAATCACCCGTAGAAAAAAATGTTTTTATGTTTATGGTGGAACACGCATGAGGGACATAGTTGGACCGCACCCTACAGTGGCCCTGGACTGGACTCCGCACTGGACCAGAGAAAGGACTCTGGACTCTGGACCGTGGACCATCACAGGGATGGTCCATGGACCCGGCATCCATGTTTTGTATACATCCGGGAAAAAAGGCGAGCGGGTGGGTTACGGGTTAGAGCGAGGGAACGCCTGAAGTACTTTTAACAAAAGCTTGTTCCGGTATACCAGATTCTGGTACACCCTAGGCCTATGATTGGTCTATTTTGACATCTCTTGTCAGCACTCGGAGGTCGTCAAATGAAAGTAGGGCTTCGAAATTTTACCATTTATTGGCTTTCAAATGAGCTCTTTTCTTTCAGTTCTCTTCAGGAATATGAAATACGCGAGTGAATCTTCTATTGATATGAGTCTTTGTTTAGCCTGCGAATACAGCTGTTTCTCCTCGCTCCTCGCCAATAGGGACATTTCTTCTTATGTCGCTACTCAAGTACAACAGTTTAACAGAGTTGGAGTCGCTACAACAGTAGGGAGACGTGGACGATCGCGAATTGGCTGTGATTCTGAAGGCAAAATCTTGAAATTCAACTTGATTTGCCGGCGGAATCTTGAAAATTCAAGATAAACCAGTAAAAAACCACGATAAAACTCGTTAAAATGCGAGGAACTACCGATTTGAACTATGAAAAAGGACAATTTCACTCCTCCCATGGAGTGTTTTCAGAAATCGCTTAAGGGAGCTTGTATATACCTCCCTTGGTTGCCTCGATCACGGCAAAGTTTGAACAAATTATGGCGCGTTTTGGAAATATTTTGAAACAAAGTTTCAAGGGCTATAAAAACATTGAATAAATATGCTATCGACATGCAGAACTGGCTCATATCTAAAGAAAATGATGAGGTCTTGAAATGCAGTTTCGTCTCATAGCATAGCAATTAATTTCCGAAGATATCTCCGAATTATGCTAATGTAGGAGATCATGGTAAAGACAACATCTTTAGCGTCACTTTTTCATCATGTGGGACACAGAAATAAATCGCTTTGCAATAGTTATTTGAATTTATGTTTCCTTTTTGCAATACCTGTTTTCAGTCAACTTATTTAGCTTTATTTTCATTGGTACGGAGACCCCTGACAATGACAGGAAAGTAACTGAGGATCCGCTTCTGAATGCAAATTAGAACAGCTACTACGTACTGCAAATCAAGACGGATATTACAAATTATTACAAAATCGTCCACTGACGTTCTCTAAACTTAAGCCAAAACAGCTTTAAAACTTGTTTGAAGAAAAAGATGGCTTTTCGCCACCCCATAGAGATCAAAGGGAAAAACGTTTACTTCATGCTTGTTTAAATTCTAGGAAACTACTGAACAGAGTTGATTACAATAATTAATGTGGAAAATAAAGCCAGGAAAAAGAAATACTTTCCCTTGGTTTGAAACAAAAAATTCAATTAGAAATTTCGTCTACCACTACTGTTGACGTGGGCTTGATACCTCAGAATCGCCGTCTCAAGAGCAACTGACATATACTGCTAGGAACCTTACGAAAATACAACACAATAGGCTTCAGTGAGCAAAACAACAGCTCCGGCTGCACGTGCATCACATTTTTTTGTACATTTCTCCGCTGTCCGTACACAACTACAACGTGGAATATTCAATTTTTTTTTAGTTGACGGGCTTAAGAACTGGAACGACAAGGCGATAAATTTATTTACTAAGCCTCTCTGAACTCGGGCGCGGTCTCCTCTCTTCAGTTCCCGCTTAACACATGTTCCGTGCTTTCAATTCACTGAGCGACTTGGTATGAGGGCGAAAAAGGACGCGAAGTCTATTTTTCAGCGACGTTTTCATTGGCGTCTCTGTTTTCGGATAGTAAGGTCCCTATTAGATTGTATTCTTATCGTCCTTTGTATTGGTTCTTGTACCCTCCTTAAACACCAGTGCTTCCAAACTACGATTTGAGACAAACCGCCAGGGAATTGCCGGCCCCAAAACTGCCGCCCGCGATGCCTGACACAAGGCAGTTCTGCCAACTAATATTAAGATCTATGTTCTTCAGAAATGATCAAGTGGAAGGCTCTACTTGGTTACTTTTCCGCCTAAATTAAACCACCTGACTGATAAGCCTTTTAAACTCTTTCTTTATGTCTCTTTTGAAAAAAGCATAAGAAAGTGGGTTAATGGCCGAGTTTAAAACCAACACAGGAATTTTGTATTGTTCATCTTTACATGATGCATTTGTGTCGAATACTACTAACAGACTACAACGCAAATATATTCCGTAGCACACAACAAACACTCCTATCACAATACCCATCATTATTACTGCAGACTTCTCGTGATGGGTTTTAAAAGATACCCGATGGTTAAAACGTAACTGTTTTGCTAGGGTGCGTGTTGACCGATCATGTTTCCATACATGAAGTAACATTGACGCGAAACAGAGTACTTGCAGTACGCATGGAACGATTTCCATGAAAATCATTAAAACCACAACTGCAACGATACTGGTCAGAGGGGTCTCGCAGCAAAGCCGAAGTGCGGTCTTGAACGCAACCAGCGTAAATGACGCTATCCAACAGGCAGTTATCACTTGAATAACACGAGATCGAGTCATAAAAGTTATGTATTTAAAAGGCTTTACGATGGCGATATAACGATCGAGCACCAGAGAACACAAGTTTAAAACAGATAAGTAGCTAAACAGCCACCTTACGACATCTTTCCATGAAGGAAAAACCTTAGGCCAGTAGCAGGTGTTTGTAACGTCGCATGCGAACAAAGAAGGAACAACGCTCAAACCAACACAAAAATCCGCCACTGCAAGTGAAACAATAAACGCGTTGGTTTTCGTGCGGAGATTTCGTCTGCTGCAGACGAGGAAGATTGTAAATCCATTTCCAGTGATGGCAAGAAAGGAAAGAACCCATCCAAGAATCCAAAACCAGGTCTCCATCCGTACTAACGGCAGAAAAGAGAAGTTCTTATTAACTACACAAATAAAACAAAAATATCCTCTTCACAAAAATGTCAGGAGGTTGTATGTTATTCACTGTCAGATGTATGTTACTAGACTGAAGTCCTTTTTATTGTCCTACTTTGTCATAAACTTGGTAATTTCTAATATGTGTTTCGCATGCGCAGTAGGTAACTGACCGAGCTGTAATAACACAGTTGGTAGGAAAATGAGGATAGTTGCGTGTCATAACCGCTGTAATTCTAAGCCAATGGGCGCTTTCAATACAACAAAAATTCCGGTTGAAATGTTGGAAATTCCACTTGCCCAATGGAACTACATCGACCCGAGCAAAGCCTCTGCGCGTTTGGTTACTGTTCCTACAAATGGAAAGGGACACTCCAACATTGCCGATCTTAATCTAAATAGCTCTGATCTGGCTGGATCTTAATTATTCTCTTTACAACTAAACCAGTCTGGTCTGTCAGTTCTAACAAATGGTTTTAACCGAGACCTGATGGAAAATGATATAATTAAAGGAACCTTCACTTTAGTCTAAATTGCGGCACATGTTTCTTACAAATTGTGACAGGTTTACTACAAATTACGACAAAAGTGCATTAATAAATAAAAAGACTGTCTCTAATATCACGTACAGCGCGTTACTAAATTTGCCTGAGAACGTTTCCGCCGTTGTCGTTAACCATTCCTAAGCGAGAAAAAAAAAAGAAGACAGATATGAGCCAGCACTGCATCACGGTAATCTGCCTAGTCTGTCCCGTTTAATAAAATATTACATGCAAACGAAATTAAAACAGGTAAAAACTGCTCTAGCCATACTAAATAGAATAATTATGCAAAGGTTTTCAGTTAATAAATAAAGCTAATCACGATGTGCAACAGAAACACAATGTCGCTACGTTTTTTAAGGCAGTTCAACTGTGGAAAAAACACCCTCTTCACAAAATTCTTGTCTAACCTTTATTAATTATTTATAAAACCTTGTTTTTTATAATCCTTTCAATATATATATATATATATATATATATATATATATATATATATATATATATAGATAGATGACGAAAATTAGCCTTGCGTTTGTGTAACCGGGGCGAAAAAGGTGATAAATTTGATAGCTAGAGTCCTTTTTCCATATGATAAGTCATAATTATTGTGCATTTTTTTCATTTCAAGTCACACCTGCAGACTAAGCTGAAATGAACTCGCACGGAAAGATTACAAAACTCTTACATTTCTTGATGTTTTTCTCAGAAGGAAATTATTTCATATAACAAGAATATCGTACAGTTAATCTTTCAGTTCGGTTCAGTAAATTCTAGGAATCTATCGCCGTTAACAGATCAGAGTTGATTACGAAGACTATTTAACGAAAAACCTCAGTGCGGAGGAAAATTGGCGCCAAGCCTTTTATTAAAGTCACCAAACCTCGAACTTCTGAACTTGTCAATTTTGTTTTCTCTCGTCAAACTGGTATTCAGATTGCGAACATCCGTTTCAGATTGAAAAACCGATGGTCGTAACCGATGAGGCCGCTTTACGAAGCGCACGGCTATTAAGCCTGGGTTCGAACTGTATCCATGCATGCTCACGCTATCTTTGTTACTCGATTGATGTAGAGTCTTGCTCGAGTATGCCAAAATCAAGCAAGCGAAGCAAAGCGGGGTTTCGTAGCAGCCAGTGTGCGGGCTTTGGTAGCAGCCGGGAAAAACTTGCGTCTCAAACCACCTGTGAATCTTGATATTAAGTCCTTTCCCTAATGTTATAGATATTCTCTGAGGCTCCAAATAAAGGTTTTTCTCCTAATGCGCCATTTTTCCAAATTTCAATTCGCTTTGAGTCTAAGCATCACAGATTTATCAGTCGTAGCTCAAGCCTTTTGCACTCGTTCATATAAGACCTACATCCTGCAAGAATGAGTAACGCACGTCAAGTGGTAGGCTTTAGTTAACTTTGTTATTTTCTTTAAAACTCAGCGCCGAAAAGTCTTTTGAACTCTTTCTTTATGTCTCTTTTTTGTCTTTTAAAAAAAGCATAAACCAGCGGGTTCTTGAGAAATTTTTCGGGTGGTAATGTGACGGTGGGACCCTGGAAAACCTAGGCTATACTCCTGGTTCAGCTGAATTTTGCTCACTGTACTAAACTAAACTTCCCTATACAAGAATTGCTCTCTGATTTCTGTACCCAATCCCAGACTTAACTGCGTGCTCGAAAACCATACCCTACAAAACGTCACAATATATACCATGTGGCAGTACCCTCCTCCCGGGGATTAGGTTGTCCACCGAGTTCCTTTATCACAAAGTTTAAAGAATCCACAGAAAAAATATTTTCGCTCGTTTGAGTGGGGCGAATATGAGTATGACAAATTTTGATAGCTGTAATAAAAAAATGCATTTTTGCCTTTCTCCCTATAACTAAAAGCTTGCTATAGTGAGTTTATAGACCTCTGACGATTTTATGTTGATTCTCTCCACCTCTTGACCAATAAAGTGATAGAGAGATATAAAGAGATAATAAAGATATAAAGAGATAGAAGAGATAATAAAGACAACTGTTTGCATATTTAGATAATTTACACAATTAAACAAATAATTATAGAAAAAAAATGGCGGAAAATTTTTGGCACGTTTTGCGAAGAAAATGAAATAGCCAGAACTAATTACTGTCCAAGACTATAAAACACGACGGATAACAATTTAACAATTAGGGAGCGGTCATTAACTATTGGGGGGGGGGGGGGGGGAGGGCTGGTATTATTTCAAAAGCGAGGACCCAAAAATTTT
>OZ037786.1:16163690-16221190 GCA_964035525.1 Porites cylindrica | reverse complement strand
CAAGACGGATATTACAAATTATTACAAAATCGTCTACAGACGTTCTCTAAACTTAAGGCAAAACTACGTTAAAACTTGTTTGAAGAAAAAGATGGCTTTTCACCGCACCATAGGGATCAAAGGGAATCTGAAAAAAATTATCCATGTTGCCTGTATGGATCATACAGATCGTCCTCTAAAGTTTTTAATATTTCATTCACACCTGGCATGGACTGAGGACTGATAGTTAAAACTATCAGTTTTCAGGGAAAGGAAAAAATAATACAATTCTTTTCCAGTACAAAAACAAAAACGTTTAATACTTCATGCTTGTTTAAATTCTAGGAAACTACTTAAAAGAGTTGACTACAATAATTAATGTGGAAAATGAAGTAAGAAAAAAGAAATACTTTAATTTGGTTTGAAACAAAAATTTTCAATTAGAAATTTCGTCTATACCTCGGAATCGCCGTTTCAAGAGCATCTGACATATGTAGGGACCTTACGAAACTACGACGGCGACGCAAGGAGAACGCCTAAAATACAATAGGCTTAGTGAGCAAAACGACAGTTCTGGCGGCACGTGCATCACGCTTTTATTTACATTTCTTTGTTGTCCCTACACAACTACAACGTGGAATAGTCAAATTTTGAGTTGACGGGCTTAAGAACAGGAACGACAAGGCGATAAATTTATTTACTATCTCTCTGTGAACTCGGACGCGGCCTCCTCTATTCAGTTCCAACCTAACACATTTTCCGTACGTTCAATTCACTGAGCGACTTGGTATGAGGGCGAAAAAGTTTCAATGGAAGCGAAGTCTATTTTTCAGCGACGTTTTCATTGGCGTCTTCGTTTTCGGATAGTAAGGTCCCTGTTGGGTTGTATTCTCATCGTCCTTTGGTTCTTGTACCCTCCTTAAACACCACTGCTTCCAAACTATGATTTGAGACAAATCGCCAGGGATTTGCCGGCCCCAAAACTGCCGCCTGCGATGCCTGTCACAATCCGCTATCAAAAGCAGTTCTGCCAACTAATATTAAGATCTATGTCCTTCAAAATTCAAAAATGATCAAGTGGAAGGCTCTACACGGTTACTTTTCCGCCTGAATTAAACCACGTGACTGATAAGCCTTTTAAACTCTTTCTTTATGTCTCTTTTTAAAAAAGCATAAGACAGTGGGTTAATGGCCGAGTTTAAAACCAATACAGGAATTTTGTATTGTTCATCTTTACATGATGCATTTGTGTCGGATAGTACTACGAGACTACAACGTAAATATATTCCATAGCACACAACAAACACTCCTATCACAATACCCATCATTATTACTGCAGACGTCTCCTTATGGGTTTTAAAAGATATCCCATGATTAAAACGTAACTGTTTTGCTAGGGTGCGTGCTGACCGATCATGTTTCCATACATGAAGTAACAGTGACACAAAACAGAATATCTGAAGAACGCATGGAACGATTTCCATGGAAATCATTAAAACCACAACTGCAACGATACTGGTCAGAGGGGTCTCACAGCAAAGTCGAAGTGCGGTCTTGAACGCAACCAATGTGAATGACGCTATCCAACAGGAAGTTATCACTTGAATAACACGAGATCGAGTCATAAGAGTTATGTATTTAAAAGGCTTTACGATGGCGATATAGCGCTCGAGCACCAGAGAACACAAGTTTAAAACAGACAGGTAGCTAAACAGCCACCTTACGACATCTTTCCATGAAGGAAAAGCCTGAGGCCAGTAGCAGGTGCTTGTAACGTCGCATACAAACAAAGAAGGAATAATGCTCAAACCAACACAGAAATCCGCTACTGCAAGTGAAACAATAAACGCGTTGGTTTTGGTGCGGAGATTTCGTCTGCTGCAGACGAGGAAGATTACAAATCCATTTCCAGTGATGGCAAGAAACGAAAGAACCCATCCAAGAATCAAAAACCAGGTCTCCATCCGTACTAACGGCAGTTAAGAGAAGTTCTTATTAACTACAGATAAAAGAAAAATATCCTCTTTGCAAATATGTCAGGAGGTTTTGAGTTATTCACTGGCAAATGTAAATTGTTACTAGACTGAAGTCCTTTTTATTGTCCTACTTTGTCATAAACTTGGTAATTTCTAATAATTATGTGTTTCGTATGCGCAGTAGGTATCTGACCGAACTGTCGCAACACAGTTGGTAGGAAAATGAGGATAGTTGCGTGTCTTAACCGCTGTAATTCAAAGCCAATGGGCACTTTCAATACAACAAAAATTCCGGTTTGAAATGTTGTTAATTCCAGTTGCTCAATTGAACTACATCGACCCGTGCAAAGCCTTGGCGCGTTTGTTTATTGTTCCTACAAAGGAGCGGTATTTGAGAAAACATTTTTGTCACTCCATGCAACATTAGCGATCTTAATCTAAATTGCTCTGATCTGGCTGGATCTTAATTATTCTTTTTACAACTAAACCAGTCTGGTCTGTCAGTAACAACAGATGGAATTAACGGTGACCTTAGCCGTGATTTAAAAAAAATGTACCTTCACTTTAGTCTAAATTGAGGCCGACATATTTCCTACAAATTGCGACAGGTCTACTACAAATTACGACAAAAGTGCATTAATAAATAAAAAGCCAAGGCCGTCTCTTAAATATCACGTACAGCGCGTTACTAAATTTGCCTGAGAACGTTTCCACTGTTGTCGTTAACTATTCATATGCGAGAAAATAAAACAAGACCGATAGGAGCCAGCAGCATCACGGTAATCTGCCTAGACTGTTCCGTTTAACTCCACTGCTATACTAAATAGAGTATGCAATGGTTTTCAGTTAATAAATAGAGCAAGGAAAAAAAAATAAACTGATCACGATGTGAAACAGAAAGACAATGTCGATAAGTTTTTAAAGGCAGTTCAACTGTGCAAAAAACACCCTCTTCAAAAAAACTTCTTGAATGTCTAACTGTTAATTAATTATTTATAGAACCTTGTTATTTTATAAGCCTTTACATACGTATATATATACATGGCGCAAGACGCCTGGGGTGTCGATATGATCTTTAAGAACTGTTTCACTAGCTCAGTTATCAATCAATTAACAATATTGTTTAGTTAGATGCCTTCTACTTTATTTTTATTTCGTACAGCTAAATTGGAAGGTTTTATTATTCATTCGGCATGCAACGATTTTAATATCGTTCCAGCCACAAGCAACTCGTCTATCCAATTTGCTGTTGGGCTTCCTTAGCAACCAATATTAATTTCTTTGTCATGATTTCCACAGAATTTTAAGGAAAATTAGTATTACTTTCGTGTAATGTTTGATAGCTACCTTTTTTTCTCCATAACAAGTCATTTTACACTTTACACGATTTTATCATTTCAGTCACACCTGCAGGACTGAGCTGAAATAAACTTGCACGGAAAGATTACAAAACAACTACATTTCTTTATTTGTGTTTTTCTCAACAAGGAAATTACTTCATATAACAAGAATATCGTACAGTTAATCTTTCAGTTCGGTTCGGTAAATTCTAGGAATCTATCGCCGTTAACAGAGTTGATTACGAAGGCTATTGAAGAAACAACCTCAGTGTGGAGGAAAATTGGCGCCAAGCCTTATGAAGTCACCGAACCTCGAACTTCTGAACTTGTCAATCTTCATTTCTCTTTTCAAACTGGTATTCAGAGTGTAAGCATCCGTTTCAGACTGAGATTGACAAACTGATGATTATAACCGATGAGCCCAATGTACAAAGCGCACGGCTATTAAGCCTGGGTTCCAAACTATATCCAAGCAACAAGCAGCACATGCTCACGCTATCTTTGTTACTCGATTGACACAGAGTCATGCTGGAGTATGCCAAAATCGAGCAAGTGAAGCAAAGCGGGCTTTGGTAGCAGGGTGTGAAATTGTACTCTCATGATGTGAAACTAAAAAGTTCCATCCAATAAGAACTTGTATTTCCCTTGTATTTTCTGTTAGGGTCAAAAGGTTCTTGTTTTCTCTCCTAATCGGCTCCAAATTTTCCAAATTTCAATTCGCTTTGAGTCCATGCCTCACTCATTCATCAGTCTTTTACTGAATTGCTCAAGCCTTTCACACTCGTTCATAAAAGACTTACATCCTACAAGAATGAGTTACGCACGTCAAGTGGTAGGTTTTAGTTAACTTTGTTATTTTCTATAAAACACAGCGCCAACGAGTCTTTTAAACTCTTTCTTTATGTCTCTTTTAAAAAAGGCATAAGCCAGTGGGTTAATAGCTGAGTTTAAAACCAAGAAAGTAATTTTGTAGTTTTCATCATTACATGGTGATGAGGATAGTATTAGAAAACTACAACGTAGATACATACCATAGCAAACAAGAAACACTCCTATCACAATACCCATCATTATTACTGCGGACTTCTCGTGATGGGTTTTAAACGATACCTGATGGTTAAAACGCAACTGTTTTGCTAAGGTACGTGTTGACTGATCATGCCTGCATACATGAAATATCATTGATACAAAGCAGAGCATTAATACAACACATGGAAGAAACTCGGAAATTATGGTCGGCCAAATAAAAGGACACTCGGAGGTATCGTTTTGAAATAAGACAATACAAAGGGTATTTTTTAGCGCATTGTAACTAACTGGTAGAGCCCAAGAGAAGAAAGTAACTTGGGTAATTCGACGGCGAGTCATCAAAGTAATATATTTTAGAGGATAGACGATGGCAATAAAACGGTCCAGTACTAAGCCGCATAAGTTTACAACAGACGAGTGACTAAACAACAATCTTATAATATTCACCCACGATAACCAATAATCAGGCCAGTGGCAGGTGTTTGTAAATTCGCAAGCTAACAGAGAAGGAATAACGCTCAAACCAACACAGAAATCCGCTACCGCAAGTGATACCACAAACGCATTGGTTTTGGTGCGAAGATTTCGTCTGCTGCAAACGAGGAAGATTGTAAATCCATTTCCAATGATAGCCAGAAATGAAAGAACCCAGCCAAGAATCCAAAACCAGATCTCCATCTTAACAGTTAAAGGAAGTTCTTATCAACTGCAGAATATAACCAACATCTTGCGTAAATATCAGGGACACTGAAATCTTTTGCTATGTAAACGTTCTCTTTTGTTCCAATAAATTTGCATAGGTGCTGGCCACGTGAGTGAAAATGCCCTATTTGTTCTTTACATCGTCTTAATTTGCTAATTAATGTCATTAAATAATAGTTTGTATTGGGCTGTGTTATCACAAAAATGTGCATCAAGACAATAATACATTAATACTAAATGTTTCTTTGTGTTTGATAATAAAATAGCAATAAAATGTTGTAAAAAATTCTTGGAATATAATACATTGTTAAAGGTGAAAGTGTTCTTTATCGCTTAATGTCAAAAATGTTGTTATGTAGCGTTTTTTAATGTACCGTTCCAGCGGTGGACATCTCGTCTACTCTTGCTAGGGTTTCCCATGGTCCCATGGGAAGGAGGGGGAGGGGGGGGGGGGGGGGGATGGAGGAATTCTTTAGAAATTTTTCGGGTGGTAATGTGCCGCTGGGACACTGGGACACCTAGTCTTTACTCCTGGTTCAGCTGAATTTTGGAAATATTTTGAAACAAAGTTTGAAGGGCCATAAAAAACATTGAATAAATATGCTATCGACATGCATAACTGGCTTATATCTAAAGAAAATGATGAGGTCTTGAAATGCAGTTTCGTCTCATAGCATAGCGATTAATTTCCGAAGATGTCTCTGAATTATGCTAATGTTGGAGATCATGGTAAAGACAACATCTTCAGAGTCACTTTTTCATCATGTGGGACACAGAAATAAATCGCTTTGCAATAGTTTATTTGAATTTATGTTTCCTTTTTGCAATACCTGTTTTCAGTTAACTTTTTTAGCTTTATTTTCATTGGTACGGAGACCCCTGAACATGACAGGAAAGTAACTGAGGATCCTTCTGAAAGCAAATTAGAACAGCTACTACGTAATGCAAATCAAGACGGGTATTACAAATTATTACAAAATCGTCCACTGACGTTCTCTAAACAGCTTTAAAACTTGTTTGAAGAAAAAGATTGCTTTTCGCCACCCCATAGGGATCAATGGGAACCTGAAAAAAAATATCCATGTTGCCTGTATGGATCATACAGATCATGCTCTAAAGTTTTTAATATTTCATTCACATCTAGCATGGACTGAGGTTAATTAACTATCAGTTTTCAGGGAAAGGAAAAAATAATACAATTCTTTTCCTGTACAAAAACAAAAACGTTTACTTCATGCTTGTTTAAATTCTAGGAAACTACTTAACAGAGTTGATTACAATAATTAATGTGGAAAATAAAGCCAGGAAAAAGAAATACTTTCCCTTGGTTTGAAACAAAAAGTTTCAATTAGAAATTTCGTCTACCACTACCTTTGACGTAGGCTTGATACCTCAGAATCGCCGTTTCAAGAGCAACTGACATATACTGCTAGGAACCTTACGAAACTACAACGGCGACGGCAAGAAGAACGCCTAAAACACAATAGGCTTCAGTGAGCAAAACAACAGCTCCGGCTGCACGTGCCTCACTTTTTTTTGTACATTTCTCCGCTGTCCCTACACAACTACAACGTGGAATAGTCAATGTTTTTTAGATGACGGGCTTAAGAACTGGAACGACAAGGCGATAAATTTATTTACTATCCCTCTCTGAACTCGGACGCGGTCTCCTCTCTTCAGTTCGAACCTAACACATGTTCCGCACTTTCAATTCACTGGGCGACTTGGTATGAGGGCGAAAAAGTTTCAATGGACGCGAAGTCTATTTTTCAGCGACGTTTTCATTGGCGTCTCTGTTTTTGGATAGTAAGGTCCCTTTTGGATTGTATCCTCGTCCTCGTTTGGTTCTTGTCCCCTCCTTAAACACCAGTGCTTCCAAACTATGATTTGAGACAAACCGCCAGGGATTTGCCGACCCCAAAACTGCCGCCTGCGATGCCTGACACAATCCGCTATCAAAGGCAGTTCTGCCGACCAATATTAAGATCTATGTCCTTCAAAAATGATCAAGTGGAAGGCTCTACACGGTTACTTTTCCGCCTAAATTAAACCAGCTGACTGATAAGCCTTTTAAACTCTTTCTTTATGTCTCTTTTGAAAAAAGCATAAGACATTGGGTTAATGGCCGAGTTTAAAACCAATACAGGAATTTTGTATTGTTCATCTTTACATGATGCATTTGTGTCGGATAGTACTACGAGACTACAACGCAAATATATTCCGTAGCACACAACAAACACTCCTATCACAATACCCATCATTATTACTGCAGACGTCTCGTTATGGGTTTTAAAAGATATCCCATGGTTAAAACGTAACTGTTTTGCTAGGGTGTGTGCTGACCGATCATGTTTCCATACATGAAGTAACATTGACACAAAACAGAATATCTGCAGAACGCATGGAACGATTTCCATGGAAATCATTAAAACCACAACTGCAATGATACTGGTCAGAGGGGTCTCACAGCAAAGCCGAAGTGCGGTCTTGAACGCAACCAATGTAAATGACGCTATCCAACAGGAAGTTATCACTTCAATAACACGAGATCGAGTCATAAAAGTTATGTATTTAAAAGGCTTTACGATGGCGATATAACGGTCGAGCACCAGAGAACTCAAGTTTAAAACAGACAGGTAGCTAAACAGCCACCTTACGACATCTTTCCATGACGGAAAAGTCTGAGGCCACTCACAGGTGCTTGTAACGTCGCATATAAACAAAGAAGGAATGACGCTCAAACCAACACAGAAATCCGCTACTGCAAGTGAAACAATAAACGCGTTGGTTTTGGTGCGGAGATTTCGTCTGCTGCAGACGAGGAAGATTACAAATCCATTTCCAGTGATGGCAAGAAAGGAAAGAACCCATCCAAGAATCCAAAACCAGGTCTCCATCCGTACTAACGGCAGTTAAGAGAAGTTCTTATTAAATACTATTCTCTTTACAACTAAACCAACCTACAAATTGCGACAGGTCTACTACAAATTACGACAAAAGTGCATTAATAAATAAAAAGCCAAGGCCGTCTCTTAAATATCACGTACAGCGCGTTACTAAATTTGCCTGAGAACGTTTCCACTGTTGTCGTTAACTATTCATAAGCGAGAAAATAAAACAAGACAGACAGGAGCCAGCAGCATCACTGTAATCTGCCTAGACTGTTCCGTTTAACTCCATTGCTATACTAAATAGAGTATGCAATGGTTTTCAGTTAATAAATAGAGCAAGGAAAAAAAATAAACTGATCACGATGTGAAACAGGAACACAATGTCGATAAGTTTTTAACGGCAGTTCAACTGTGCAAAAAACACCCTCTTCAAAAAAACTTCTTGAATGTCTAACAGTTAATTAATTATTTATAGAACCTTGTTATTTTATAATCCTTTCAATATGTATATATATACATGGCGCAAGACGCCTGGGGTGTCGATATGATCTTTAAGAACTGTTTCACTAGCTCAGTTATCAATCAATTAACAATATTGTTTAGTTAGATGCCTTCTACTGCACTATTATTTCGTACTGCTAAATTGGAAGGTTTTATTATTCATTCGGCATGCAACGATTTTAATATCGTTCCAGCCACAAGCAACTCGTCTCTCCAATTTGCTGTTGGGCTTCCTTAGCAACCAATATTAATTTCTTTGTCATGATTTCTACAGAATTTAAAGGAAAATTAGCCTTACGCTCGTGTAACCTGGGCGAAAAAGGTGACACATTTGATAGCTATACCTTTTTTCTCCATAACAAGTCATTTTACACTTTACACGATTTTATCATTTCAGTCACACCTGCAAGACTAACCTGAAATAAACATGCACAGGAAGATTACAAAACTACTACATTTCTTTGTGTTTTTCTCAACAAGGGAATTACTTCATATAACAAGAATATCGTACAGTTAATCTTTCAGTTGGGTTCGGTAAATTCCAGGAATCTATCGCCGTTAACAGAGTTGATTACGAAGACTATTGAACAAACAACCTCAGTATGGAGGAAAATTGGCGCCAAGCCTTATGAAGTCACCGAACCTCGAACTTCTGAACTTGTCAATCTTGTTTTCTCCCTTCAAACTGGTATTCAGAGTGGAAACATCCGTTTCAGTTTGATAAATTGATGGTCATAACCGATGAGCCCGCTGTAGAAAGCGCACGGCTATTAAACCTGGGTTCAAACTGTATCCAAGCAACAAGCACCACATGCTCACGCTATCTTTGTTACTCGATTGATGCAGAGTCTTGCTCGAGTATACCAAAATCGAGCAAGTGAAGCAAAGCGGGCTTTGGTAGCAGCCAGTGTAAACAAAAAATTATACTCTCATGATCTGAAACTAAAAAGTTCCATCCAATAAGAACTTGCGTCTCACACCACCTGTGAAGCTTGATCCTAAGACGTCCTTTCCCTTGTATTTTGTATTCCCTGAGGGTCCAAAGGTTCTTGTTTTCTCTCCTAATGCGCCATTTTTTCCAAATTTCAATTCGCTTTGGGTCCAAGCCTCACACGTTTATTAGTCTTTTACTGAATTGCTCAAGCCTTTCACACTCGTTCATTAAAGACTTGCATCCTATACTACAAGAATGAGTTACGCACGTCAAGTGGTAGGCTTTAGTTTTCTTTATTATTTTCTTTAAAACACAGCGCCAAGTCAGATGCATCCCATAGCAAACAAGAAACACTCCTATCACAAGACCCATCATTATTACTGCAGACCTATCGTGGAGGATTTTAAACGACATCTGATGGTTAAAACGTAACTGTTTTGCTAAGGTGCGTGCTGACTGATCATGCCTGCGTGCGTGAAATATCATTGATGGAAAGCAGAGTGTTAACAGAACACATGGAAGAAACTCAAAAATTATTGTCAGCCAAATAAGAGGGACAGGGACAGGTATTGTTTTGAAATAAAACATATAAAGGGTAATCTTAAGCGCGTAAAAACTAACTGGTATAACCCAAGAGAAGACAATAATTCGGATAATTCGACAGCGAGTCTGAAAGTAATGTATTTTAGAGGATGAACGATGGCAATAAAACGATCCAGTACTAAGACGCATAATTTTACAACAGACTTGTTACTAAGCAACCACCTTATAATATTCACCCAAGATGACCAAGATAGCAAATGTTGAAGCCAGTCGCAGGTGTTTGTAATGTCGCAGAAGAACAGAGAAGGAATAACGCTCAAACCAACACAGAAATCCGCTATTGCAAGTGAAACAATAAATGCGTTGCGTTGGTTTTGGTACGGAGATTTCGTCTGCTGCAAACGAGAAAGATTGTAAATCCATTTCCACTGCAGCGGAGCACCATGGGTAAGAAAATTTGGTAAACTATCCATCCCAGAAAATTTGGTTATGACGTAGCGTACGCCCGTCCGTACACACACTTCATGTAAGCCGATGTCAAATGTCACAATAGATCTTGCACAACTTGACTAGCCTCTTAGTTATGTAAGCCATCCGTATGAGTACGATTAGATTGACAGCTGTCAAAATCAGACATCCGCTGACAATTATCACATGACCGTCTCGCGGGCTCAGATAAAAGATCAGTCGTTTTGCCCCTATATATAAGCTGATACATTATGTCACACTTACCAATTCAACATAAAAACGAAACTACGCCGGGCAAGGCTGTCAGTTGGCTGATAGTCGTTTAAAGTTACATTGGCAGGCCAAATTAAGGTCGATTGACAGCTGTCAAAATGGGACATGTGCAGACCGCTATCAGAAAACTAATAACGAGGGCTCAGGTTCGGTCAGGTACACGATCTGGCATTTTCCACTACATGCCGGACGGAAATGTCCTACTCACACTCGCAGTCTGTTAATTCGAATATTCGCCATTCTAAAGAAGGTTAATTGACAGCTGTCAAACTAGAGTATACGCTGACCATCATAACCTGAGTGGATCGCGGGCTCATATTTCTATCTATTGAGGTCACGTAGTGTTTAAAGATGGAGACCTGGCTCTGGATTCTTGGCTAGGTTTAAAGTTTTGCGCTGATATTTTATTTGATCGCGGGCTCAGTTCTTGTCAACTATACTGATTAACTATTAAAATTGACATCTTTGCATGAATTTCAGGGTCACAGTTACTAAATACCCGTAGATGATTTTATAGACGCCCGTGGCGTTTATTTAATTTTAGGGGTCCAATGGCCAAGAGGGAGCGTTTAATAGATGGAAGGAGTTTAAAAGAGGGAAGCGTATCAAGAGAGTTAACTGTAAATAGCAGGATATCTGGTCCCTCCATCTATCGATACGTCTAAAGGCATTGTTAAGCAAGAAACTGGACCGGCAAATTGAATGACTTTACTCCTTTTTACCGTTTCCTAGCGTTTCAGAGTATTGAAATGAAATGTAATGAAATGTCTATTAGACAGGGGGCGTTATTTAAGAGTGGGCGCCCATAACATCATTTACGGTGCGTGCTTCTATTAGTTCTTTAAATCGTCCTTATTGTAATAACTGCACCGTATTATAACTTTTAATATTTTTGACCCTATTTCTAATTAGTCATGGTGTCGTATTTTGTAATTATAAGTTTTTTTTTTTTTAATAAACGGTAATAAGAAGAGAGAAAATGTGGACTGTCACATGGCAATAGTGCAAAGACATCTGTCAATGAAACGATAGAAAGCGTCAGTCACTTGTGTTACCACCTATCTCAATTCATTGTTAATTTGGTTCGCTAAATATTGCTACGTTAATGTATTCCTAATTACCACAGTTCTTTATTAGAAACTGCGACAGGTGTTACAAATTACGGCAAAAGTTGGGAAAAACTTATTAAAAGGAGAGTTTTTTTTCGTTTCCGTTATCCAATTAGAAGCGAGAAGGTAAAATTCCATATAAAAAAATTAAACAGTATACATTTATCAGGAGCGTAGCAAGCGTAGCTACCTTTACGCACGCACGGCACGCACGTGCGTACATGAAAAAGTCGAAGGTCAAAAAAATAATAATAAAATAAGATACGAAAGCGAATAATGAAAAAAAAGCAAAGTATACAAGATAGGTAAAATATAATTATTTTACGTTCACAGTTTGGCTCAATTCATTTAACAACGGATTGTTTAATTTTTAGTTTTAATTACTCCCATTTAAAAGTCGTCTTCCTTTGGTGGATTAAATATTTAATACATATAAATGATATATTTTAAGCCTTAAGTTAGGAAAAGTGATTGACGTGCTTCAGTCCATGAATACAAAAAGACGACAAAGATTTTTTTTCACTTTACACAGTCACGTCATTTCATACAGCTATTTCGAGAACGGTCGTCGGAAGTGCACGCGACAATCCCGAAAGGTATTGTGGGTGGCTTTGAGGGCAATGTTCTTCAAAGAAATTTGAAAGAATGGTACGGAAGGCCACGGACATATGTTTGCGAGTATTAAAGGAAAGCAACAAAAGTAGGTTCGACAGCTTCAGTCGTTACGAACAGTGTATTGATCATATCCCATATTACCTTTCGGTATTGTCACGTGCGCATTTCTTCCGACAACCTTTCTCGAAACAGCTGTATACAGTAAGAACGCTTCGACTTACAATAATCTCACCTTTTGGGACATTGAGCAGGGGGTTGGGGGATAAGGGCATTTGGAGAATTGTGCGTACCCCCGAAAAAATCCTGGTTACGTCCCTGTTTATGTGAGATGCAACATGAAAACACCTGATGGTTAAAGCGTAACTGTTTTGCCAAGGTGCGTGCTGGCTTATCATGCCCGCGTGCGTCAAAAATATCATTGATACAAAGCAGAGTATTAACAGCACACATGGAAGGAACTCGAAGAGGAAATTACACTCATAACTCATGACTCATGACTTATGATTATTGGATATGCCTGCCTTCAATAGCACTGAATCCCTGTAAAAAGTACCAAATAATTTCTGCAAGTGTTCAGTTATAGTTATTCGTGTACATGCATGAGTGAACTCGCTGCCACTTGGTGAATCCAGCTAACGTTGTTATGCTTGCTTTCGTGTGTCATTTGCATGAGAAATTGTTCGTG
Source organism: Porites cylindrica (assembly GCA_964035525.1). Lineage (NCBI taxonomy): Eukaryota > Metazoa > Cnidaria > Anthozoa > Scleractinia > Poritidae > Porites > Porites cylindrica. The sequence continues at coordinate 16,208,145 of OZ037786.1, read as the reverse complement.
ATTGAAAAAACCGTCGCAGAACCAGCATTTCATGAATAAAACATAATAATGCGCCTGATGTTGCCTGGAAACACAAATTGCTTCGTGACGTCAACTGCATGATGTCAGGTATATAGTAAGAAATATGGAGCACCCGAGATTGCAACACTGAGACCACGCGCAGTTTTCGCGCTGCGTACGCTAGACGCGCACGACGAGATTATATACTTGAAAACTTAACATTTTGCATAAATGTCAGGGTTCCAATTATTAACTTGACGAATTCCTACGGTAGCAAGAGGTAGAGAAATTGGGGAACGTCACGTGGCAATAGCGCAAAAATATCAGTCAATCAAACGGGACAAAGTCAATCTTGTTTTACTGCAATTTATTGTTAACTTGGTTCACTAAATAATTGCGCTGTCATTGTATTCTTAATTGGACCGTTCTTTATTAGAAACTGAGACCGGTGTACAAATTACAATACCATTACTTTTTTTATGCAAAAAGAAGCGAGAAGGTAAAATTGCCTCTTAATAAACGACTTGTAGCGTGCTTGTTTCGGCTCATCGCTTTAAGAACGAGCAGTAATCTCACATGTATAGCGTGTTTGTTTCGACTTTCCGACTCATATGTTGCATGTTAAGCGTGCCAGTCTCGACTTAGGACTTAACGAACGCGATGTGTTACATGTGCAGACGATGGACTCCATCGGACGACTTTCCAACCTTCCTCAAAGTGTTGTTTACACCCCAGTTTCATCTTATGGCTAGACTTCCGGTAATTCAGTGGACTCGACTGTACTTCCGGTTTCATTTTTCTAACAGACTCCATTGGACTCCAGGCTTTGCCCACTGGAATCTAATCGAGAGTATTGAACATGTGTGGGGACCCTCAACCATGAGGGTCCCCACTGTAGGGTTCTTCAATCCTGTCATCCCGACCCAAAATTTCGTGTAATCCCGTAGCCGAGGGTTATTTTCGGCATTCTAACTCTCACGCATACTTTCCATCCCGAATCTTGTCCGATTTTGCTTTAAAATCCCCAATCCCGAGCAAATAAGGGAAATCCCGGATCCCAAAAAACGTATCAGAGACCCTCAAGAATGATCTTACTCGATTCATGCAGAGTATTTCTTTTTTAACAGTGCGCCAAAACAAAGGCTCTGCTAGCAGGATGTGGACATAAATTGAATTATACTCTTACAATGCGATACTAAAAAGTTCCATGTGATGTGACTTTTGCCTCCCACTACTGTGTGAATCTTGATCTAAGTCCTTTCCCCGGTATTTTAAATTCTCTTAGCGTACGAATGTTCTTGTTTTCTCTCCTCATACGCCATTTTTCCAAATTTCAATTCGCTTTCAGTCCAAAAGTCACAGATTTATCAGTCTCTTCTCAAGCCTTTTACCGTCTTAAAAGACCTACATCCTACAACAACGAGTTACGCGTACGCTGGTAAAGTGGTAGGCTTTCATTAACATTACTAATATTTTCTTTAAATTAAAACACAGCTCCAAGAAGTCTTTTAAACTCTTTCTTTTTGTCTCTTTTGAAAAAGGCATAAACCAGAGGGTTAATGGCTGAGTTTAAAACCAAGAAAGGAATTTTGTAGTTTTCATCTTTACATGAGGTGGTGTGGAATAGTATTGCCTAATTTCATACCGCGCGGGGGCCTTGCACTACCGGATTTTCCCGGACTTTTTAAAAAGTCCAGTTTCAAAATGGCGGATAGTCGGAGTTAAAACTCGAACGAAAGCAATCTTTTTCGAAGAAATATTGATCAATATTCCCTCGGAGAATCTGTCTTAACTTAGTAAGGAAAGGATGCAGTATTTCTGCCATGCCCTGAAGCTAAACTTAAGGAGCCGACACTCAGCAAGTGCAAGCAACTGTTCGATGAACAGGTCGCTCGAACCAAACATGATTATAAATTTTCTACAGCAAAGGACCCTCTGTTTAATTCTACCCGCATATGAGAAGTAGAGGATCATTGCAGGAAAGAACACAGATGTGATTGTGCACGTACCGATAGTAGCCTAAGTATGCTGGAGCAAAACTGAAAAGGGCAGTACAGAAGGGCTTACCTGGATTATTCCAGTCGTGGAAAAGAGTAATGTCCATGAAAGGTACTGAGTGTTGTGAACTTTGTGGCGTTATGTATGTTAAACTGGCTAGTGTTGTTCACATGAAGGGAGATAAGGGACTAGTCTATACTCAGTGCATGCTAGCCAAAAGGTAGATGTGCGTGACATTCTTGATTGCGATTACAAGCTGATTGCCCAAATTACAGGAACTGCAGTGTTACCGGACGAGAAATGCCTCTGAAGTAAGACTGAAGTATACTTGCTTTTATCCATGTTTAGTGAGAATTGTTTCTGGTCTGATCTTTAGGATTTCTACTAAGACCCTACGCAGCGACGGGGGAAAAATGTAATGTAAGCCTTGCCGACCTAATATACAATGTTGCCCTTTCACTCAGGGTCACTCTGGCGTGTTTCGCTTTTTGGTAGTTTTTATTTTATGGTTTGTAAAAGCAGGTACACCCACTCCCTTATCACTCCCCAATATCCGGTCCTTTCCAGCGCCGTAAAAAGAGCTAAACTCGACGGTTCTTTGTTCAAATTTTTTGTCGAACAATTCGGGAATCCTTCCAATACTTCCAAGTAGCAAAAGTCTCCGATTAGATCTCTCTTTTCTCAAGATTTTTAATCGAGGTCCTTTATAGCAGTAAAACAACTGTTCTTAGCTTTAGAATATTAACTTTCTGGAGCAATCTGGCCCTTAATATCGTTTCAACTGCATGCAATGACCTTTGTTTTACCTTGTATTTTGGAAGCCATTTTCAATCCGGAATTTAAAAAGTCCGGGAAAATCGGGTAGTGCCAGGCTCCCGCGCGGTATGAAATTAGGCAATTGTAAAACTGCAACGCAGATACATTCCACAGCAAACAAGAAACACTCCTATCACGAGACCCATCATTATTACTGCAGACCTCTCGTGATGGATTTTAAACGACATCTGATGGTTAAAACGTAACTGCTCTGCTACGATGCGTGCTAACTGACCATGCCTGCGAACGTGAAATGCCATTGATACAAAGAAGAGCATTAAGACAACACTTGGTAGGAACTCGAAGAAAATAATACTCAGCCAAATAAAAACGGGGGCAGGAATTGTTTTGAAATAAAACGTATAAAGGATAAATTTTAGCTCAGTAAAACTAACTGGTAGAACCCAAGAGAAGGAAATAACTTAAATAATTCGAGGGCGAGTCATCAAAGTAATGTATCTTAGAGGATGGATGATAGCAGTAAAACGATCCAGTACTAAGCCGTTTACAGCACTTACAGTCACTTAATTTTCGCGTCATGTTATGTTCGCGACACTCATTGTTCGCGTCACTTTATTTCGCGATTTTTTTTGTATCGCGAACTTCTAGAAATTAGCGTGTGGCGAAAATTTCATGTAATAAGGTGTACAAAGCATGCAAGGACCACCTCTGTGGACCTAGTCCATGGGCCTGGTTGTGGACCCAGTCAATGAGTTACCCCCGTGGACCACACCTAATTTTTGAAAATGAATTTTTACCAGAGGCACGAACGAAAATGGACGAAATTTTGTCAATTTATATTCTCAGGATTAAATGCTCCGATCCTCATATTATACACGTGCTCAATATTTTTATGAATTCCATTCGATTCATGGGGTCGGTTTAGTCTGGAAAGAGAAATTATTTAAAGGGGACATGAGGAGAAGTGCAGAGGAAGTATTCACTTACGCAGCTTTTTTTTTTCGTCTCGTTGCGTGAAGTCAAGATCGATACAAAAACGGCTGCGTAGGAGACTAGAGAGGAAGAGATAATGCATGATGATTGAGTACCCACCCCAGATTAAAAATCGCCTCATTTCTTAACAGTTGCAGTTCCTTTGTACTGTTCTTTTCTTGTTAAACTAAACTCCTCTATTAAGAAAAGTTACAAATTTCAAATTATTGGCGAAACCGTCCAAACGACCCCTTGTTTTTTCCACTTTAATTAAGCAATATCGTTAACAAAAAGTGGCAAAGTTTAAAGACATTTCACCGACAGAAATGGGAAATATTAAGAAAAAATGATCAAAAATGACAAAATAACTGCCTGTTTAGGGATGCGATGTTGCCATGGCAACGGCCTTAATCCAGAAAATAAAACTTGATAAAGGAGCCTTTTTACAAGGGTAAAGTTAGCGGTGAATTTCGTGAACCAAATTAAATCGCAAAGACAAAGTAACTGGATTTCCTTCCGTATCGTATGCTAGATAGCTGGGGTTATTAGTAAATACTCTAGGGAGCCACCTTAAGTTTCCTCCGTAGCCTCATACGTAGCCGTTTTTGTGCCTATTTTGACGCAACTCGAAGACAAAAAAAAGAGCTGCGCAGGAGATTATATACTTCCTCCCTACCACTCCCCTTGTTCCCTTCAAATATGGATACTTCTTCACCAGACTAAATAAATTTGAACAACCGTCAAAAATTCTTGTATAGTAAAACTATGAATTGTACTAAAACTTAGGGCCCATTTAATTAATTGCATTAATATTGTCTGGGCAATAATTTTTCAGTTAAGTGACTTTAAGTCAGTGCCTGATCTTAGAGAAATGTAAGAAAATTGGACAGTTTTAACATTATCTTATAAACCTCTGTAACTCCAGACGCTGAGATAGCCATAACGTATGAAAGACACCGATAAAATTAGAGGTAACCGTTCTCGCGCAACCGCCCTGATGGGCTCCTGTTTGGCGTCATTGCAAAATAAGGTGGGCCCACGACACGTCAAGCTCTTTTAAAATTATCTATTTGTTTTGCCGAAACTTGAACTTTAAATTTTGCTGTTTTGAGGAAATTAATGTCATTTTCCCGCCAAAAAGCGTTAAAATTGAAAAACAAAAAACATAGGATTTTTGGAATACAGAGTTCTACTATCCTGCAAAGTTTTAGCTTAAAGTAACGAATAAAAAATGCAAAAGTAGTTCTTATGTTACAGCTTTTTGCGTCCTATGAGCCCAGCGTGAAAAGACAACAAAGAGACAAATACATTTGGGGTTTAAAAGATCATTTTTAGCGAAGGGACTGAGACAAGTTTTAAGACCAACATCTTTTCTAGCCGGGAAGGATTACAAAAGGGGCCTTTGTTACTTTTCTTTAATTAGGCGACCCGTAATAAAATCCCCGCTACCTTTGACGTCGTCATGCTATGCGCAGTGGGTGATGTGTAGTGAAAATGCAAGGCGATCAGGGCTAAATAAACGTTGTATTACCTTAGCTACGATAAACTGTCGTCCTTTTGCCAGAGAGGTGGTATTTTGAACAATTTTGAAGGATTTTGAGGTCATTGTTTATTGTCTATAATGTTCCTCTTACATATTTAGCGATATACTGCTACAGATGAAGCAAACGGTAAATATAGTACATTTAGCATAAAAATTACATCCGTTACACAAACATAAACTTACCCTGGAATAGAGAGGAGAAGTGTTACGTCACGTTGTCATGGCAGCAAAATTTCTGGATGACAACAACGCGAAAACGTCACTTAAAAAGTAAATTCGCACTGATGCAAGCTTCGTCGATCTTATTCCATTTCATTTGAATTTGTAAAATCTTGGCAAAATTGTACGGGGTTGAATCCGAAAGGACCCTATCTCAGTTTGGTAAAAAGAAAAGAAAATTATTGTGTTGGGTTCACCAACTCCATAAGGCAGGCCCGTGAAATTAGAAAGTTTCAAGTCGCAGACTTGCAGCGACGGCTAAGAAATGTACAAAAAGCGTGATGCACGTGCAAAGTTGTTGCTTTGCTAATGTAAATCGATTGCTTTTTTGCCGTTCTCGTTGCCGTCGCCGACGTTGTTGCTTAAGCGCGCCATTGTTGTGATCCAGAAATACTGATTTCTACCATGGCGTCACACTTCTCCTCTCAATAGCTGTTAATAGTGATCATGACGGGTGTGCAATAGTAGGTTGCAGGCTTCCACCGCTAGCTAGAAAGTGTGAGATTTCACATTAGTTGCCCTGTTGTGCGGACGGACGGACTGATGGTCACGTGACTACCGAATAGATAAACTGAATTTTCTCAGCTATGGGGCTCTGCTATTAGGTCTCTAGCGCGTTTATAAGAAAACGAAATTGCTTGTGTCCTCGGAACACCTTATAATAGGATCCAGTGGCCTCCAAGCAGGACACAAAAAGTAGAATTAAAGCCAAAAAGACTACTGAAAAGACTGATCAAACAACGTGAAAAAGGCTAAGGTATACAACATTTCGACTGGCCACTACCAGGCTTCATCCGTTTTATTACGGAAAACCACGAATATACAGAATATATGCTACTGTAAAATAATAAACGGAAATTACATGGTATGACGTGGTAAGGTGTGGCTGCTAAGAAAAATAGATAAAGAATGATTATAATTCGTCACGTTTGTTCATTCCCAGAGGCTCGATGGTTTTGGCTTTATGAATGGGGTACGCCTAACTTGCTTTCCTAAGACACTCGTGTTCATATCTAAATGGCTATTGCTGAGAGAGTGTTCTGAAACTGCGGTTTGGATGCGACTACCGAAGGCCGGTTAAGTATAGGAAGTCTATGATCATTAAAACAGTCCTGGAGGCGGCGTTTAGTTTCCCCAATATATTGCAAATTACAAAGGCGGCATTGAATCATGTAGATAACATTGAACATGTTGAAAAGATTACAAGGAATGTGAGATTTGATTTCGTAGGTTTCAGCCGTAGAGTAGCAAAAGTATAATTGTCACGGCGGTTGTCAATATAGGGCCATGTGGTGCAGTTCCTGCTGTTGCACCGAAAAGAACCGAGAGAGTGGCCCGGGCATTGTTGATATTATCAGTCTCTGGCAATTGAGCTCTAACAAGAATATATCGCTTAAATTGATAGAGCTAATAAAAACCTTTTTCTATCCTCACCATGAACAAATTTACTTTTAATTCTCAGCATGCATTATCTTAAAAAACTCGGCACAGCTATGGGCACTAGAATCGCTCCGTCGTGCGCCAACTTATTTCTTGGAAAATTCGAACACTTCTTCGCGCTCCCTATCAACTATTATTATGGCTCTGATTCATCGTCGATATCTTCATGATCTGGACTGAAGGTCTAGAGAAACTCTAGCTATTTGTCGATTATCTTAACAACTTAAACTCCACCATAAAGTTTACATGCTCACACTCGTTTAACAATATCCCTTTCCTTGATGTCATGGTTTCAGTCAAGGATGGCTTCATGGAAACTGACCTATGAATTCTAAACCTACTGACAAACACGAGTATCTTGTCATTTCATCTTGTCACCCTCATCACACTAAACGCCCTATTCATTACAGCCTTGCACTTCGCCTTCGCCGCATCTTTTCCAGCCATGACAGTTACATACAGCTTACTAATGAACTTATTAACTACCTTAGCAATCGTGGTTACGACAAAGCCTTTCTCACGACACAAATACAGCGTGCCTCAGACGTCACTCCCAGGCCACTCCCGGTTCTTTTCGGTGCAACAGCAGGAACTGCACCACATGCGCCTATATTGACCATGCACGGCCGTGACAATTATACTTTCCACTCTGCAGGTGAAACCTACAAAATCAAATCTCACATTACTTGTAATATGTTCAATGTTATCGACATGATTCAATGCCACCTTTGTATAAAATTTGCAATATTTTTGGGGAAACCAAACGCCGCCTCAAGGACCGTTTTTAGATATAGACGCCCTATACTTTACCCCTCCGGTAGTTACATCCAAACCGCAGTTTCAGAACACTTTCTCAGCAATAGCCACTCTGTTTCCCATATGTTACTTATCCCTAGTATTGAAACACTTAGATATGAACGCGATTGTCTTAGGAAACAAGTGAGGCGCACCTCACTCATAAAGCCAAAACCATCGAGCCTCTGGGAATGAATAAACGTGACGAATTATAATCATTATGTAATCTTTATCTATTTTTCTTAGCAGCCACACCTTACCAAATCATATCATGTAACTTCTGTTTATTACTTTACAGTAGTATTTATTCTGCATATTCGTGGTTTATATACCTCAGCCTTTTTCACGTTTTTTGATCAGTCTTTGCCTGCAGTAGTCTTTTTGACTTTAATTCTATTTTTATCTTTTTCGACTGATCACGTTCTTGTTTGATCCAACGTTACATTGATCGTTCACGGTTTTTGCAGTGGTCTTTGAAGCCCTAGTTTACATAACCAAAAACTGTGTAAAGAAATAAGCAATAAGGAGAAATACATTGTTAATTACCGCTTTTTTTTTTACGCATCGTTTTTTAAGCCATAACTTCTGCCGAACAAAATTTTGGCCTTTTTTACCGTTCTGGTAAAATGCTGGAAATATTTTGGTGTCAGGAGGCGATAGTAATTGGCTCGTACTGGTGTAGACAGGGGAGAATATTGGAAGAAGCAACGCGCGAGCGCGCAAAGAATTGTTGACTCACTCGCAAGTTCTCTCGCGTGTATCACGGACTCGTTCGCTGTGAAAAGCTTGCTCGCAGGCTTCTGCGATTAACAATCATTTTATACAAAGCATTTTAAAAGTGACTGAACGATATACTGACCTAACACCTAGATCCCCTACATCATAATAGCTATAACAATCCACGGATGCTCTGTTCAGCTCTTAAGACAAGCCTTTGCGCGCACAAATAACTTATGGTCAGTTGTCTATGACATCACTCTTTAGCTAAAAGCCTCGCTTTTGGAAAAAGAAAAACGAAACTGAAACTTACGGAGAGTTTTACAGAATCAATGATTTTTATCTAAAAATGATTGTTTTTGTTCATTTCAGAAAAGATTCTCCGTCGACTAAGGATGGTAGAGATGTATGTATACAGCTACGAGCATAACAATAATCGATTCAACAAAATGCTACCATAGCCCAAGTTAAAAGCTGTACTGATTAATAACCTGTGATCAGAGCGACAGTAGCTGAAAGAAGATAATCACTTCAGAGAGAGGATTTGGTGAAATCTCAAAAGAACCTCACCGATCTGGAAAGATCGGGAAAATTAAAAGAAAATAATTTGAGAAAAGAGTTACAGCGGCTAAAAGAATCACAAGAAGACATCAAACGGAGGCATAAGAACGCTGTTAGGGAATTAAGCGATGTGAAAGGAAAAAACCTCAAGCTGAAGGCTCATTGCACTTCCCTGTTTATTGAATAAACAATGAAGTGCAATGGGCTTTCAGCTTGAGCCTTTTTTAAACGATGTGAAAGGAAAAGACCTCAAGCTGAAGGCTCACTGTACTTCCCTGTTTATTCAGTAAACAGTGAAGTGCAGTGAGCTTTCAGCTTGAGCCTTTTTTAAACGATGTGAAAGGAAAAAATCTCAAGCTGAAGGCTCACTGTACTGCCCTGTTTATTCAGTAAACAGTGAAGTGCAGTGAGCTTTCAACTTGAGCCCTTTTTAAACGATTTGCGGAAAGGAAAAAACCTCAAGCTGAAGGCTAACTGCACTTCCCTATTAAAGGAGCTTGATCAGAGAGCCAAGGAACTTCGGCAGAAACAAAAAAAACTTGATCGGGTAGAACAGTAACTCGATTTGGTCTACAGCCTAGGCGAAAGTCTGAATCATGCAGCTAGCTCCCTAGCGTATATTATTACTGATGAACTTCTGTATAAAGTACTTCCAGTGGCCCGGGCCATCGTCTGGAGGAGCGACCATCACAGAGCTCGACACTAATGAAGTAACAACAGCGGAGGGAAACACGATTGTACTGTTGTCTCACCATTAGGAAGCTTAGCAACAACGACGGCGACTGCTACGGAGTCATTTAAAAAGTGAGTTCGTGCTGCCTCAAACTTTATCGCGTTTATTGCATCTCTTTTAATTTGTCATATGTGGGCAAATTTTTTGGAGTTGAATTCTGAAGGACTGTAGCAAAGTTCAGGAAAAGAAAAAGAAAGTTGTTGTCTTGTGTTTCCGTAAACGAAAAAAAGTGAAATTAGACACTGTTACGTTGTAGTCGTGCGTACGCATTGACGGCAAAGAAATGTAAGAAAAAAAAGCGTGATGCACGTGACGCAAAGTTGTTGTCAGGTTTTGCTAATCTAACCGGTTGCCTTTTTAGCCGTTCCCGTTCCCGTTCCCGTTCCCGTCGTGGTTGCTTAAGCTTCCTATTATAGCGTGACAGGGAGTCCTCGTGTCATCAAAACCATCTTTGGAAGCAGTCATAGTACCTGTATCAGACGCCAACAAAATTCTTGCACCTGTGAACATGGTGAATGAAACGGAAATGGATTCCCGAACAACTCTGGTAGCGCAGAATGTTATCCAGTCTGTCAGACGGAACATCATCTGTCCCCAAACAGCTTATACATCCTGAGCCAAGCTTCCTTCCGTGACCTAAACCCGATCGAGTTCCTGCTGTTCGATAATAACACCACCAGTTGGTCAGGCTATCCTTTAAGTTCCTGGCTTTCCTCAATTATCAGCTCTCCACATTGAAGTGCCCTCAAGACCGGGTAACCACCTGCAGCAGCTTGTCATTTGTGCACCTGAGTGGGAAAAATACCTGCAGCTGTGAAAGGAAGTGGCCGAACACATGCATAAAATAATTTTAATTATTTTACACATGTTCTCGGCTACTTCCTGAACACTCAATCTTCGTTAAAACGAGGATTGAGTGTTCAATTGCTACAACGTTCACTAAAACAGCGAGAGTTAACATCACCTCTTGCGACAAGCCCTTTAAATCTTCGCCAAAGAAAGATAAAGAGGAACACGAGAGAGGAAGTGACGAACCAAAAGATGAGATGGAAATTACCAGTCGACCACTGTTTCTTCCGAGCATCGGCTCTCCCTCGCGAACAACCGTCAACGAACTCGAGGGAAAAAAACACAGACTTTGGTGAGTTGGCTCAAAAATTATTATAGTTACCCCTCAAAATTTAATTGGCCTAACAGGGTTTCAGTAGATCAAGTTATATGAAAACCGGGGAATTGTCGAGCACTTTGTGCACGTATTAATTAGTGAGTGGATGACACTGGGTTTAGGATTTTTAGGTTAGGATTAGGTTTTATTTAAACTTAGGTTAGGTTAGGATTTTTTACCTTTCCGCGAGCATCGCAAAAGAACATAATTATATATGGTCTTTTAAATCGTATTCAGATACACAAGCGACTGTTTTTATTCACAAATTGTAACTTGCTAGTGTAAATGGGGTTTTGTTTTCGATTGACGCGACGTATTGTGCGCATGCTCTCAGTTATGTGTCTCTTACTTAATAATTAGGGACTTTAAGATCCAACGGCGCGACGGCGACAAGTACGTCGCTTAAAAAGTGAATTTGAGTTTTTTCAGTCTTTATAGTGATTATTCCTACCCACAAACTTTGTCAATTGTAGGCGAACCCTCCTAAAGCTGAATTTCAAGGGACCATATTCAAGCTCAGAAAGAGAAATAAAATTTCGTCGTTGCTTATTTACGTCCTCCCTAAAACGCAAAATTAGGCATTTTCACGTCGTAGTCGTGCAAAAACGGGAAAGAAATGTACCAAAAAGTGTGTTGCACGTGTGAAGTTGTTGTTTTGCTAATTAAACATATTGTTTTTTTGACGTTCTAGTTGTTGTCCGAGTCGTTGGATCTTAAACTCCCTATTATCTCCAAGTAGCTCCATGTCATGGCCTTTCTGCCTCTTTGCAAAGACTTCGTGACTAAAAATGACAGGCTTTTGGAAATGAAAACGCTGTTTTCTCGGGCCAAAAAGGTTTTAAAAGTATCTATTCAGCGTAGGGAACTCTTCGTCGTTCTTGAAGATAGCGTTTTAACAATTTAACTGCGTATTTTTTGTCGAAAACAATCTACTTTGGTTATATACTTTATCTTTCCAGAGGAAAAGAATGAACAGGTTTATCTCCTGGCTACGACGCCATTCTTGTTTGAATAATACCTATTAATTCATTTTTCGTTACATTTTATTATTTTTTACCCACTTCTTGTGATTGACTGAGACTTTCTAAAGAAAACAACAAAATAGATAAAAACAAAAAAAAAAACAAAGCAAAACAAACAAAAAGTAATAGAAGAAAGAAAGTTTGAAATGTGAGAAACAAAAAAGTAAAGCAGGTAATATAATAACAGAATTGAAAAATAAGAAAATGCCCAAAAAAAAAAAAGAAAATTTTTTTAAAGAAGCACTCTGGGTATTTGGCATTTTCTTATTTTCATAAATATTGTTATACCCTCACAAAGAACGCTGACGAAATAACTCAGTCCAATTAATTTATAGAGACTGGCACTCCACCTGTTACTTCAACTGGCCGGGCTTCTCTAGTTTCTGATTTTACTTCATGTAAAGCATGCAAACTTAACAGTTAACTTTTATCCTTTTTCGTGTAATGATTGTGCTCTATTGTCTTACCTAATTAATCTTCATTTTTCTTACCACTGTTTTTTTTTTCTTAAGGAATCTAAATAATTATTTTTATTTATTTATTTATTATTTACACAACCCGCCACGAATAGCCTTTGCTACTTGAGGGTTGTGTTTTAATTCTATTTTGTAACAAGGATTTTGAAATAAAGTTGTTGTAAGTTTTAATTGGTCCCATCATGCCTAGCAGGCTGACTGTGAAGGACAGGATGTACAGACGGTTGCTGTTATCATAGAACATTATAATTAGGTACAATTGTGAAATACAATTCCTCAAACCTTACCCCCGACAGTCAAGTGTCGGAACTTGTTGTTCATGCAAAATATACAACCGACGGTCAAATAACCTGCTTTGAAGTATTTGAGGAAAAGATAACAGATAAAGAGGGTAAAAGTGGTGGCTTGAGTTGAATCCAGAAATATTCAGCTAGGCACATGGGAGGGTCGAAAAAAGAAGGTAGTCAGTGGACTAAACGGAGCCTGCGTGGCAGACGTTCGAAAGCCGAGAAGTAACCATTATTTAACAATTAAGTAAGTAAGCAAGGTTCAATCTCAACATCATCGCAAATTCATGAATCAGTACAACGTTGTTACAAGCATTCTTAAAAATAGGATTACAAGCAAATCGTATAAAAAAAGGGACTGGTTTACAATAATGACGATGATATGTAATCGAATTACCAACAATTCCAAAACGATTTTTAATGTATACCTAGCCGATTTTTTGAAAAACAACCTAACGAAATTTGCAGTCATTTCAGGGAAAAGGTGTCAAAAGGCAGGTTTCTTAAACCCGTCAGAAGCTCCAAAATCATTTATAGTAACATCATCAAATTAATGAATCAGTACAACGTTGTTACAAGCATTCTTAAAAATAGGATTACAAGCAAATCGTATAAAAAAAGGGACTGGTTTACAATAATGACGATGATATGTAATCGAATTACCAACAATTCCAAAACGATTTTTAATATATATGCCTAGCCGATTTTTTGAAAAACAACCTAACGAAATTTGCAGTCATTTGAGAGAAAAGGTGTCAAAAGGCAGGTTTCTTAAGCCCGTCAGAAGCTCCAAAATCATATATAGTAACGAAGGAAAAGAAAAGCAGAAAGGGCGAGGAGAAGGAAAGGAGGAGAAGAGAAAAAAGCAATGGCTGCACTCTTAGTTTTTATAATGGCTACTTTGGAGACAGTTTTTGGTCCAAATAATTAAACTGTTGAACGCAAAAGCTCCATTTGACGATAACGTTGTCAAAGCTCCGGCTAGATCAGTAAAAAAAGAAAATTGTCATACATGCAACTGATATCATCTATGCAGACTCGATTATTTAAAGTTAAGATTGTACTTGGAAAGAAAATACGAAGTAGTCTTTCAGTCCTACATTTGGGCATCGTAATATAGTTCTCTGTATCAGCGGCTCGTATTATACTGTTACATGAAACATTTCTGCAATTTGATTGGCTAAAAGCGGTGGTATTTCAGCTTAATTTGAAATACCTACCTGTGAAAATTACAACCCTTTTGCGGGTAGTAGTATAAAAAGAAAAATAGCATGATTTATACGTGATATTAGGCATAAATACCACGAGTGATATTTCAAAATTGTCTCAAATTTCACTCGCCTAACGGCTCTTGAAATTACGTATAACAATTTTGAAATATCACTCGTGGTATTTATGCCAAATATCACTACAAATCATGCTATTACCTATACTAATTGATGATGCACACAAACCCTCGACTTAGGTCTGAAAATGTTTAGAGAGTAGCCCCCAGTTGAAATCTTTTTGAAGGTGCTTACGCATAGTTCACTGCGTCTTTCGTCTAATCTAGGTAAGTTAAGAAAAAGAAGAGCTTCTCATGAAAGCGCAGGTACAGGCACCCAGGGTACTGCACCCTGGTCTGCACACGGGACACTTGACTCTGAACTTAGGACTTACTAACAATGATATAATAATTACTCCGGAATCACCCTCCCAAAGAGAGGATAAAGCTATCTTTCCCTCCCCCAAAACAAAATCAACCCTCCCGAGCCACCATTTAAAATTTCGTAGAAAAAGAAAGAGAAAATGTGTTTATGGTGGAACACCCATGAGGGACATGGTTGGACCGCTCCGTAGAGTGGCCCTGGACTGGACTCCGGACTGGACCAGAGAAAAAGGACTCTGGACTCTGGACCCTGGACCATCACAGGGGTGATCCATGGACCCGGCATCCATGTTTTGTATACATCCGGGAAAAAAGGCGAGCGGCTGGGTTACGGGTGAGAGCGAGGGAACGCCTGAAGTACTTTTAACAAAAGCTTGTTCCGGTATACCAGATTCTGGTACACCCTAGGCCAATGATTGGTCTATTTTGACATCTCTTGTCAGCACTCGGAGGTTCATTACCTTGATTGGAAATGTGATGCGGTAGCAATGAGATGTTACACAGCAGGTTATCTCGAAAGCGTGGTGAAGTGTTTCAAAATATGCAACATACGTCAACATCATTCCCGAAGAACAAGAAAAATCTTTTTGAGGCTGGACTGATGTCGTCAAATGAAAGTAGGGCTTCGAAATTTTACCATTTATTGGCTTTCAAATGAGCTCTTTTCTTTCAGTTCTCTTCAGGAATATGAAATACGCGAGTGAATCTTCTATTGATATGAGTCTTTGTTTAGCCTGCGAATACAGCTGTTTCTCCTTGCTCCTCGCCAATAGGGACATTTCTTCTTATGTTGCTACTCAAGTACAACAGTTTAACAGAGTTGGAGTCGCTACAACAGTAGGGAGGCGTGGACGAATTGGCTGTGATTCTGCCGGCAAAATCTTGAAGTTCAACTTGATTTTGCCGGCGGAATCTTGAAAATTCAAGATAAACCAGTAAGAAACCACGATAAAAATCGTTAAAATGCGAGGAACTACCGATTTGAACTTTCAAACGACAATTTCGCTACTCCCATGGAGTGTTTTCAGAAATCCCTTAAGGGAGCTTGTATATACTTCCTTGGTTGCCTCGATCATGGCAAAGTTTGAACAAATTATGGAGCGTTTTGGAAATATTTTGAAACAAAGTTTCAAGGGCCATAAAAACATTGAATAGATATGCTATCGACATGCATAACTGGCTCATATCTAAAGAAAATGATGAGGTCTTGAAATGCAGTTTCGTCTCATAGCATAGCAATTAATTTCCGAAGATATCTCCGAATTATGCTAATGTAGGAGATCATGGTAAAGACAACATCTTTAGCGTCACTTTTTGATCATGTGGGACACAGAAATAAATCGCTTTGCAATAGTTTATTTGAATTTATGTTTCCTTTTTGCAATACCTATTTTCAGTCAACTTATTTAGCTTTATTTTCATTGGTACGGAGACCCCTGAACATGACAGGAAAGTAACTGAGGATCCTTCTGAATGCAAATTAGAACAGCTACTACGTACTGCAAATCAAGAAGGATATTACAAATTATTACAAAATCGTCTACTGACGTTCTCTAAACTTAAGCAAAAACAGCTTTAAAACTTGTTTGAAGAAAAAGATGGCTTTTCGCCGCACCATAGGGATCAATGGGAATCTGAAAAAAATATCCATGTTGCCTGTATGGATCATACAGATCATGCTCTAAAGTTTTTAATATTTCATTCACACTTGGCATGGACTGAGGTTAATTAACTATCAGTTTTCAGGGAAAGGAAAAAAAATAATACAATTCTTTTCCTGTACAAAAACAAAAACGTTTACTTCATGCTTGTTTAAATCCTAGGAAACTACTTAACAGAGTTGATTACAATAATTAATGTGGAAAATAAACCCAGGAAAAAGAAATACTTTCCCTTGGTTTGAAACAAAAATTTCAATTAGAAATTTCGTCTACCACTACCGTTGACGTGGGCTTGATACCTCAGAATCGCCGTTTCAAGAGCACCTGACATATACTGCTAGGAACCTTACGAAACTACAACAGCGACGGCAAGGAGAACGCCTAAAACACAATAGGCTTCGGCTGCACGTGCATCACTTTTTTTTGTACATTTCTCCGCTGTCCGTACACAACTACAACGTGGAATAGTCAATTTTTTTTTAGTTGACGGGCTTAAGAACTGGAACGACAAGGCGATAAATTTATTTACTATCTCTCTCTGAACTCGGACGCGGTCTCCTCTCTTCATGATCAGTTCCAACTTAACACATGTTCCGTGCTTTCAATTCACTGGGCGACTTGTTATGAGGGAGAAAAAGGACGCGAAGTCTATTTTTCAGCGACGTTTTCATTGGCGTCTCTGTTTTCGGATAGTAAGGTCCCTATTGGATTGTATTCTTATCGTCCTTTGGTTCTTGTACCCTCCCTAAACAGCTGTGCTTCCAAACTATGATTTGAGACAAACCGCCAGGGAATTGCCGGCTCCAAAACTGCCGCCCGCGATGCCTGACACAATCCGCTATCAAAAGCAGTTCTGCCAACTAATATTAAGATCTCGGTCCTTCAAAAATGATCTAACGTATAAGTGGAAGGCTCTACTTGGTTACTTTTCTTAAAAACCACCAGACTGATAAGTCGTTTAAACTCTTTCTTTATGTCTCTTTTGAAAAAAGCATAAGACAGCGGGTTAATGGCCGAGTTTAAAACCAACACAGGAATTTTGTATTGTTCATCTTTACATGATGCATTTGTGTCGGATAGTACTACGAGACTACAACGCAAATATATTCCGTAGCACACAACAAACACTCCTATCACAATACCCATCATTATTGCTGCAGACTTCTCGTTATGGGTTTTAAAAGATATCCGATGGTTAAAACGTAACTGTTTTGCTAGGGTGCGTGCTGACCGATCATGTTTCCATACATGAAGTAAGATTGACGCAAAACAGAGTACTTGCAGTACGCATGGAACGATTTCCATGAAAATCATTAAAACCACAACTGCAACGATACTGGTCAGAGGGGTCTCACAGCAAAGCCGAAGTGCGGTCTTGAACGCAACCAGCGTAAATGACGCTATCCAACAGGAAGTTATCACTTGAATAACACGAGAGCGAGTCATAAAAGTTATGTATTTAAAAGGCTTTACGATGGCGATATAACGGTCGAACACCAGAGCACACAAGTTTAAAACAGACAAGTAGCTAAACAGCCACCTTACGACATCTTTCCATGAAGGAAAAACCTTAGGCCAGTAGCAGGTGTTTGTAACGTCGCATGCGAACAAAGAAGGAACAACGCTCAAACCAACACAAAAATCCGCTACTGCAAGTGAAACAATAAACGCGTTGGTTTTGGTGCGGAGATTTCGTCTGCTGAAGACGAGGAAGATTACAAATCCATTTCCAGTGATGGCAAGAAAGGAAAGGACCCATCCAAGAATCCAAAACCAGGTCTCCATCCGTACTAACGGCAGTTAAGAGAAGTTCTTATTAACTACAGATAAAAGAAAAATATCCTCTTCGCAAAAGAGTCAGGAGGTTGTGAGTTATTCACTGGCAGATGTATGTTACTAGACTGAAGTCCTTTTTATTGTCCTACTTTGTCATAAACTTGGTAATTTCTAATAATTATGTGTTCCGCATGCGCAGTAGGTAACTGACCGAGCTGTAATAGCACAGTTGGTAGGAAAATGAGGATAGTTGCGTGCCTTAACCGCTGTAATTCAAAGCCAATGGGCGCTTTCAATACAACAAAAATTCCGGTTAAAATGTTGGAAATTCCCTTGCCCAATGTAACTATACATCGACCCGACCAAAGCAACGGCGCGTTTGGTTATTGTTTCTACAAAAGAGTGGTATTTGAGACAACAATTTTGTCAAATGGAAAGGGACACTCCAACATTGCCGATCTTAATCTAAATAGCTCTTATCTGGCGGGATTTTAAATATTCTCTTTACAACTAAACCGGTCTGGTCTGTCAATTATAACAGATGGAATTAACCGAGACCTTAGCTAATTAAAAGAAATGTACCTTCTCTTTAGCCTAAATTGCGGCCGACATGTTTCTTACAAATTGCGACAGGTCTACTACAAATTACCACAAAAGTGCATAAATAAAAAGGCTGTCTCTAATATCACTAAATTTGCCTGAGAACGTTTCCGCCGTTGTCGTTATTTATTCCTAAGCGAGAAAATAAAACAAGACAGACATGAGCCAGCAGCATCACGATAATAATCTGCCCATGCATGCAGTCTGTTCCGTTTAATTCCACTGCTGTACTAAATAGAGTATGCAAAGGTTTTCAGTTAATAAATAGAGCAAGGAAAAAAAAATAAACTGATCACGATGTGAAACAGAAACACAATGTCGAAAATTTTTTAAAGGCAGTTCAACTGTGGAAAAAAACACCCTCTTGACAAAAACTTCTTGCCTAACAGTTTTTTAGTATAAAACCTTGTTACTATAAAACCTTTCAATATATATATATATATATATATCAGTATATATATATATATATATATATATATATATATATATATATATATACATGGCGCAAGACGCCTGGGGTGTCGATATGATCTTTAACAACTGTTCCACTAGCTCAGTTAGCAATCAGCTAACAATATTGTTTAGTTAAATGTCTTCTACTGCATTTTTATTTCGAACGGCTAAATTGGAAGGTATTATTGTTCATTCGGCATGAAACGATTTTAATATTGTTCCAGCCACAAGCAACTTGTCTCTCCTATTTGCTGTTGGGCTTCCTTAGCAACCAATATTAACATTTCTTTGTCGGCATGATTTCAACAGAATTTGAATGAAAATTACCCTTACGTTCGTGTAACCGGGGCGAAAAAGGTGACACATTTAGCGAACATTTGTATTCGAGCGAAAAAGCGACAGCGACAATTGTTTGTAGCGAAAATACTACAGTGACGTTTGTCTCTAGCCAAATAGGCGACAGGTGGATTGGAAAATGAGCGACAAAGCGACATCAGAACCCCCTTGGAAGGCCTCACCAATGTGACCAGGGTTCAAATCCAGGCGTCAACTCCAAACGTAGTTACAGTTTGTTGTTCGGTTCTCTCCTTTGCTTCGAGAGGTTTTTCTCCGGATACTCCGGTTTTCCCTTTTCCTCAAAAACCAACACTTCCAAATTCTAATTCTATCTTGAACGCTCAGACACGTTTAAACGAGTTTATAAGAACTCCTAAGTGCTTCGTGGGAAAACAAATTACAATTTACAATTTACAACCTGCAATTTTAAGGAAAAATATTTACAAATACCGTATTTACTCGATTAACCGCCCTAGGCGCTTACTAAATTTTTGGACCTTGAGAGTGGGCGCTTATTCGAGGTGGGCGCTTATTCGAGGCTGGGCGCTTATTAAATTTTCAACACTTCAGCAAGTGCAGTATGTTTATTTTGCAACAAAACAGTAAATAGTAAAAACAAAACGCGAAGATGTAACAAAGCAAGGTTTCTGTAAAATACTCTGAAGAAAACTCCGTCTTATTAGTACTTATTCAATTTGGGGGGGGGGGGGGGGTGTGAGGGGCAAGAGGGTAGGGTAGGGTGGGCGCTTATTCGAGGCTGGGCGCTTATTAACTTTTTCTGCCTTTAGGATGGGCGCTTATTCGAGGTGGGCGCTAATTCAAGATTGGGCGCTTATTCGAATAAATACGGTACCGGCGAGAAGAAGGTGCCTGAATTGGAGTTTGAAACAATAGACACAGTTGAACACAGGTCTTCTTCTGACTGGAATTTGCGAATATATTTACCTCAGGTCAAGGCTAGCACTGTCTAAACGAGTTCTCAGTGCTTCCATTCAGCGGCCGCGACGAATTCGAAACTGGACTATTTAGATAGTGAAGGAAGGTACAAGCTCCCTCAGGCGATTTCTGAGAAAAAGTCCTGTTACCGAGAAATACAATGGTAAGTAAAATACGTAATGGCCTCATTAAGGTAACTCCGGAAATGTCGATAAAACATACATCATAACAAATTTTCATCTTCATACAATACAGCTGTGGTAAATCTTTTTCCGAGACCTTTGTTAATGTCGACATAGTAAATGCTCAAACTTGAAAAGTTTAATCCCTAAAAAAAAACAGTCGAGCCACCTTAAAGAGACAAGGAAAGCAAATTTCAGACTGACAAAAACAAATTACATCCACTACTATATATACTGCAAATTAAGACTATTATCACAAATTATTTACAAAAGCTTCCACTGTTCTCAGTTAAACTTAAGGCAGTTAAAAACTACTTTAAAACTTGTGTAGTAAGAAAAAGATGGCTTTTCGCCGCGCCATAGGGTATCTGAAAAAACTCTCCTTGTTGCCTGTATATAGATATCAACAGATCGGGCTCGAAAGCTTTGAATATTTCATTCACACCTGGTATGGAATGAGCTTAATTAACCATCAGTTTGCAGGGAAAGGAAAAAAAAATACTATAATTCTCTTCTCGCACAAATACAAAAACGTTTACTCTATTTTTGTTTAAATTCTAGGAAACTACTTAACAGATCTAGAGTTGACACGGGACGAAAAATTGAATTTACTGCACTTTTGACACGAGTCAAAAGTTAAGTCAAATATGGTATTGGTCAAAAAGTGTAGTGGCTGTGACCATACCTTTGATACTAGTCAAAAATGAAGTCAAATACGACCGCTACACTTTTACAACTCTCTTGAATGGTGCTGAAAAGTGAGAGCAAATATGCAATGAATTACGTCTACAAACACTTATGTCGAAACTGATATTGAGAAAGGAAATTAAAAAGCTGTATTTGAATACTGTTTTAAAGATATTTATACGACATTACCGAACACGGGCGGGTAATCATTGTAATTGCTGTTTTATAATTATTTTTGAAAATGTTCTAGAATATGTACTTTTTCGAAGTGATTTTTTTTTTGTCTTATCTTGAGTGGATCATTTTCTCCTTGATCGATCAATGTACCATGTAATGACAGCGACGCAAAACAATGACTCAACAATTGGACGATGGAAGACTGAACCCAAGCAAGACACCCTGTTTTTGGCGCGAAATTGTCGCGGCTGCAAACTCTCCGCCCCAGCAAACAAACAAACTACGCAGACCTGAAGATAGAGTTTAGACCACAAACTTGTTCAAAAGGTACGTGTCATTCTTTTCTATGTGTTCATGCAATAGTTGTTCTTCAAACTTCAGAGTTGTTTTACTGTGTTAAGCTTACGGAAACCAACTCCGAACAGGCGTGTATGTCGTGCTTGGGAGCTGTTGGGAACTTTTCTGATTGTTAAATCTGGTTCAGTAAACTATAAAATTTTTTCTATATTACAGTAGGGTTTACATTAGATCAAGCCCTTTTTTCTTCATAGGCCAGGGTTAGTGCATTTCTGCAAAAGTAATAGCTGGCTTATATTTCACAATGCAATTCAAGTCAAAACTCCATGCGAGAACCTACTAACAAGATTATAAACCAACTCTGGTTTTTCTAACAGTTATACTTAACTATGAAAACTACTTCAGGGTAATGAAATAATATAAGACTTACATATATATTTTTCATGGACAGTGTACTTCAATAAAAATATCTGTACCAGACTTTGATGGGCATATTACTAAAGAAAGTACATAAGCTTATTTGAACAGGATTCAGTGCAGTTTATCAAACAAAGAAGTGTGGTTATTTGAAGACTTCGGATGTTTTACAGACGTAAGTATCTCTTTCTATTGATTTTTCCGGGTTCTATACGTAATGGGGCTCAGGCTGCATAATTTTTAAAATATTCCATTGATTTTTGTGCCACCACAATGGCAGCTAGGTATGTTTCAACATATAATAATAATCATTCAAACATACCGAGCTGTCCCTTCTTTATTGTGACTGGACAATAACTTTAAAAATAGCCTGCGTAGCAAGCTTTTCCGCGCGAGTTTTCTGCAAGAGACTAAGTTTGTAGAGGGCAAAAAAAGAGGAAGGAGGGGCCGGGAGGGGCTAACTCGCGCAATAACTCTATTGGAAACGTTTGTTATGCAGGCTAGGTATAATGTAAAGTGTTTCTTTAGTTTAATTTTAAGCTTTGGGCATGGAGGGAAATTTTCATTGAATTTTCCTGGACTTAATTAAGTGATAATAAGGCTCGATTCAAACGTCAAATTTCACAAATGACGAACTTAATGACAATGCATGTACACGAAATGTAATGTTCCCATTCAGAAGCATTAGGTTCGCTACACATTTTTAACCGGATCTTTAAGTTTTGATAAAGGTAAAGAGAAAGGGGAATTTTCTGCAGAAAAGGAGCGATAGTAAAAAGGGAGTGGGGCCGAAAAATTTATTTGAAACACTATGACTGAATTTTTTATCTCAAATTGCTATATTCTTTTACAATTATTTCACAGATAAAAGAAACAAGGCAAAGTGATAAGTCTCCAGTGGAACGAAACACACAACAGAGGAATATTGAAGTTAGATACATGGCGTTTGTCTTTCACTTACATTAAGAATCAAAAGCACTCTAGAATGAAAATCTTCGCAAAGATAACATCAAGACAGATGGGCTCCTGATCAAGAAAATTTCTTACTTACCATGATTTTTGCACTGGCTTGCGTGAAACAAGTGTTTTAAACTATTTTGCAGGTTGCCGTCCGTGACAACAGCGTGTATCTGGAACATTTATAGTGACTTCACCTTTGACGTTCGGCAAATCCGTTTTTTCGTCCCGTGTGATTACAAAAGTTATTTTAGAAAATAAAGTAAGGAAAAAGAAATACTGTCACTTGGTCTGAAACAAAAATGTTTTAATTTACAAATTTCGTCTACCAGTTCTGTGGACGTTGGCTTGATAAACCTCGGAATCGTTTCAAGAGAGCATCTGACATATACTGGCTTGTATTCTTATCGTCCTTTGGTTCTTGTACCCTCCTTAAACACCAGTGCTTCCAAACTATGATTTTAGACAAACCGCCAGGGAATTGCCGGCTCCAAAACTGCCGCCCGCGATGCCTGAGACAATCCGCCATCAAAAGCAGTTCTGCCAACTAATATTAAGATCTCGGTCCTTCAAAAATGATCTAACGTATAAGTGGAAGGCTCTACTTGGTTACCTTTCATAAAAACCACCTTACCGATAAGTCGTTTAAACTCTTTCTTTATGTCTCTTTTGAAAAAAGCATAAGACAGCGGGTTAATGGCCGAGTTTAAAACCAAGACAGGTATTTTGTATTGTTCATCTTTACATGATGCATTTGTGTCTGATAGTACAACTAGACTACAACGCAAATATATTCCGTAGCACACAACAAACACTCCTATCACAATACCCATCATTATTACTGCAGACTTCTCGTGATGGGTTTTAAAAGATATCCGATGGTTAAAACGTAACTGTTTTGCTAGGGTGCGTGCTGACTGATCATGTTTCCATACATGAAGTAACATTGACACAAAACAGAGTATCTGCAGAATACAAGGAATGATTTCCATGGAAATCATTAAAACCGCAACTGCAACGATACTGGTCAGAGGGGTCTCACAGCAAAGTCGAAGTGCGGTCTTGAGCGCAACCAGCGTAAATGACGCTATCCAACAGGAAGTTATCACCTGAATAACACGAGATCGAGTCATAAAAGGTATGTATTTAAAAGGCTTTATGATGGCGATGTAACGGTCGAGCACCAGAGAACACAAGTTTAAAACAGACAAGTAGCTAAACAGCCACCTTATGACATCGATCCATGAAGGAAAAACCTTAGGCCAGTAGCAGGTGTTTGTAATGTCGGAAGCTAACAGAGAAGGAATAACGCTCAGACCAACACACAAATCTGCTACTGCAAGTGAAACAATAAACGCGTTGGTTTTGGTGCGGAGATTTCCTCTGCTGCAGACGAGGTAGATTGTTATTCCATTTCCAGCGATGGCAAGAAACGAAAGAACCCAGCCAAGAATCCAAAACCAGGTCTCCATCCGCAAAAACAGTTAAGGGAAGTTCTTATTAACTACAAATGGAAAGAAAAATATCCTCTTCGCAAAAACATAAGGGGGTTCTCAGTTATTCAAGATGTACGTTACTAGTTTAAATTTCTTTTTATTCTCCTACTTTGTCATAAATTTAGTAATTTCTTATTCGATGTTTTTCCCAGTAGGTAATTAACCTAGCTGTCGCAACACAGTTGGTAGTAAAATGAGGATTGTCGCGTGTCAAAGGAGCAAACTTAACCGTTGTAATTAAAAGGATGGGCGCTTTCTATTCAACTAAAATTCCGGTTTGAAATGTTGGAAGCTCCACGTGTCTAATGGAACTCTACATTCCGGTTATACTGACTCAAGCCAAGCCACCACGCGTTTGGTTATCGATCGTACAAAAGAGTGGTACTGGGGACAACAATACTGTCAATTAAAATTGCACATTTCGGTCCGACCGACCGAAATGAGCGGACCGGTCAAAGTGGACCACCTTCAAACTAGACCCAAATTTTTGGGTCGGATGGAACCGAAATGGTCCGTTCCTTTTGATTTCCAACCGAAATTTACGGAACTTTCAAAGGGAGTGAATGGAAAGCGCCCGACGTGACCTGTCAGTCACGTAAGCAAGAGTTGGTTCTTTTTTTAAACTCATAAGGTGCTCTTTTAAAAGTCAGAACAGTTACTCATAGACCAGATCAGTCCCTTTGAAAATAAAGTTCTGTAACAGGTTTTTTTTCGAGATTTTTTCTTAATTCCACAACCGCCGAACTTAACATTAATGAATTAATCTCTTCTCTTTTGATCTGGCTGGATAGTCCTAATTTGAGTGGAATTCTTCTTACAACTAATAAAACCAGTCTAGTCGGTTACTTCTAACAAATGGAACCCCGACCTTAGCTGATTAGAAAATGCATCTTCAATTCATTTTAAATTGCAGCAGAAATTACGACAAAAGTGCAAATTAATTACCACACTACGAATTGCGGCGGTTATTCCAAGTTACTTCGACTGAACAAGGTTTTGTATTCGGCTTTTCTTAACATCTCGATGCAAGTGAATTTTATAGTTACTGAAACAAGCTTTGACTACCTCTCACCTCCTACCTCTGACAAATCTTGATCAATGAAATGACAGTATATTCGTACTTCATGAAAATCATTTGATATTTATAGGTACCTCAGCAGCACAAAAGACCGTCTCTTATCATATAGAGCGAGTTACTAAGCTTTTTGCCAGAGTAAGTTCCTGCTGTTGTCGTTAACCAATCAGAAGCGAGAAAATAAAATTACATATCAATTAAACAAGACATATATGAGCCTGCAGCATGTTATCTGCCTAGTAGTCTGTTTCGCTTGAAAAGCTGAAGAAGAAATGGCTTTCGATTTCATGATAAATGAAAATGCTTTGTCTGCTTTGTACGTTACCTGTATGCGAATCATGCATTCCATGCTTAGTTCTTTCACTTTTCAGCCAAAGGTGTACTCGACGTCGCAGATTATGCTCACCTGGTAGCCTGCGTAGCAAGCGTTTCCGTTTTGTTTCGGAGAAAATTAAGAACGAGGAACGACAGTCAAAGACCGCGCAAAAATCCCGTTTCTTAGTCTCTCTTTGCGCAGAAACAAAACGGAAACGCTTGCTACGCAGGCTACTCACCTGACACTAATGGCCAAACTCTTTGTGTGTTTAATAATAAAGAGTTTATAAAATATTTCATGCAAACGAAAATAGGTTTAAAAAAAAAGCTCCAGCTACTAAACAGAGTACGCAAAGGTTATTTAATTAATGCAAGGGAAAAAAATGATCAGAATGTGAAAAACTTGGAGATGTTGCAAGGAGAAATTTCGTCTCAGCCCCGGACCGTTGTAAACCTTGCGCTTGATTCTCGCAGTCTCGTTTTTACTCGTTATTCTAAGTCAATTTACATTTATTTAAGACCTTTTTCGTGCAAAAGTCAATTATGTTGGTGGAAGCCTTTAACTGGCGCTCTGTCTTTAAAAACACGATGTCCATTAGTTTTTAAGGCAGTTGTAATCAACTGTGGAAAAAAAGCACCCTCTTCACAGAAATTTTTGTGTAACCTTTATTAGTTATTTATAAAACCTTGTAACTAAATGTTTTATAATCCTTTTAATATACATGGCACAAGACGCCTGGAGTATCGAGTCGATATGATGTTTAACAACTGTTCTCACTGTGGCTTACCAATCAATTAACAAAATCGTTTAGTTAAATGTCGTCTTTTGCATTTTGATCATATAAGCATAGTCTGCGACGTCGACCACAACTTTTGCTTACATGATAGCCTGCGTAGCAAGCGTTTCCGTTTTGTTTTGGAGCAAATTAAGAAAGAGGAAGGACAGTCAAAGACCGCGCGAAAATCCTGTTCCTTAGTCTCTCTTTGCTCCGAAACAAAACGGAAACGCTTGCTACGCAGACTATTCATCTGATACTAATGGGCAAACTCTTTGTGTGTTTAATAATAAAGAGTTTATAAAATATTTCATGCGAACGATAATAGGTAAAAAAAACCCTCCAGCTGCTAAAAAGAGCATGCAAATTAAGGTTATTTAATGAAAAAAGCAAGAAAAAAAAAATATACTGATCACGATGCGAAAAAGAGATGCTATGAGGAGAAATTTCGTCTCGGCTCCGGACCGTTGTAAACCTTGAGCTTGATTCCCGCGCTCTCGTTTTTAGTCGTTATTCTAAGTCAATTTACATTTATTGAAGACCTTTTTCGTGCAAAAGTCAATTATGTTGGTGGAAGCCTTTAATTGGCGCTCTGTCTTTAAAAACACAATGTCGATAAGTTTTCAAGGCAGTTGTCATCAACTGTGCAAAAAAAACCACCTTCTTCACAGAAATTTTTGCGTAACCTTTATTAGTTATTAGGGACCTTAAGCATCGACAACGAAATACATGACGACGACGTTTGTAACCCAAGGAGGATTGGGTCGAGGCTTTCGTTCTCGGCGGGAAAAACGAAAGTTAAGCAGCGTGTTGTTTTTATGAGAGGACGATTTTTGGTTCTCTGACAAGTAGCTCTAGCTATGGCTTTCAAAAACGTCCGAAATCTGCTTCTAATTAATCACAACGATGGCTTTATCAATGATGATGAATTTGTTGTTCTGTACGACCTCTATGCATCGAAGAACCCCGATTTTCCGTACGATTCGTACGCACCTTTTGACCTGGAAGAGCTTGACGAGTCTGAGAGTTTTGCAGAGTTTCGCTTTGGAAAACGAGATATACGAATTTTGAAGGAAGTTTTGCTAATCCCTGACACGATTACCTGCAGTCAGCGCTCTGTTTTTGATGGACTAGAAGGTCTCTGCATGCTGCTAAAGCGGCTGTCTTACCCATGCAGATATGGAGACATGGTCCATAGATTCGCTAAACCTGTTCCAGTTCTTAGCATGATCACCAATCAAATGATTGACTTTGTGTATAATGTTCACGAGAACAGAGTACTAAACTGGAATCATGAGGTCCTTAGTCCTGTCAACCTGCAGACTTATGTTGATGCTGTGACAGCCAGGGGAGCCCCACTGCCCAATTGTTTTGGGTTTATTGACGGTACCGTTAGGCCTATATCAAGACCTGGAGAACATCAGCGACTTCTTTACAATGGGCATAAAAGGGTTCATGCCCTGAAATTTCAAAGCATTGCTTTGCCAAATGGCTTGATCGGAAATCTATATGGCCCAGTTGGTAAGTTACAAAACAGTACAGGCCACCAGCTTTAAAGCAGGGATGTGACCAAATGTTTATTTTTGTAGACCTTGCACTTATTTTAAAAAAGGGAAAATATTGAAAAAAAAAATGAAACATTTTTCAAGGCTATAGGACAGGCTAAATTTATTGATTTTCTTATTCAATAATGATTACCAAGGTGAGATCACTTCAACAGTTTATTGGAAGCATAGCCAGAGGGAACTAGAGGGGACTTCCCCCTCCCCCCCCCCCCCCCCCTCAACAGCTTAATCAACAGCTTATGTAACCAAATTGTCAGCAACCTTTACTCTTACACTGATACCTACCATCGCCTACCTATTTTTAGAAGGCCGAAAACATGATGCAGGAATGCTTGCTGATTCACAGCTACTACACGACCTTCATCGGTTTGCCTACAATCCAGCTGGCCAGGCAGTCTGTGTTTATGGTGACCCTGCCTAACCCCTTAGAGTGCAGATGCAAGGACCCTTTAGATATGGTGTATTGACACCACAAATGCAGCAGTACAATGCAGAGATGAGTGCTGTTAGAAGTTCTGTGGAATGGCTGTTCGGAGATGTAATCAACTCATTTAAGTTTAATGACTTTAAAAAAGATCTGAAGCTTTTCCTCAGCAGTGTTGGAAAGATCTATGTTGTTTCTGTCATACTGCGTAATGCAATGACATGCTTGTATGGTAACATGACCTCAGAATTTTTTGACCTTAGGCCACCTACTCTTGACACATACTTTGGCTAGGAAACCACAATATTGCCCAGTTTACATTGCCTTTGATAAAATGTGTATCAAAACCTTATAACTGCAGTTAACCATGGTAGGTAGATATTTGTATGCTGATAAGTTAAAGACTATTTCTCACACCATTGAACTTTTGAAAGAGAAAATGAAGAATAATAAAATTAAGCACAATTTTATTTCTAAAAGTTTTCTATTTTTTAAGAAATGTTATTGTAACTATTGATTTATTTCCCAACTTTATTTTCCATTTTTCAGAAAATGGTGGTTAATTAACTTAAATTAATTTTATAAATAGAAATAAAAGAGATTTATCAAAAAAAAATTAAGAACAACATTGCAGAGTCAGGTTATTTTTTTGGAATTCCTTTATCAAACATTTTACAAATATAGGAGCCCAAGGGCCTGTTTGTTGGAGGTTGGGCTGGCACTAACCCAGGATGTTTACTATGCTGAATTTTTACAGAGTCAACCCTGGGTGAAAGCTACCCCAATCTTTTTTGCCTTGATGATGCTCGAAATTGGCTCAATTTCTAGAGTGGACTCACTTGTAAGAAATACTATGAACTAATTACATAAAAGTACAGCTAACCAAACAATAGAAAAGAATAGACCTAGCTATAAATACTATTTTGAATATTTATTTTGTGCATTTAGTGACTGTACATTAGGGGAAAGTTTGGGCATTTAGGCCCCTTTGTACAGAAAAAAACATCTGTCTATTAGCAAAAACAATGTTTTATTTCTTCATGAAACTTTACAAAAGTCTCTATAGAAAAGAAATATAATTACATCCATGCATCAACAATGCTCTTGTAGATAACTAAAATCATAACAAAAGTCAACTCAACAAGTTCAGGGCTCTTCCACATTCATAAGGTTCGAGCTTAATGCTTTATAAATACCTTGTTTTGCTGGTCAAGCATAATTTGAAGGTTTTGCTGTTGAAGCTGCTGCTGTTGCTGCATCGTGTTGATCAGCGCTGAGAACATGGCCTGTTGTTGTTGCGCAGCCCCCTCTTGTCTAGTTTCTGCTAGATCGAGCTCTCTTTTTCTGATGGCTAACTCTTCCTTTTTCAATTCTCTCTCTTTCTCTGACTTCTCGGCCAAAAATCCGATTGCATCAGAGGTGCTCCTCCTCAGTTTAGCTTTTTTTGGCTTCTCGCCACTATCATCGCTCTTTCTAATTGCCATTGTCTGAAGAGCCGCCTGTCTGATTTCCTCTGCTTTAGCTTTTTCTTTCTCATCTTTTGCCTTCCTCTCGTTTCTCAGGGCGTCACTCTTTTCTTCTGCGCTTTTCTCTCGCTCTCGAATTTCTTCCAGCAAGGCATCGAGCTCTGTGAGCTCGGGGACATCGATCCCAGATGCTTTCTCTTCTTCTCTTTGCTTTAGTTTGTGTCGGGAGATCAGGAGTGCATATCGATCTCTCACTGCCCTTGCTGTAACCCTGAATTCTGGAGTCTTCAGAGAATTCAAATAGGTTGCGATGCTTTCCCATACTTTTCCTCTCTCGCTGCTTTTCGGTTTAAAATTGTAAGGTTCGCTTGTTACAGCTTCGCGAAGCATCAAGACATCATGGTCTTCCGTCCAAACAAAATACCTGGACTTGCTCGCTGTCAAAAGAACACGAAAATATATATTTTTACAGCAAAACTGAAGATTTATATTTTGAAGTGCAACTTAAAATTAGCACAATGACATGCAGGTCTAAAATAACAGGAACATGACTTGAAATATCCCAAAATTCTCCTTGAAGAGATCAGTACAGAAAAACTTACATTTCTTTTGAACGAGTTCTTGCTCGGCTGTAGAAATGTGGCCGGCCATGGTTTCGGATGCTTCTGAAAGACGGTGTGCGACAAACGCAGACTGCAGACTTGCAGACCTGCAGACCTGCAGACCTGCAGACTTGCAGACTAGCAGACTTGCAGACTCGAAGATTTGCAGACCTACATTTTTTGTGACAGGGCTTTGGACTAATTTTATTCATCCTCTGTTTACTGTTGGCGAATCGCAAAGTATGTCTGAGGCAAACAACAGCGCTAACGGGCTGCAAACACAACAGTGCCCGATTCGACAGGTGACTGGAAATCCTTGCCGTGGAAGACTTAACATCGGAAGAACGGTGACCTAAACTTCAGCAAGAGCAGCGAAGAAGAAGACGGGTGGGATCATCGAGCGGCTTTAAAACGGAAGGACATCTGTGAGCAGGAAATAAGTCAGCACAGAATTTGATTGTCGGCGAATTTCTGTAATCGTCCATCGTTCTGCTAGTGATAAGCTAGCCGTTGTTCACTCGTCTTGCTTGTTTCGGGCTGAGTCTTATTCCGGTCAAAGAGAGAGAAAGAGTGTCTGGCAAGGTTTCCAATCAAAGATTTGTGAACTCGTGTCTGGTAAAATCTCCAAGTGTTTCTATATACACGGTTGTACGCACCTTATAACTTCATCTGCGCTTAACGAGTGTCTTTTGGTCCATAACTTTCACTGAACCAACTGCTCCACGGAATGTCACTGATAACAAGTAACGCAAAAGAGTATCGAAGTATGAGTGCACAATAAATGTCACAAAATCTACCTGACCGGTCCCTTCGAAATTTTCTGTCTTCATCACGTCATCATTACCTACCGATTCCTCGCGGCCCCTGTTCAAGCAAATCGAGATTTTTTTCTACCGTACTGACTGTATATTACAACTCTAAGTACTTTCCTTAATATACGCGCGAGTTACTAGAGTGCCTCCTCGGGATTGAACCTGCGGGGGCAATTACCCCCCCCCCCCCCCTCCCCGTGAGTTCCGAACGTCTCTGCAAGTCCGCAAGTCTGCAAGTCTGCAAGTCTGCAGGTCTGCAAGTCTGCAGGTCTGCAAGTCTGCAGGTCTGCGGTCTGCAAGTCTGCAGTCTGCGTTTGTCGCACACCGTCTGAAAGAAAGTCATTTTAGTCTGTTAAAAATAGCTAAACTGTTAAACATTTCACTCTCGCTGGTCCGCAAATAATACATCAAACAATCATTATAACAAAACGTGGAAACAGACGATTATCAGCATGAAAAAGTTTAGTTGTTTACTTACGTTTTCACCAGAGCGAAAACTTGCTCTGATTCAGTCGTCGACGAAGGCTGGACGACGTTTTGACAACCTAACGCATGCCCAGAAGGTTCGCGCGGGAAAATTTCACCTCCGGTCGGCGTCGTCGTCCCATTTCGTCGTCGATGCTTAAGGTCCCTATTGCTGCGGAGCGACCGAAGGGAGCGAGCAGCAACATAATCAGGATTTAAAGGAAATATATAAGGGGCGACGAATTCTCGAATTCATCACTTTTTACCACAATGCGTTGCATTTAACCACACTTTTTACCACAATACATTGCATTTAACCAGAATGCACTGCGCCACGAACAACTCAAATAAAAACACGGGGAAATTCGGTGAGAGAGTGCATCGTTCGCTGCTCAGACTTAAAGTTTTCTTTGTGGCAAATTTTCTACATCACGGTTAGAGGTCTTACCAAATTTTAAGACACGCAGGAGTCTTTCAGATGAGTACGATGGTTAACTTGGGGATTGGACTTCAATTCAAGAGCCTTTGACTCGTCCAGGTGTTAAACCTGACGAGAAGATGGGTAGTTTCGAAAACGAAGCACTCGAAAACGAAGACCGAAGTACGAAGCACCCAAATCTCAAAAACGAAGCACCCAAATCTCGAAAACGAAGCACCCAAATCTCGAAAACGAAGCACCCTTGATCGAAAACGAAGACATCTAAATCTCGAAAACGAAGCACCCAAAACTCGAAAACGAAGACCCCAAAACTCGAAAACGAAGCACCCTAGATCGAAAACGAAGCACCCAAAAACTCAAAAAGTTTGGCGTCTGTGGTAGGCTTCAGAGATAGGGAGCTTCCAGTTCCATTTTGCCAAAAATAAAAATGCAGAATGTCGGTAGTATAGTTGTACTGATTCTTGTGTGGATGGGATCGGGAATTACAGCAAGTATCCCCGTACAAAATGATGAGCGTTTTCCATTCCATTCCTCGTTAAAGGCCATTTGCAAATTAGTGTAGTTAAGGGTGGATCGGTGGCATAAAAA
Source organism: Porites cylindrica (assembly GCA_964035525.1). Classification (NCBI taxonomy): domain Eukaryota; kingdom Metazoa; phylum Cnidaria; class Anthozoa; order Scleractinia; family Poritidae; genus Porites; species Porites cylindrica. The sequence goes on along the minus strand of OZ037786.1, from coordinate 16,175,290 downwards.
GCATATCTCCAGGCTTCGCCACACCGGCCGCCTTCTCAATAGCTTAACTCTCCCTTTTTTTATTTGCTCCTTTTATTTTAAAATTCTCCTGTTCCCCACCATAGAGCCTGGTCCCAGGCTATTACCCTATACTAGAACAAATTCTGCCTGGATCTGATCTGCTCTGATCACGCAGTGTCATAGATATCCAATATGTTAGACTGCAAAACAATCGGGTTTTTTCTCAAAATCAGTAAAGAAGTCGGTAAAGCGTGGCGTAAGAGTAATACGCGCGAGCCTCACACTCCGTTTTCAGCCTCGTTTCAGACCTTTCGTGTTACTGCTCACGCGTACTTGAATACGCCAAAATCTGCTGACAGACAGTTTTGAAGTCTACATAAACATGTATGTGTACCGAAAAAATGCATTTTAAGGTAAGATGTATCAAGTATAGCGAGACCAATAATAAAATTAATACAGTATATCCTATCTAGAAACGTTCAGTTAAATAGTTGGCAGGCTTTTATAAAACCTTGAGATGGATTTTGTGGACCTTTGGAGGTGCGGACGCATCCGCTGCCTCCACCTGATTCGGATTACGTCATGCAAGACGCAAAGTTGCAGTTATTAAACCTACAGTGGTTTCGAGTTTTGGGTGCTTCGTTTTCGAGACTTTGGGGTCTTCGTTTTCGAGATTTAGGGGTCTTCGTTTTCCAGTTTTGGGTGCTTCGTTTTCGAGTTTTGGGTGCTTCGTTTTCGAGATTTAGGGGTCTTCGTTTTCGATCTAGGGTGCTTCGTTTTCGAGAATTGGGTGCTTCGTGCTTCGTGCTTCGTTTTCGAGTGCTTCGTTTTTGAAACTACCCGAGAAGATGAGCATTTGCTCTTCGACTCCGCAACATGGGGGATATACAAATTCCAGCTTGCTAGAAGGTGATGTGAAAGTGAGAAAATGTCATGCAGTGCTATTCTTAAGAAACTGTATGAGCCGAAAATGGATGTGAATTTGACCATTCGCTTCAATATAACAGCGGAAATCGAGATAACAAAACATATGTTTTGTGTCCTACTTGAAAAGCATAATTATGTTCTTTCATTCATTCATTGCCGTGGAATATGCGTTTACATTGTTTTTTCACTGTCAATAGCTCGGTCAATGCGGCTGGCGATCATCTTGCCGGCGGAAGTCTCATGGAAAAGGAATAAAATGAAAGACTTTTCCAAAGAATTATGTAATCAGCCTCTGTGGTGTAGTGGTTAGGTGTAGTCGCGTCGAGCCGAAGATGCAGGGTTCGAGCATTCGGCATGCAACGTTTTTTACCTTGTTCCAGCTACGAGTAACCCGTCTTTCCATTTGCAGTTGGGTTTCCTGACCAACCAACCATCATTGCATTTATTTCTTTATCACGATTTCTACAGAATTTTAAGGAAGATTAGCCTTACGTTCGTGTAACCGGGGAGAAAAAGGTGATAAATTTGATATTTACCTTTCTTCCTCCATAATAAGTCATTTTACACTTTAGACCATTTTTCTCATTTCAGTCACACCTGCAGGACTGAGCTGAGTTAATCTTTCAGTTCGGTTCAGTAAATTCAAGGAATTGTAGGGGTTTGTTCGCCCAACTCGCTCGCTACACGATGAGGTACCAGAATCTGATTTACATCTTGACTTTTTTCTTCTTCGACTCCTGCTAACAATCTTGATCTTCTTACTCTTCTAACCCTTCCACTTTTCTACTAGGTTCTTGTAACAACTTCTACTCCTTAGCTCAAGCATAGTAGCGGTTTTTATAGCCAAAGCTGAACATGTTTGGGTTAACTGACCGTGGGAATAAAATTACGGTGAACTCGGTGTGGGTAATGTTTTGGTATGACAGAAGCTAAGTGGTTGTTTTCGGCAAGAATGTACAAACCACTGAAAAACTAAAACTCTGGTTAACAAACCCAAACACAGGAACTTCAACGAGACTAGTAAACCAAGGTCAGCTGTAACATCACAAACACAACCACCTACGAAAAACTACCATCTGACAACTACAAGCGTACATGAATATCCTAAAATGGCGGTAATAGGTAAATTCGCGAGCTAAGCATAAATTCAAGTATAGGAAAAAGCAAAGGATCAAAACAGGAAAACACCCACGCGGATAAAAATCAAGACTAACCTTGACCCACTTGATGAAAAAAAAAACTAAGTACACAATTACTTTATGTCATGATAAAAAGTTCCATGCAATAAGAAATGCGTCTCACACCACCTGTGAACCTTGATCTTAAGTCCTTTCTCTGATATTATATATTCTCTGAGGGTCCAGAGGACTTGTTTTCTCTCCTAATGCGCCATTTTTCCAAATTTCAATTCGCTTTGAGTCCAAAGCGTCACAGATTTATCAGTCTTAGCTCAAGCCTTTCACACTCGTTCATATAAGACCTACATCCTACAAGAATGAGTGACGCACGTAAAGTCAGATCGCCTTTAGTTAACTTAATTGCTATTTTCTTTAAAAAATAGCGCCGACAAGTCTTTTAAACTCTTTCTTTATGTCTCTTTTGAAACAGGCATAGGCCAGCGGGTTAACGGCCGAGTTTAAAACCAATACAGGCATTTTGTATTGTTCATCGTCACATCGTGATGACAATAGTATTAGAAAACTACAACGTAGATATATCCCCGGGGATATATCCCATAGCAAGCAAGAAACACTCCTATCACAATATCCATCATTATTACAGCAGACTTCTCGCGATGGGTTTTAAACGACACCTGATGGTTAAAACGTAACTGTGTTGCAAAGGTACGTGCTGACTGATCATGCCTGCATACGTGAAATATCATTGATACAAAGCAGAGTATTAATACAACACATGGAAGAAACTCGGAAATTATAGTCGGCCAAATAAAAGGACACTCGGTGGTATCGTTTTGAAATAAGACAAGACAAACGGTATCTTTTAGCGCATTATAACTAACTGGTAGAGCCCAAGAGAAGAAAATAGCTTGGGTAATTCGACGGCGAGTCATCAAGGTAATGTATTTTAGAGGATAGACGACGGCAATAAAACGATCCAGTACTAAGGCACATAAGTTCAGAGCAGACGTGTGACTAGACAACAACTTTATAATATTCACCCACGAGAACCAATAATCAGGCTAAGGGCAGGTGTTTGTAATGTCGCAAAAACAGAGAAGGAATACACTCAAACCAACACAGAAATCTGCTACTGCAAGTGATACAATAAACGCGTTGCTTTTGGTGCGGAGATTTCCTCTGCTACAGACGAGGAAGATTGTAAATCCATTTCCAATGATAGCCAGAAATGAAAGAACCCCGCCAAGAATCCAAAACCAAGTCTCCATTCTTAACAGTTAGAGGAAGTTCTTATCAACTGTAGAATATAACCAACATCTCGCATAAATATCACGGACACATGTCAACTGGTTAGTATGGAGCGTTTTCACATGACGTCACGGCTGCCATATTGGTATTCAAAACAATAAAACGGCGGCCTTGTTGGCGTGCCAACCAATCCTGTGGGAGCTGACTGCATGAACTCTTTTCTTATGTAAACGCTCTCTTTTGTTCCAATAAATTTGTATAGTTGCTGGCCACGTGAGCGAAAACGCTCTATTTGTTCTTTACTTCGTCTTTATTTGTAATAATTTGCTAATTAATGTCATTAAATAATAATTTGTCTTGCGCTGTGCTAAAACAAAACTTTGCAGCAAGACAATAATATATTAAATGCCTAACGTTTCTTCGTGTTTTGATGATAAAATAGCAACAAAATGTTTTAATAAATTCTTGGAATCTAATAAAGGTAAAAATGTTCTTTATCGTTTAATTTCGAAAATTTTGTGATGTAACGTTCTTCAATGTACCGTTCCAGCGGTGGACATCTCCTCTACCAACCTCGTCCCATTGCCTCGGTTCTCCACGCGAACCTCATTAGTTGCCGCGTTGGCTTTGTGCTTAGTTGCTTTTACAAGAGCAGCGTTAGTTGTTCCGGCTTTATCGAGGCGAGAACGGTACAGTACTGTGAAATAGCATCGACTTGCCAGATCCAGTAGGTAAGACACTTCAATAATATCCTGGCCTTTCAGGATAGATTCGAAGCATTTTACTTGAAGAGGTTTAAAATTAAGCAATGGAAAGTTACCGTTACTCAGGAAAAATCTGACCCGGCCAAGCACTGATAAAAACTCTGGTCTACCCGCCATCTTCGATGTTTTGTTTATCGTATGCGATCATAAGCTATTTTAAGTACACCCACAAATTCTGGCTGTTTGGTGGTTATGTGACCGGCCGATGCCAGGGCCTTTTCCCGCCCCACCTCCAAAGCCAGGGAAAAGCGCCCTGGGGACGAGGTTGCTCCTCTACTCTTTTTAGGGTTTCCCCATGGGGAAATTTTTCGGGTGGTAATTTGCCGTTGGGACACTGGGACACCTAGTCTTTACTCCTGGTTCAGCTGAATTTTTCTACCCTATACTAAACTAAACTTCCAAAATCCCTCCCTATCCAAAAGTTGCAACCAACCCACACTTAGTTCTTTTACCACAAATTTTAAAGAGTCTACAGAAAAAATCTTTTCGTTCGTTTGAGTGGGGCGAATAAGAGTATGACAAATTTTGATAGGTGTAATAAAAATGCATTTCTTGCTATTTTGGACACTGTACACAAATGAACTTAATGTCTTTTAGTTAATTATTATTTATCAGCTACTTCATTTTCCTATCTACGTACACTGATGTAAATATCTTATATAGTGTGAAATAAAGAATTGAATTGAATTGAATTGAATTGAATACCCTATTTACGAATGGACCAACACAAACTCGTGGGTGAAAAAGCAAACACCAAGTCGAACCAAGCCGAAAAGGAACTTTAAGTTTGAGTATTTTGACTTCAGCATTCACAAACATATCAGAAAAATGTTACGTACAGCTGTTATTAACTATATAAAGATGAAAATTTGTTATGACACATGTTTTATTGATATCGGAGTTGCGATGGCAACGCAATGACGCCATTTCGTTTTTAACTTGCCTTTGTATTTCTTGGTAGCAGGAGTTTTTTCAGAAATCATAACAGTCTAGGTTTTAATTCGTCGTGGCCGCTGAATAAAAGCGCCGGAGACTTATTTGTACAGGGTTAGCCTCGAGCCAGTTGGGGAACAAGGGTGGCGCGGTGGTGAGAGCACTCGCCTCCCACCAACAATGTGATCTGGGTTCAAATCCCGGCGTCGTCTTCAAATGTGGGTTGAGTTTGTTGTTGGTTCTCTCCGTTGCTCCGCGAGGTTTCTTTCTGGATACTCGGGTTTTCCCCTCTCCTTAAAAACCAACACTTCCAAATTCCAGTTCGATCTGGAACGCACGGACACGTTTCAACGAGTTCTCATGAACTCCTAAGTGTTTCGTGGGTAAACAAATAACAATTTACAATTTGCAAATTTAAAGAAAAATATTCTCAAATAACCGGGCGAGAAGGTGCCTGAATTGGAGTTTAAAACAATAGACACAGTTGTACACGGGTCTTCTTCTGACTGGAATTTGCGAATATATTTACCTTAGGTCAAGGCTAGCACTGTTTAAACGAGTCTTCAGTGCTTCTATTTAGAGGCCGCGACGAATTCGACACTAGACTATTTAGGCAGTGAAGGAAGGTACAAGCTCCCTCAGGCGATTTCTGAGAAAAAGTCCTGTTACCGAGAAATACAAAGGTAAGTAAAATACGTAATGGCCTCATTACGGTAACTCCAAAAAAGTCGATAAAACATACATCATAACAAATTTTCATCTTCATACAATACAGCCGTGGTAAATCTTTTTCCGATTCCTTTTTTAATGTCGACATAGTAAATGCTCAAACTTGAAAAGTATAATCCCTAAAAAAAACCAGTCGAGCCACCTTAAACAGACAAGAAAAACAAATTTCAGTCTGACAAAGACAAATTACATCCGCTACTATACTGCAAATTAAGACTATTATCACAAATTATTTACAAAAGCTTCCACTGTTCTCGGTTAAACTTAAGGCAATTGAAAGCTACTTTAAAACTTGTGTAGGAAGAAAAAGATAGCTTTTCGCCGCGTCATAGGGTATCTGAAAAAACTCTCCATGTTGCCTGTATATAGATATCAATACATACATAAATATGATCATACAGATCGGGCTCGAAAGTTTTGAATAATTCATTCACACTTGGTATGGACTGAGCTTAATTAACCATCAGTTTGCAGGGAAAGGAAAAAAAATACTATAATTCTCTTCTTGCACGAAAACAAAAACGTTTACTCTATGTTTGTTTAAATTCTACGAAACTACTTAACAGATCTAGAGTTGATTACAAAAGTTATTTTAGAAAATAAAGTAAGGAAAAAGAAATACTGTCACTTGGTCTGAAACAAAAATGTTTTAATTTACAAATTTCGTCTACCAGTTCTGTGGACGTTGGTTTGATAAACCTCGGAATTGTTTCAAGAGAGCATCTGACATATACTGGATTGTATTCTTATCGTCGTTTGGTTCTTGTACCCTCCTTAAACACCAGTGGTTCCGAACTATGATTCGAGACAAACCGTCAGGGATTTGCCGGCCCCAAAACTGCCGCCTGCCATGCCTGACACAATCCGCAATCAGAAGCAGTTCTGCCAACTAATATTAAGATCTCGGTCCTTCAAAAATGATCTAACGTGCTGAAGTGGAAGGCTCTACTTGGTTACTTTTCTTAAAAACCACCTGACCGATAAGTCTTCTAAACTCTTTCTTTATGTCTCTTTTGAAAAAAGCATAAGACAGTGGGTTAATGGCCGAGTTTAAAATCAAGACAGGAATTTTGTATTGTTGATCTTTACATGATGCATTTGTGTCTGACAGAACTACTAGACTACAACGTAAATATATTCCGTAGCACACAACAAACACTCCTATCACAATACCCATCATTATTACTGCAGACTTCTCGTGATGGGTTTTAAAAGATATCCGATGGTTAAAACGTAACTGTTTTGCTAGGGTGCGTGCTGACCGATCATGTTTCCATACATGAAGTAACATTGACACAAAACAGAGTATCTGCAGAATACAAGGAATGATTTCCATGGAAATCATTAAAACCACAACTGCAACGATACTGGTCAGAGGGGTCTCACAGCAAAGTCGAAGTGCGGTCTTGAGCGCAACCAGCGTAAATGACGCTATCCAACAGGAAGTTATCACTTGAATAACACGAGATCGAGTCATAAAAGTTATGAATTTAAAAGGCTTTATGATGGCGATGTAACGGTCGAGCACCAGAGAACACAAGTTTAAAACAGACAAGTAGCTAAACAGCCACCTTATGACATCGATCCATGAAGGAAAAACCTTAGGCCAGTAGCAGGTGTTTGTAATGTCGCAAGCTAACAGAGAAGGAATAACGCCTAAACCAACACACAAATCTGCTACTGCAAGTGAAACAATAAACGCGTTGGTTTTGGTGCGGAGATTTCCTCTGCTGCAGACGAGGTAGATTGTTATTCCATTTCCAGCGATGGCAAGAAACGAAAGAACCCAGCCAAGAATCCAAAACCAGGTCTCCATCCGCAAAAACAGTTAAGGGAAGTTCTTATTAACTACAAATGGAAAGAAAAATATCCTCTTCGCAAAAACATAAGGGGGTTCTCAGTTATTCAAGATGCACGTTACTAGTTTAAATTTCTTTTTATTCTCCTACTTTGTCATAAATTTAGTAATTTCTTATTCGATGTTTTTCCCAGTAGGTAATTAACCGAGCTGTCGCAACACAGTTGGTAGTAAAATGAGGATTGTCGCGTGTCAAAGGAGCAAACTTAACCGTTGTAATTAAAAGGATGGGCGCTTTCTATTCAACTAAAACTCCGGTTTGAAATGTTGGAAGCTCCACGTGTCTAATGGAACTCTACATTCCGGTTATACCGACCCAAGCCAAGCCACCACGCGTTTGGTTATTGATCGTACAAAAGAGTGGTACTGGGGACAACAATACTGTCAATTAAAATGGCACATTTCGGTCCGACCGACCGAAATGAGTGGACCGGTCAAAGTGGACCACTTTCAAACTAGAACCAAATTTTTGGGTCGGATGGAACCGAAATGGTCCGTTCCTTTTGATTTCTAACCGAAATTTACGGAACTTTCAAAGGGAGTGAATGGAAAGCGCCCGACGTGACCTGTCAGTCACGTAAGCAAGAGTTAGTTCTGTTTTTAAACTCATAAGGTGCTCTTTTAAAAGTCAGAACAGTTACTCATAGACCAGATCAGTCCCTTTGAAAATAAAGTTCTGTAACAGGTTTTTTTTCGAGATTTTTTCTTAATTCCACCACTGACGAACTTAACATTAATGAATTAATCTCTTCTCTTTTGATCTGGCTGGATAGTCCTAATTTGAGTGGAATTCTTCTTACAACTAGTAAAACCAGTCTAGTCGGTTACTTCTAACAAATGGAAACCCGACCTTAGCTGATTAGAAAATGCATCTTCAATTCATTTTAAATTGCAGCAGAAATTACGACAAAAGTGCAAATTAATTACCACACTACGAATTGCGACGGTTATTCCAAGTTACGTCCAGCGAACAAGGTTTTGTATTCGGCTTTTCTTAACATCTCGATGCAAGTGAATTTTATAGTTACTGAAACAAGCTTTGACTACCTCTCACCTCCTACCTCTGACAAATCTTGATCAATGAAATGACAGTATATTCGTCGTTCATGAAAATCATTCGATATTTATAGGTACTTCAGCAACACAAAAGACCGTCTCTTATCATATACAGCGAGTTACTAAGCTGTTTGCTAGAGTAAGTTTCTGCTGTTGTCGTTAACCAATCAGAAGCGAGAAAATAAAATTACATATCAATTAAACAAGACATATATGAGCCTGCAGCATGTTATCTGCCTAGTAGTCTGTTTCGCTTGAAAAACTGAAGAAGAAATGGCTTTCGATGTCATGAAAAATGAAAATACTTTGTCTGCTTTGTACGTTACCTGTATGCGAATCATGCATTCCATTCTTAGTTCTTTCACTTTTCAGCCAAAGGTGTAGTCGACGTCGCAGATTATGCTCACCTGATAGCCTGCGTAGCAAGCGTTTCCGTTTTGTTGCGGAGAAAATTAAGAACGAGGAACGACAGTCAAAGACCGCGCGAAAATCTCGTTTCTTAGTCTCTCTTTGCTCCGAAACAAAACGGAAACGCTTGCTACGCAGGCTACTCACCTGACACTAATGGCCAAACTCTTTGTGTGTTTAATAATAAAGAGTTTATAACATATTTCATGCAAATGATTAAATAGTCTTTAAAAAAGGTTCCAGCTACTAAACAGAGCACGCAAAGGTTATTATTTGATTAATTCAAGGAAAAAGAATATAGTGATCACGATGTGAAAAAGAAATGTTACAAGGAGAAATTTCGTCTCAGCCCCGGACCGTTGTAAACCTTGAGCTTGATTATCGCAGTCTCGTTTTTACTCGTTATTCTAAGTCAATTTACATTTATTCAAGACCTATTTCGTGCAAAAGTCAATTATGTTGGTGGAAGCCTTTAATTGGCGCTCTGGCTTTAAAACCACAACGTCGATAAGTTTTCAAGGCAGTTGTAATCAACTGTGCAAAAAAAAAAAAACACCCTCTTCACAGAAATTTTTGTCTAACCTTTCTTAGTTATTTTTAAAACCTTGTTGTTTTATCATCCTTTTAATGTACATGGCGCAAGACGACTGGAGTCTCGAGTCGACATGATGTTTTACAATTGTTCTCACTATGGCTTACCAATCAATTAACAATATCGCTTAGTTAAATGTCGTCTTTTGCATTTTGATTTCGTATCGCTAAATTGCATTCAGCATGCAACGTTTTTAACATCGTTCCAGCTTCGAGCAACTAGTCTTTCCATTTGCGGTTGACTGAGCTTCCTGACCAACCAACCATCTTTGCATTTATTCCTTTATCACGATTTCTACAGAATTTTAAGGAAAATTAGCCTTACGTTCGTGTAACCGGGGAGAAAAAGGTGATAAATTTGATAGCTACCTTCCTTTCTAAATAACAAGTCATTTAACACTTTAGACGATTTTTATCATTTCAGTCACACCTGCAGGACTGAGCTGAGTTTTAGTTTCAGCTCGGTTCTATCAGTAAATTCAAGAAATTGTGGGGGTGTGTTCGAGCAACTCGCTCGCTCGCTACACGATGAGGTACCAGGAGTCTGATTTACATCTTGCCTTTATTCTTCTTCGACTTCTGCTAACAATCTTGATCTTCTTACTCTTCTAACTCTTCCACTTTTTCACAAACTTTCTTCTACCAACTTCTACTCCTTAGTTCAAGCACAGTAGCGGTTTTTATAGCCAAAGCTGGACATGTTCGGGTTAACTGACCGTGGGAATAAAATTACGGTGAACTCGGTGTGGGTAATGTTTTGGTATGACAGAACCTTCATGGTTGGAATCGACAAAAGGGTACAAACCTGTACAAACCACTGAAAAACTAAAACTCTGGTTAACAAACCCAAACACAGGAACTTCAACGAGACTAGTAAACCAAAGTCAGCTCTAACATCACAAACACGACCACCTACGAAAAACTACCATCTGACGACGACAAGCGTATATGAATATCCTAAAATGGCAATAAGTAAATTCACGAGCTAAGCATAATTTCATAAGTACAAGAAGAAGCAAAGGATCAAAACAGGAAAACACCTACGCGGACAACAATCAAGACTAACCTTGACCCACATGATGAAACAAAACTAAACTTAAAAGATGAGGAAAATCCGTCTTAAAAATAACTTTCTAAATACTTCACAACTGAATCTAACGCCGTTAACAAAGTTGACTATAAAGACTATTGCACGAACAGCCTAATTTGTCATCTTAAGTGCGGAGGAAATTGGCGCCAGGCCTTTGAAGTCACCGAACCTCGAACCTCTGAACTTGTCGATCGTGTTTTCTCTCGTCAATCTGGTATTCGGAATGCGAGCATCCATTTCAGATTGATAAAGAAAGATACCTTAAATTTTCATTATTATAGCGTGCGCTCAAAGCAGTACGCGTCATTGTCTACGTGACTATGTTTTTTTACCTCAGGCACAGTTATGTTTTTGTCTTGAAACTGAGAGAAAGTTTAATCAAGTCGCTTAAGATTACGGTCAAATACTGAGGTGCCGGAAAACTATTAATTCACCAAAAAATTATTTTTGAAAGAAACAGCTTTGCAAAGAATGATTTTGTTTTCTCTTGTCAAACTGGTATTCAGACTTCGAGTGTCCGTTTCAGATTGATAAACCGATGGTCAAAACCGATGAGCCTGCTGTCTAAAGGGCACGGCTATGAAGCCTGGGTTCGAAACTGTATCCAAGCAACAAGCAGCACATGTTGCTATCTTTGTTACTCGATTGATGCAAAGTCTTGCTAGAGTTCGCCAAAATCGAGCAAGTGAAGCAAAGCGGGGGGTTATTTTAACTCCTAATTTAACTCGTTTTCACTCCTGAAAAAGAGTTCTTTTTACTCCCAGTCTGGAGTTAAAATCACTCCGAAATGGGCTTACTTTTACTCCTTACATGGGTTGTTTTTACATTCTCTTAAATGAAATCCAAACTATGTTCTC
>OZ037786.1:16157532-16163490 GCA_964035525.1 Porites cylindrica | reverse complement strand
CCTGTCCACTCGACAGAGTGAACTGTCAAGTGGACATTTGCATCTCATTAAGGGGACTTAGAAATTTTCTGGCTTGTCTTGTTGGCAAGGGACTCCGTGTAATTGAGCCGAGTCGCACGAGTCGTACGAGTGGTGAAAGTGCTTGTCCACCGGATTGAGTAAACTGTCCAGTGGACTTTTGCATCTTGTCTCGTCTTTCTATAAAAAAGAGAGCGGGCGGGGGCATGTTTTTGGTTTTGCCGACTTTTTTATTATTTCCAATTATTGAATGCTTTCTTTACACATTATTACCCTCTCCCAGCGATTAGTTGGAGTTCTTAGGTCAAATATTAATAAAAAGAAACGTCAGATATTGATTAAACACAAGCATATATGAACAGATGGCGTTTTCTTTTCTTAATGCTGTACTTATTAGACAACCATAATGAAGATGTTGCAAACACTTTGTAAAGCCATTCCCTCCTTAACGGAAGAACCTAATAATTGATCTTCCTAAATGCGTGTCAATCTGAAATCTGAAATCGTTTTTTGTATGTTTAAGAACTCCTCGGTGCTACTTTTGAGCTGCCTTTAAAACCCTTTCTGTGTCACGATGTTTCAGGGAAACTTTGGCATCTCGCTAATTATAGGGATTTTTTTCGGCCCATCAAAAAGACTTATCGTTCTTATTGGGCCCTCCCGAAAGGGCTTTCCCAATATTCCATCATACATATGAAGGATTTTTTTCCTTTACACCGAAATTTTAAAGAGGCTATTTTTATTAATAATTGCCTTATCTTTAGCCTGAGTAGTAGGCCCTTGGAAGTAACGCGCTGGAAAGAGCGGAGCGCGCGAGAGAGACACGCGAGGGAAGAGGGACCTACTTCTCTGGTGTGTGTCCCTCGCGCGCCCCGTTTTTTCTTGCGACCACCACTTCAATGCTACCTGATATTATTAAATAACCCAACTCACCCTCCGAAAATGGTAGGGAAGTTAATTGCAAAATGGGGAATATCGTAGATAAATGAAGCGGATATTTTTAGATTTTCTTAACGTGTCCCACGATATGTATGATTATCAAAGAATATTTTGTGGTAGAGGTCTGTTATGTGCAGAGAGACGTGCCTTATTTACATTCTTGTGTGTTAAGTAAACTCCAGAGACACTTATGTGATAAAGTGTGCCTTACAGTTATTTACAAATGCGTGTACTACCGTGTACTACATAAAATACAGTTCGGGGAATCAGTACCTCCAGCAAGAAATTTAATTCTAGCTTTCAAAAACACTGCTCAAACAGATATAGTAAGTGGGTCTCTTCCAGTTTTGGCCAGAAACTCGGTTCGCAATTTAGACGCTTCCGTGCCTCCAAAAATTATAATACAATGAATATACAGTGTGTAGAGCGCTTGTGCCTTGGCGTGGCTGATGACGGATCTTTGCTTAAAGAACGAGGCATACACTGTGTGTAGCCCGCTTGTTCCTTTGCGTGGCTTATGTCGGATCTGTGCCTATAGAACGAGGCATACACAGTGTGTAGCTCGCTTGTTCCTTCCTGTGGCTTATGTCGGATCTTTGCTTATAGAACGAGGCATACATCGTGCGTAGAGCGCTTGTTCCTTCGCGTGGCTTATGTCGGATCTTTGTTTAACAATGATTATGACTAATGAAATGCATTTTCCACTCGATAACTCTATCTGTCGGGTCGAGACAACTTGTCCACTTGTACGACTCGACATCTTAGTTCCCTCTCCTGATAAACTAATGAGATGCATTTTCCACTCGACAACTCCGACTGTCGAGTTGAGACAACTTGTCCGCTCGTACAAGTTGTGAAAAGTATTTTTTCACTCGTGTCATGTCGACAGTATTGGACATGACTTGAGAGACAGGAACTTCAACGAGACTAGAAAACCAAAGTCAGCTCTAACATCACAAACACGATGACAAGCGTATATGAATATCCTAAAATGGCAATAAGTAAATTCACGAGCTAAGCATAATTTCATAAGTACAAGAAAAAGCAAAGGATCAAAACAGGAAAAAACCTACGCGGACAACAATGAAGACTAACCTTGACCCACTTGATGAAACAAAACTAAACTTAAAAGATGAGAAAAATCCGTCTTAAAAATAACTTTCTAAATGCTTCACAACAGAATCTAACGCCGTTAACAGAGTTGACTATAAAGACGATTGCACGAACAGCCTAATTTGTCATCTTAAGTGCGGAGGAAATTGGCGCCAGGCTTTTGAAGTCACCGAACCTCGAACCTCTGAACTTGTCAATCGTGTTTTCTCTCGTCAAACTGGTATTCGGAATGCGAGCATCCATTTCGGATTGATAAAGCGATGGTCAAAACCGATGAGCCTGCTGTCTAAAGCGCACGGCTATGAAGCCTGGGTTCGAAACTGTATCCAAGCAACAAGCAGCACATGTTGCTATCTTTGTTACTCGATTGATGCAAAGTCTTGCTAGAGTTCGCCAAAATCGAGCAAGTGAAGCAAAGCGGGCTTTGCTAACAGGGTGTGAACACAATTATACTCTATGTCATGATGTAAAACTAAAAAGTTCCATCCAATAATTAAGAACTTGCGTCTCACACCACCTGTGAACCTTGATCCTAAGTCCTTTTCCTTGTATTTTGTATTCTTTGAGGGTCCAAAGGTTCTTGTTTTCTCTCCTAACGCGCCATTTTTCCAAATTTCAATTCGCTTTGAGTCCAAGTGTCACAGATTGATCAGTCCTAGCTCAAGCATTTCACACACCTTCATACACCTTATTTCAGGGAGTTATTATAACTCCAAAAATGGAGTAAACATTTTAGGTACAGGATAACCCCTTTTTGGGGGTTATTTTAACTCCTAATTTAACTCGTTTTTACTCCTGAAAAAGAGTTCTTTTTACTCCCAGTCTGGAGTTAAAATCACTCCGAAATGGGGTTACTTTTACTCCTTACATGGGTTGTTTTTACTCTTTTTGGAGTTAATTTAACTCTGAAAGTGGAGAAAAATTTTAGGCACAGGATAACTCCTTTTTTGAGGTTATTTTAACTCCTCAATATCTGGGGTCACTTTTACTCCTGAAAAAGAGTTCTTTAAACTCCTCTTTGGAATTAAAATATAAACTCCCAAAAAAATAACTCCACAACCTCGTCCCCAGGGTTGATAACTCAACTGTAAGGAGTTAAATTAGCCCCACTAGAGGATTTATTATAACTCCTTGAAAATTACTGTGTATATAAGACCTACATCCTACAAGAAAGAGTTACGCACGCAAAATCAAGTCGGCTTATAGTTTACTTTGTTATTTTCTTTAAAACACAGCGACGACAAGTCTTTCAACTCTTTCTTTCAGGCTCTTTTGAAAAAGGCATAGGCCAGCGGGTTAATGGCCCAGTTTAAAACCACGACAGGGATTTTGTACATTTTATCACTGCATTGCGATGACGTTATCGTAGGCTGGAATAGTAGTAGAAAACTACAACGTAGATACATCCCATAGCAAACAAGAAACACTCCTAACACAATACCCATCATTATTACTACAGACTTCTCGTGATGAGTCTTAAAACACACCTGATGGTTAAAGCGTAACTGTTCTGCTACGATGCGCGCTGACCGATTATGCTTCCGTACCTGAAATGTCATTGATATAAAGCAGAGTATTAATACAACACAATGGGGGGGGAGGCTACTTCCCATGCATTCTCTTAAATGAAATCCAAACGATGTTCTCACAACTTGCAAAGCCATCAGCAAGGCTCTTGCCAGCGGATTTGTGTACTGATCATGCGCACTACGTGAAAAACCATAGATCAACGGTCTTGAGAAAAAACAAAAACATGACTGTTTCTCACTATTATATTTTGGTAATTCGCAAATTTATTGATTTTATGTCGCTTTTCAGACATAATGTGTGGTTTTCTTTTTCTGTTAAACAATTTCCTTTTGCAGAGTTTGGAATATGCAACAAATAGCTAGCTCCCTATAGCTGCTAAGAAAAGGCCGCCGAAGAGTTGAGCTATCGAGCAGTGTTTCGCTGCAAACCTTAGGAAAGTTAAAGTTGCTTCAAGGTACGGAGCTTTCAGTAGTAGTTGTGATTTGTTTTAGGATCGTTTTGAATTTTAACGTTGAATTCAATGCAAGGTGTTGACTGACCGAAATAAACCAAGTGAAATGTTATGAAGTGTTAATTTTTATTCAGTCATGATATGTAAGCTCATATTTATAAAGCTTTCTTGAATATACTTGCTTCCGATAAATTTGACACTTGCTCCAGTAATTTTTATCAGCATCAAGTTATCCTTGCCAGGCAAAAACGATGTAACCTATAAATAAATCCATCGAGCGCGTTGTTGTTGGTTAAGATCTAGCACGGTTGCGTTTTAGTTTCCCCCGCATTTCAGTACCGAAAGACAAATGCGATATGCAAGAAAAACAAAGTTGCATGATATAATTTTTTCTCAATTTTTTAACCATTTCCGATTTCCTCTGCCGGTTCGCTTCAATTCTTGCTTCTAAAATATTTACTGTGGGAAAAATACTGTAATTATCCGCTGACCACCACGCTGGGTGACCACTTTGCAAGTTGTGAGAACATCGTTTCTCGGTCCCAGACCTCGTCTCTACCCCCCCCCCCCCCCCCCCCCCCGCCTTGATACAACACCTGCAAGGAACTCGAAGAAACTTATACTAAGCCAAATATAAGGGACGAATAGGAGGGCATTTTGTCTGCGCATGCGTCAATATGATCTGTTGAAGTGCCTCAGAGGCATTTTCTGTGAATTTTTCAAGTTCACTACCAGCATTTGCAGGCTGTTTTCTGGAGCTGAATGACGTACATTGGGTGCTACGTTCCACAAACGTGTTCTTTAAGGTATCGAGGCATTTCTACGATGAAAGTGCGTTTATTGTAGCCTCGCTGTCGCCCTCGAGAGGACAGTCGTTCCTCTGGTAAAAGAGTACATCGAAGACAAGATGGCAGCGGAATGTTGTTACGACCTTACGTTTCGCACATATTTTTTTTTTCGTGAAAAAATTTATCCTATAGATATTTAATTCTTCTCAACAGTATAACTCTAAAATCGAACTCAATCGTTTCAGGAATATAGTTGTTAATTAAGTGGCCATTTTGCCGTGAAACTGAATTTTCACCCTTTCGCTGGCTTGTTTATCTCGAAACTTTGCCTTTCTCCCCACGTTAAGTTCATGATTAATGAAACTAAGAATACTTCCGCGAACGAATGGTGCTTTAATGAAGGCTTTGAAAAATTGCCTTCTTCAGTAATTTTAGCTTTCTTCACCGTTACGTCTTCGTTGAGAAATAAAATACACGCACTTCAACTAAAAATTTAATTCAATATAATGGTGGCAGTAAGATTGTGTTTTGAAAATAAGAAAATTCTATCGCTTAGTTATACAAAAGAAGAAAATTACAGCAATCGGTTTGAATTCTGATTTTTTCCACCTTATTTTGATGGCACACTGCTTGTTTACATTTCATTATGCAAATGAATACTGATAACATTTAAGCATTTTAAAGAAACTCTAGCCTAACTCCCCAACCCGAAAATAGCATGAAATGAAACGTTATCAATACACCTTTAAATAAATCCTGGCTTCTGTTGCAAAAAAAATTGCATTTATTCCTAAATGATGCCATTTTGTGGATGCTACATTTTTCGACATGCTAATTTGTGAAACCAGGAGACCAGCTTCTCCTCTGTATTGAACCAAATATGTATTTAATGCATCAGTTAGATCAGTATCTTCTTGATAATTCTTCCGATAGGGTTCTATCTACGTTCATCTGGATGCTATAAAAAGCTCTCAGTAGAAACATTAATAACAGACAAATTCATCCATCCTCGGCGTGCAATGTTTGTTGTCGCATCGCAATTCATTTGGGTCCTTAAGCAGAAGTATTTCTCTTTTTGAGGAAACAGCATTATATGCACCCCTCTAACAAACGTCCTGT
>OZ037786.1:16150032-16152532 GCA_964035525.1 Porites cylindrica | reverse complement strand
TGGTGACAAAGACCAAATTACAACTGCTACTGCAAATTGAGACGATTATCACAAATTATTCAAAAAGTCTTCCACTGTTATCAGTAGAAACTGCTTTAAAACTTGTGTAAAAGAAAGAGATGGCTTTTCGCCGCGCCATAGGGAATCTCCCACGTTGGTTGTATAGATATCAGATGATGTATACATTAAAATGATCATACAGATCGTGCTCTAGATGTTTTAATATTCATTCACACCTGGCATGGACTGAGGGTAATTAACTATCAGTTTGCAGGGAAGTCAAAAAATAATACAATTCTTTTCCTACACAAAAACCAAAATGTTTACTTCATGCTTGTTTAAAATCTAGGAAACTACTGGACAGAGTTGATTACAAAAGGTATTTTAGAAAATAAAGAAAGGAAAAAGAAATACTATCACTTGGTTTGAAACAAAAATGTTTCAATAAGAAATTTAGTCTACTACTACTGTTGACGTGGGCTTGATACCTCGGAATTGTTTCAAGTGCACCTGACATATACTGGATCGTATTCTCATCTTCCTTGGGTTCTCGTACCCTCGTTAAACAACACCAGTGCCTCAAAAATATGATTTGATACCAACAGCCAGTGATTTTCCAGCCCCAAAACTGCCGCGTTGCCTGACGCAATCCCGTTATAAAAGGGGCTATTTATGTCCTTCAAGAATGTTCTAACGTATAAGTGGAAGGCTCTACTTGGTTATTGTACTTAAAAACCGGCACCTGACCGATAAGTCGTTTAAACTCTTTCTTTATGTCTCTTTTGAAAAAAGCATAAGACAGTGGGTTAATGGCCGAGTTTAAAACCAAGACAGGAGTTTTGTATTGTTCATCTTTACATGATGCATTTGTGTCGAGTAGTACTACTAGACTGCAACGTAAATATATTCCGTAGCACACAACAAACACTCCTATCACAATACTCATCATTACTACTGCAGACTTCTCGTGATGGGTTTTAAAAGATATGCCATGGTTAAAACTCAACTGTTTTGCTAGGGTGCGTGCTGACCGATTATGTTTCCATACATGAAGTAACATTGACACAAAACAGAATATCTGCAGAACGCATGGAACGATTTCCATGGAAATCATTAAAACCACAACTGCAACGATACTGGTCAGAGGAGTC
This sequence comes from Porites cylindrica, assembly GCA_964035525.1. NCBI lineage: Eukaryota > Metazoa > Cnidaria > Anthozoa > Scleractinia > Poritidae > Porites > Porites cylindrica. The sequence continues at coordinate 16,151,381 of OZ037786.1, read as the reverse complement.
TCACAGCAAAGTCGAAGTGCGGTCTTGAACGCAACCAGCGTAAATGACGCTATCCAACAGGAAGTTATCACTTGAATAACACGAGATCGAGTCATAAAAGTTATGTATTTAAAAGGCTTTACGATGGCGATATAACGGTCGAGCACCAGAGAACATAAGTTTAAAACAGACAAGTAACTAAACAGCCACCTTACGACATCGTCCCACGAAGGAAAAACCTTAGGCCAGTCACAGGTGTTTGTAACGTCGCATGCGAACGAAGAAGGAACAACGCTCAAACCAACACAGAAATCCGCTACTGCAAGTGAAACAATAAACGCGTTGGTTTTGGTGCGGAGATTTCGTCTGCTGTAGACGAGGAAGATTATAAATCCATTTCCAGTGACGGCAAGAAAGGAAAGGACGCAGCCAAGAATCCAAAACCAGGTCTCCATCCGTAGTAACGGCAGTTAAGAGAAGTTCTTATTAACTACAAATAAAAAGAAAAATATCCTCTTCCCAAAAATATCAGGAGGTTGTGAGTTATTCACTGGCAGATGTATGTTACTAGACTGAAGTCCTTCTTATTTTCCTTCTTTGTCATAAACTTGGTAATTTCTCATATGTGTTTCGCATGCGGAGTAGGTCACTGACCGAGCTGTCGCAACACAGTTGGGTAGGAAAATGAGGATTGTTGCGTGTCTTAACCACTGTAATTAAAAGCCAATGGGCGCTTTCAATTCAATTTCCACTAGCCCAATGGAACTACATCGACCCGACCCAAGCCACGGCGCCTTTTGGTTATTGTTCCAGACCTGCTAAAGAGCGGTACTAGAGAAAACAATTTTGTCAAATGGAGAGGGACACTCCAACATTGCCGATCTTAATCTAGTATTTATTAAAAGCACTGATCTGGCTGGATATTCGTTCTTAATTATTCTCCTTGCAACTAAATCAGTCTGGTCGGTCATTTCTAACACTGAATGGAATTAACCGTGACCTTAGCCGGTTAAAAAAAATGCTCCTTCAATTTAGTCTAAATTGCGGCAGTTAGTTCTTACAAATTGCGACAGGTCTATTACAAATTATGACAAAAGCGCATAATAAATTACCAATGACTATGAATTGCGACGGTAATTCCAAGTTACGACAACCGAACAAGGTTTTGTATCTATAGGTTTTTCATAACATCTAGATGTAGGTGAATTTTGATAGTTATATTCAAACAAGCTTTGACTAGCTCTCATCTCATGTGTGCCAAAGCTGGACATGTTTGGGTTAACTGACCGGAAGAGTTTCCATTGTATATCTTATCGCTAACATTGCAACAGGTCTGCTATTGTTACGGAATAGATTAGCCTACGCACAGC
>OZ037786.1:16110032-16145032 GCA_964035525.1 Porites cylindrica | reverse complement strand
GTTAAAACTGAAGCCGATGAACTCTTTTTTTTTCTTTCTAATTACGTGGAAAATGTACTGGCGTATAAAGCAGACACTACATACACTGTGCAAAAAAACATGACAAGTAAGGATTTCAAAACAGTCTACGAATGTAAATAGATAGCAAACATGGAATGGCATATTTTAAAACATGGACTGCACTGGAACATGGACTGAATTGATAAAACATGGATTAATAAAACATTGATTGATGTTAAGCCATGTTTTATTAATCAATGTTTTATTGATCCATTACAGATTTATGCCTTTTTTTATATTACATGCGTGCGCTCCGTCATTGACTATGCTGCCCCAGTTTTCCATCACGCGCTACCAGCCTACCTTTCTCATGAATTAGAACGCGTTCAGAAAAGAGCAATGCGAATCATATGTCCTGGTATAGAATATCAGCAAGGTTTAGCGCTTATGAGTTTACCAACGGTTGCGGAGCATCACCACAACATTTGCACGCGCACGTTTGAAAGCATAATGAGCGACCCGAACCACAAGTTAAGAAAGTTGTTGCCACCTTTTTATTAGAGCAACTATAATCTAAGGCACGCACGCACTTTCACTTTGCAGTGTTGCAAGACAAATGGATTTAAGAACAGTTTTTTTATGGCTTCAGGCAGAATTGTAAATGATTTTTAGGTTTCTTATTATACGTTTTTAGTCTTGGCTATTACAATTATTACTCATTATTACAATTATAAGTATAAATTATTACCATTATGTAAATACGCAATTCAGCTTATGCTGCAATGTATTTAATAAAGTACCTATCTATCTATCTATCAATCTATCTATCTATACTATCTATCTATCTATCTATCCATGTTTTATCAATCCATATTTTATTAATCCATGCTTTATCAATCCATGTTTTTACAGTCCATGTTTTATTAATCCATGTTTTATCAATCCATGTTTTATTAATCAATGTCAGAATGAATCAAGTCCATGTTTTATCATATGCCACATGGAATGATATGAAGTTAAGGCGTTCGGTTAGAATGTCATACATGTACGGCATCTGTTGTGCACCATTTTTGTTCGGAAAACCGCTTGCCAAAAATATTTTTTCAAATCCTTTCCCAAAAAAGCGCTCAGTTTGTGAATCTCAGAAATCCGGATTTGGGTTGATCCCAAGAATCCACCCAGAGTGTGGATTTTATGGATTCGTGATCCGTTTTTGGATTTTCCCAAAAAAACCCCCCCTTAAGAGTCCTCTATAGAAAACGACTTAAGAAAAGGCAAATACACTTAAGTACAAAAAATGCAAAGCAAACTGTTTTGAAACTTGTGGTCCCGGAGGGGACTTTTCTTTGACCTATCATTTTATCGACGTTACTTCTAAACCACGAAACCACAATAAAAATCGATAAAAACCATCCATTGGCACTATGAAAAAGGACCATTTCACTACTCCTATAGTTCTAAAATTTGAAAAGGCTATGAGTTTATATGCATGCACGGCCTGTCACTGTGATTTACGAAAGCTTTTTATTTTATTTTTGCCCCAGTATGAATGGACCAACACTTTAAAACTCGTGGGTGAGAAAGCAAAAACCAAGTCGAACCAAGCCGGAATGGAACTTTTTGGTTCGAGAGACTGAGTCAAAAGCCAAAGTAGTACAACAGCGCTAGCTAATAAGGACACTTAAGGTGGCTAGACTGGATTTTTAGGAGGGATACTTCTTAAGTTTGAGTATTTACCAAGTCAGCTTTCACAAAGATATCACAAAAAGGTTACTACAGCTGTACTATATAAAGATGAAAATTTGTTATGATCTATGTTTTATTGACATCGGAGTTGCCATGGCAACGTAATGACGCCATGACGTTTTCAACTTGCCTTTGTATTTCTCGGTACCAGGACTTTTTTTCCAGAAATCATAATAGTCCAGCTTTTAATCCGTCGTGCCGCTGAATAAAAGCGCCGAAGACTTATTTGTACAGGGTTAGTCTCGACCCTTGGAGAGCAAGAGTGGCGCAGTGGCGAGAGCACTCGCCTCCCACCAACAGTGTGGTTCGGGTTCAAATCCTGGCATCGACTTCAAACGTGGGTTGAGTTTGTTGTTGTTTCTCTCCCTTGCTCCGAGAGGTTTTTCCCTGGGTATTATACTCCGGTTTCCCCTTCTCCTCAACCAACACTTCCAAATTCCAATTTTACCTTCGTGGGTAAACGAATTACAATTTGCAAATTTAAAGAAAAATATTCACAAGTACCGACAAGAAGGTGCCTGACACAGTTCTTCACAGGTCTTCTTCTGACTGGAATTTGCGAACATATTTACCTTAGGTCAAGGCTAACCCTGTATAAACGAGTTTTCAATGCTTCTGTTCAGCGGCCGCGACAAATTAGAAACTGGACTATTTAGGCAGTTAAGAGAGGTGCAAGCTCTCTTAGGCGATTTCCAAGAAAAAGTCCTGTTACCAAGAAATACCAAGATCAGTAAAATACGTAATGGCGTCATTACGTTGCCATGGCAACTTCGAATATCATAGCAAATTTTTATCTTCATACAATACAGCTGTGGTAATCGTTTTCCGATACCTTTTCAAATTACAACCGCTACTGCAAATTAAGACGATTATCACAAATTATTAGCAAAATCTTCCACTGTTCTCAGTTAAACCTAAGGCAAAGAACCTGCTTTAAAACTTGTGTAGGAAAATAAAGATGGCTTTTTGCCGTGCCATAGCGAATCTGAAAAAAACTCTCCATGTTGCCTGTATAGATATCAAATGATATATAAATAATATGATCATACAGATTGTGCTCGAAATGTTTTAATATTTCATTCACACCTGTTATGGACTGAGGTTAATTAACAATCAGCTTGAGGGTCGGGCAAAAAAACAAATACAATTCTCTTCCTAAACAAAAACAAAAACGTTGACTTGTTTAAATTCTAGGAAACCACTTAACATAGTTGATTACAAAAGTTATTTTAGAAAATAAAGTAAGGAAAAAGAAGTACTGTCACTTGGTCTGAAAAAAAAAATGTTTCAATTTAGACATTTCGTCTACCACTACTGTTGACGTGGGCTTGATACCTCGGAATCGTTTCAAGAGAGCAGCTGACATATACTAGGAACCTTACGAAACTACGACGGCGACGGCAACGAGAACGTCTAAAACACAACAGACTGCGAGGTTAGTACTAAATTTACACTCTAGAATACATTACACAACTCAATCAGCAACACCTTGCAAGTAGAATTGGCGATCAGTGTAGGCAATTTATATTTGTAAGGGACGTCCGTCGCACAAAGGCTTAACGCGCGGGGGTTTTTAGTCAATGACTGACATAAGAGTTTCCTCACAATCGACCCAGTTAGAGTGCGATAATGTGCGCGTGAACTTCGGCTACAACTGGCAATAAGCTGAATAAACCGGAAGCTGAACACCATGAAGAAGTTACTAAATTACACCGCTCAGGTTTTTTTTCTTTTTTTTCAAGTACCGGAGGGGTTTTTCGCGCATTCTGTTGCGCAGTTTGGCAGTGATATACCGAGCATCAGACAGGTAACGCGCCGAAGCCACCATTTCACTCTTCTTCTACCAAACAGTTTTCCTGCAATGGTCTTAGTGCTGGTCCCGTTGCCGAAACCTTGCACGAACAATATACGGTAATCGAGAGTCGAGAATCGAGAATCGATATTGTACTCGGGACGAGAAAAGGTCGCCGTCCAAGGAACAACTGATGCAATGCAAGAGCTTCAAGCTGCTGAGAATCGCCAATTCTGGATTACAAGCAGTGAAGGAACTCCTGAGAAGCGTCCAAATTATAAAGGAACTTTGGAGGCCAGTCAGCCACGGTGATTGTCGCACCACGCATAAACTAGAATAAATTTGTTAGCCTGGTCTTGTCTTTGCCGCAAATCACGTAAAACTATAAAGAAGATAACCACTATGAACTCTGGAAAATGAAAATTCAATAATACTATGGTTGACGACTGACAGTTTAAAAGAGAGACAACCTTTACCTCAGAATCTTGGGCGCGCCGCCTGTAAGCTCTGAGGGAGAGGGAAGCCCCATAATTTGGCCTATTTCAGAAACAAATGACAATTCAAAAATCACCTACAATAATAATTTGGATAAATGACCGACATTTTAAAAGAGAGACTACCATTACCTCAGAAACTTGGGCGCGCCGCCTGTAAGCTTTGAGGGAGAGGGTAGCCCCATAATTTGGCCTATTTCAAAACAAATGACAGTACAAAGATGACCTACAATAATAATTTGGATAATGACCGACATTTCAAAAGAGAGACTACCATCACCTCAGAATCTTGGGCGCGCCGCCTGTAAGCTCTGAGGGAGAGGGAAGCCCCATAATTTGGCCTATTTCAGAAACAAATGACAATACAAAAATCACCTACAATAATAATTTGGATAAATGACCGACATTTTAAAAGAGAGACTACCATTACCTCAGAAACTTGGGCGCGCCGCCTGTAAGCTTTGAGGGAGAGGGTAGCCCCATAATTTGGCCTATTTCAAAACAAATGACAGTACAAAGATGACCTACAATAATAATTTGGATAATGACCGACATTTCAAAAGAGAGACTACCATCACCTCAGAATCTTGGGCGCGCCGCCTGTAAGCTCTGAGGGAGAGGGAAGCCCCATAATTTGGCCTATTTCAGAAACAAATGACAATACAAAAATCACCTACAATAATAATTTGGATAAATGACCGACATTTTAAAAGAGAGACTACCATTACCTCAGAAACTTGGGCGCGCCGCCTGTAAGCTCTGAGGGAGAGGGTAGCCCCATAATTTGGCCTATTTCAAAACAAATGACAGTACAAAGATGACCTACAATAATAATTTGGATAATGACCGACATTTCAAAAGAGAGACTACCATAACCTCAGAATCTTGGGCGCGCCGCCTGTAAGCTCTGAGGGAGAGGGTAGCCCTATAATTTGGCCTATTAAGTAAAAAACAAGTAACAATACAAAGGTAACCTGTAATAATTATTTTTGGATAATGATTGACATTTGAAGGAGGCTAAAATGACTGATATAGAAACCATACTGTATCTGTGACGTTGATTATACAGATCGCCCAAGCGAACACGAAGATGTTGAAGTGGAAGCTAGAATATCTGGAGTAATCCCAGCGTCTTGGGCTCCTACCAGCGAATAAGATTTTGGATTTTGGCGGGATTTCGACAGTGCTTGGCGGGCTTTTTGGAGAGTGATTTGTCACTGGAGGCACATGGACGCTTACATCGTCTTAAGCCAGAGAAAAAAGACTTTGATCCTTCGCCGTTTGATAAAAAAGGTCGTCCATTGAATCAGATAATCGGTCTTGCTGTTCCTCAAGGAGATGTGAAGTAGAGCTCGAGCTCTCGCATTCGTTTACACCGGCGACTATAAAATGTTCATTGTTGACGGCTTTTCTCAAACGTTCAAATAGAGAAGATTTAAAAATTTCTTTGGTCAGGGTCTTTTCCACGCAGAGTTCCTTCCAAACCGGAGAAAGATGTGCCAGCAGAGAGTGTATTCCTACTTGTGGCTCCACAGTAAAAACTTGATACGCCGACTCGCCGTTTTCGCTTCGAAGGTCACCAATGTTGACACGGCATAGTTAAAATTAAGCCATCGGCTTTAAATAAGCCATCGGAGCACTATTTTCTTAAAAGAAAGCACTTGAAAAGCCACTGAAAGCTTATCAAGCCGATTTGAATCCAAATGCGGCGAGAAAACTGTAGTTATCAATTGCCAAGCCAGCCGCGAAGATCGACTTCGACCGTGAAATGAATTTATAATCCCAAATAGTCTGATCAAATTTCGCGTTTCCTTGAGATGTCTGGTTCATTTAATCAGAAGTACAAAGTTCCCTGACAGGCAATGTGTCCGGCGCTCTCCAAAGGTGTCTGGAGGAATGCTTAAAACTAATTACGAAAGTAACGCTTGTCTGTTATTGGAAACCGATCTGCGGTGGTTGCTGTGGAGATTAGGCCTCTTCCTGCGCGCACTAAAATCGGGGCTCTGGCCTGTCATGCTTTGACCTAGCTTTGACCTGCCGTATGTATAAGGTGAGCGATGAATGGTCATGATGTAGTAGGTAGGATTTTTTCTATAGAACGTTTTCTATGTTGCAGGACACACGAAGAAAAGCTGAGCATTCAGTGACCTTGTAGCAGCGATTTCCGCCGTTTTGCACGAGAATTTTGTTTGTAGTAAATACGCTAACGGTGTTTCTCAGTTCTTGCTATATTAAATTCCAATTATTTGCTGTATTTATAAAGATTTTGTTCGACAACTGAAGGCATTTCTGCTGTCCTTCTATTATTTATGTGCTTGTGAAATGTCCCCGGGGTGGGGGCATTTGATCACCTGACTGGACCCTTGTGTGGCGCATTTGAACGGCATTTAACAATAATTTTCAAAAAAGTCAAATGCCCGGGGGGTTTGCCCGGGGGGGGGGGGGGTGTTGAGACTTCGATTGGACCGATACATAACAAGCTAGAGAGCCCATTTTGATGCGAAAGCGCCGTTGAACGGAGCATTCATAGAATATTTGTGGTCATTAAAATTAAGTAGCCTGTCAATTCCTATTGTTTTTGGCAAGGCTCAAGTTTACACATCCTCGGAGACCCAGAGGCAGTCGGTCGGGTCGGGTGAAAAGGCGGGACGACAGTACGGGCAAAAGAGCCGGTAGTTCTTTCGTTTGTGGTTAGGAAAGTAGAAAATAAAAGTTTCCCTTGCAAGCACAAGCTTGGTGAAAGAACCGGACAAATAGCCGTCGTGTACGAACTCACGAAAAGAACTCAGAAGAAACTGTTGGTCGATTTGGCACAATAATACAAAGCATTTTTTGTGCCCAATCAGGAGACGGCATCCGCTTGATTTTTGGAAATAGTTCGGTGAGAATTGAATAGGTACCCAGGGGCTCTTTTGCCCGTAATTGAAACTTCGTCCCGCCTTTTCTCCCAACCCGACTGACTGCCCCTGGGTCTCCGAAGATGTACTAAATTTGCCTGAATAAGTTTCCGCCATTGTCATTAACCAATGAGAAGCGAGAAAATAAAATTACATATCAATTAAACAAGACATATATGAGCCCGCAGCATGTAATCTGCCTAGTAGTCTGTTTCGCTTGAAAAGCTGAGGAAGAAATGGCTTTCGAAGTCATGAAAAATGAAAATGCTTTGTCTGCATTATTGTACGTTACCATGCGTATAATGCATTCGTTCTAGGTCTTTAAATTTTCAGTCAAAAGTGTTGTCGCAGACTATGCTCACCTGATAGCCTGCGTAGCAAGCGTTTCCGTACGGTTTCGGAACAAAGAACGAGCAACGAGAATCCCGTTCCTCGGTCTCTATTTGCTCCGAAACAAACGGAAACGCTTGCTACGTAGGCTACTCACCTAACATTAATGGGCAAACTCTTTATGTGTTTAACAATAAAGAGTTTAGTATAAAATATTTCATGTAAACGAAAATAGGTGAAAAAAAAAAAAAGCTCCAACTACTGAACAGAGCATGCAAAGGTATTAATGAATAAAGCAAGGAAAAAATAAAATGATCACGATGTGAAATAGAAATGTTCCAACAAAAGACTCTTTCTTCAGGAGACGAGACGAAATTTCGTCTCGTCTCCGGACCGTTGTAAACCTTTAGCTTGATTCTCACAGTCCGGTTATTATTCGTTATTCTAAGACAATTTACATAAAGACCTTTCATTCGTGAAAAGTCAATGATGTTGGTGGAAGCCTTTAATTGGCGCTCTGTCTATAAAAACACAATGTAGAAAGTTTTTAAAGGCAGTTGTCATCAACTGTGAAAAAAAAAAAACACCCTGCCAAAAACGTTTTGTCTTAAGAAACCATTATATTTATTTATAAAACCTTGTTATTTTATAATCCTTTCAATATTACATTGCGCAAGGCGCCTGGAGTGTCATGTCGATATGTATGATCTTTAACATTTGTTATCAATAGCTTATCAATCAATTAACAATATTGTTTAGTTGAATCAGTTAAATGACTTCTTTTGCATTTTTATTTCGTATCGCTAAACTTGGAAGGTTTTGTGGTGCATTCAGCATGCAACGTTTTTAATATCGTTCCGGCTACGAGCAACTCGTCTTCCCATTTGCGGCTGGGCTTCCTGACCAACCAACCATGCATCGTTACCTTAATTTCTTAGTCACGATCATTTCTACAGAATTTAAAGGAAAATTAGCCTTACGTTCGTGTAACCATGGCAAAAAAGGTGATAAGTTTGCCGGATAGCTACCTTCCTTTTTCCATAATAAGTCATTTTACACTTTAGACGATTTTCATCATTTCAGTCACACCTGCAGGTGACTGGGTTGAAATAAACTTGCATGGAAAGATTACAAAACTACCAGTTAGTTGACTACAATCTTTGTGTTTTTCTCACAAGGAAATAAACTCATATAACGAGAAAATCGTACAGTTCGGTTCAGTAAATTCTAGCAATGGTGATCGCCGTTAACAGAATTGATTACGACGGCTATTGAAGGAACGGCCAAATTGGCGCCAAGCGTTTGAAGTCACGAACCTCGTACTTCTGAACTTGACAATCTTGTTTTCTCTCGTCAAACTGGTATTCAGAGTGCGAGCATACGTTTCAGATTTATAAACCGATGGTCAGACTGTACAAAGCGAACGGCTATTAAGCCTGGGTTCAAAACTGTATCCAAGAACCACATGCTCAACAAAGACCTTACTCGATTGATGCAAAGTCTTGCTCGAGTACGCTAAAATCGCGCAAGTGAAGCAAAGCGGGCTTTACTAGCAGGGTGTCAACATAAAATTATACTTTATGTCATGATTTGAAACTAAAAAGTTCCATCCACAAGAATTGACTTGCGCCTTACGTTACAGTGAACCTTGATCTTGTATTTTGTATTCTCATAGGGTTCAAAGGTTCTTGTTTTCTCTCCTAATGATAAGTCCAAGCCTCACACATTTATCAGTCTTATACTAAATAGCTCAAGCCTTTGACACACGTGCAAAAAAGACTCACATCCTACAAGAATGAGTGACGCACGTAAAGCGGTAGGCTTTAGTTAACATTGTTATTTTCTTTAATACACAGTGCCGACAAGTCTTTGAAACTCTTTCTTTATGTCTCTTTTGAAAAAGGCATAAGCCAGCGGGTTAATGGCCGAGTTTAAAAACAAGAAAAGAATTTTGTAGTTTTCATCATTACATCGCGATGAGGATAGTATTAGAAAACTACAACGTAGATACATACCATAGCAAACAAGAAACACTCCTATCACGAGACCCATCATTATTACTGCAGACTTCTCGTAATGGGTTTTAAACGACACCTGATGGTTAAAACGTAACTGTTTTTCTACGATGCGTGCTGACCGATCATGCCTGCGTACGTGAAATATCATTGATACAAAGCAGAGTATTAATACAACAGTTGGAAGGAACTCGAAGCAAATTAGATTTAGCCATATAAACAGGACATCCATTGTTTTGAAATAAAACACATAATAGATAACTTTTAGCGCATTAAAACTAACTGCTAGACCCCAAGAGAAGAAAATAACTTGAGTAATTCGACGGCGAGTCATCAAAGTAATGTATTTTAGAGGATGGACGATGGCAATATAACGATCCAGTACTAAGCTGCATAAGTTTACAACAGACGTGTTACTAAACAGCAACCGTACGAAAGTCACCCAAGACATCAAACCGTGAGGCCAGTGGCAGGTGTTTGTAATGTCGCACAAGAACATTGAAGGAATAACGCCCAAACCAACACAGAAATCCGCCACGGCAAGTGAAACAATAAACGCGTTTGTTTTGGTGCGGAGATTTCGTCTGCTGCAAACGAGAAAGATTGTAAATCCATTTCCAATGATGGTTAAAAATGAAAGAAACCAGCCAAAAATCCAAAACCAGGTCTCCATCTTAGAAGTTAAAGGAAATTTTTATCAACTGTAGAATATAACCAACATCTTGCTTAAATATTAGGGTCACGTCACGGAGCGTTTTCACATGACGTCATGGCGGCCATAATGGTGTTTCAAAAAAATAGAAACGGCGGCCATGGTGGTATTCCAACCAACCCTGTGAGAGTTGAACTCTTGTCTAACTAAACGTTCTCTTTTGTTCCAATAAATTTGCACAGTTGCTGGCCACTTGGGTGAAAAGTAACGCACTCTTTGTTCTTTTAATCGTCTTAAGTATATATGTAATAATTGGCCAATTAATCTCATAATAATTTGCCTTGGTCTGTGTATTAAATGCTGACCTTACAACGTTTCTTCGTATGTTTGACAATAAAATAGGTACAAAATGTGTTAATGAATTCTAGGAATATAATACATCTAATACATTGTTAAAGGCAAAAGTGTTCGTTATCGCTCAATTTCGAAGATTTTATTATGTAGCGTTTTTGAAAATACCGTTCCAGCAGTGGACATCTCGTCTACTCTTTTAAGGTTCCCCCCCTAGTGGGGTGGGGGGGTCTTGAGAAAATTTTTTCGGTGGAAATGTGCCGCTGAGACCCTGGAAAACCTAGCCTATACTCCTGGTTCAGCTGAATTTTGCTACACTATACTAAACTAAACTCCCCAAATCCCTCCCTATACAAGAGTTGCTCTCTGATTTCTATACCCAATCCCAGACTTAACTGCATGCTTGAAAACCGTACCCTATAAAACGTCACATTATATATCCCATCTGGCAGTACCCCCCCTCCGCCCCCCCCCCCCCCCCCCCGCGGGGGTTAGGTTGTTCACCGAGTTCCTTTATTACAAATTTTAAAGAATCCATAGAAAAAATCTTTTCGCTCGTTTGAGTGGGGCGAATATGAGTATGACAAATTTTGATAGCTGTAATAAAAAAATGCATTTTTCCTTTCTCCTTCAACTAAAAGCCTGCTAGTTATTTTATAGTTTAGACGATTTTATGTTGATTCTCTCCAGCTCTTGAACAATAAAGAGGACAACTGTTTGCATATTAGATAATTTACACAATTACACAAACAATTTAACAAAATAGCGGAAAATGTCTGACACGTTTTGCGAAGAAAATGCAATAGCCAGTACTAATTACTGCCCAAGACTATAAAACACCACGGATGACAATTTAACAATTAGTTCATGCGTCAGCGTGCGTATATAGAGATATTGAGCACCCAGGAAGTTTGGAGAGCACGTAAGAGGTGTAAGAGTTGCTCGAGGCGCAGCAAACTTCCCAAGTGCTCAATATATATATATCGACATACGCACAGCTGAATCATGAACTAATTGTTTTATAACATTATCAAAGCTATCAATGCAGCAGTTACCTTAAATTTTCATTATCATAGCGTGCGCTCAAAGCAGTACGCGTAAATGTCTACGTGACTATGTTTTTTACCTCACAGTTATGATTTTGTCTTGAAACTGAGAGAAAGTTTAATCAACTCGCTTAAGATTTCGGTCAAATACTGAGGTGCCGGAAGACTGTTAATTCACCAAAAAACTATTTTTGAAAGAAACAGCTTTGCAAAGAATGATTTTGTTTTCTCTTGTCAAACTGGTATTCAGACTTCGAGTGTCCGTTTCAGATTGATAAACCGATGGTCATAACCGATCGATGAGCCCACTGTTTAAAGTGCACGGCTATTAAGCCTTGGTTCGAAACTGTATCTAAGCAGCACATGCTCTCGCTATCTTTGTTACTCGATTGATGTAGAGTCTTCCTCGAGTATGCCAAAATCAAGCAAGTGAAGCAAAGGCTTTGCTAGCAGGGTGTGATTACAAAATTATGTGAATCTCGTAAAAAGTTCCATCCAATAAGAACTTGCGTCTCGCATCACTGTGAACCTAAGTCCTTTCCCTTGTATTTTGTATTCTGTTAGGGCCCAAAGAAATTGTTTTCTCTCAAATGCGCCATTTTTCCAAATTTCAATTCGCTTTGAGTCCAAGCGTCACAGATTTATCAGTCGTAGCTGAAACCTTTCACACTCGTTCATATAAGACCTACATTCTACAAGAATGAGTTACGCACTTCAAGTGGTAGGCTTAAGTTAACTTTGTTATTTTCTTTAAAACACAGCGCCGACAAGTCTTTTAAACTCTTTCTTTATGTCTCTTTTGAAAAAGGCATAAGCCAGCGGGTTAATTGCTGAGTTTAAAACCAAGAAAGGAATTTTGTAGTTTTCATCATTACATCGTGATGAGGATAGTATTTGAAAACCACAACGTAGATACATACCATAGCAAACAAGAAAAACTCGTATTACAATACCCATCATAATTAATGCAGACTTCTCGTGATGGGTTTTCAACGACATCTGATGGTTAAATCGTAACTGTTTTGCTAAGGTGCGTGCTGACTGATCATGCCTACATATACATGAAATATCATTGATACAAAGCAGAGTATTAACAGAATACATAGAAGAAAAGTGGAAGTTATGTACAGCCAAACAAAAAGATAGGGATTGTTTTGAAATAAGACAATACAAAGGGTATCTTGTAGCGCATTATAACTAGCTGTTAGAACCCAAAAAAATAGGTACAATATTTGTTAATGAATTCTAGGAATATAATAAACAATTAATGGGATGCGGACGTAATTCCATTCACTTTTTTTTTCACTTTTTTTTCACTTATAACCAGAGGGCGTTTCGTTCACTACCCGTATCGTTTACGTTTTATTTAAATCACTCGTAAAACTTTGTAGAAATGAGAACCCTGAGGGTAGAATAAACCGATGAAATATCCTCACGCAAAGAAATTAAGCCTCGGACTCCTCTTTGTTACTCTGCCTTGAGAGAATCGTGAGTTGGATACTTATCAGAGTTTCAGCTAGAGCAGGGGAAAACGTAGTCCTCGCCTTAAATTAGGAACTGCATTATTATATTTTGATTTCTACCAAATTATTGAAAAATTGACCGGATGAAACCTTAAGCCACTCAGGACAGAACTATGTTATACGGTTTGTTTTTGGACCAATCAGAAAGATTAGAATTTAGATATTTTACGTATAATACTGACAAACAAATCATGATGACAAATATAGTCTATACCCTCCTTCCCGCGAGAAAAACTAATATTTATAATTATAAACTTCTTGATACTAGACAAAGGGCATTTTCAAGCACTTTAAGTAACAAAATAAATAACCCATGTTCGATATATCAAAATTTTTTTGTCTGCTAATTGTCACATTCGCAAGACCTGGGTCCCACATTAAGGTCCCACACTATCCACAGGACTCATGCTGTTTTTGCGCAGCTTTTCAATAGGCTCTGATGTCTTAGTAATATTTGTTTTATGAAGAGTCCTTTATAGTCAACTACTTAACAAAAGGCAAATACACTTAAGTACAAAAAATTCAAAGCAAACTGTTGCAAACTGTTTTGAAACTCGTAGTCCCGGAGAGGATTTGTCTTTGACTTATCATTTTCATTGACGTTTCCTCTAAACCGCGAAACCACAATAAAAATCGATAAAAACCGAGAAAGTACCGATTTGAACTATGAAAAAGGACAATTTCGCTACTCCTATGGTTCTAAATTTTGAAAGGCTGACTTATGCACGTCCTTTCACTGTGATTTTACGAAAACGCTTTATTTTATTTTTGCCCTATTTACGAATGGACCAACACCAACTCGTGGGTGAAAAAGCAAACACCAAGTCGAACCAACCCGAAAAGCAACTTTAAGTTTGAGTATTTTGACTTCAGCATTCACAAAGATATCAGAAAAATGTTACTTACAGTTGTACTATATAAAGATGAAAATTTGTCATGGCCCATGTTTTATTGATATCGGAGTTGCCATGGTAACGCAATGACGCCATTTCCTTTTTAACCTGCCTTTGTATTTCTTGGTACCAGGAGTTTTTTCAGAAATCATAACAGTCCAGTTTTTAATTCGTCGTGGCCGTTGAATAAAAGCGCCGAAGACTTATTTGTACAGGGTTAGGCTCGAGTCAGTTGGGGAGCAAGGGTGGCGCGGTGGTGAGAGCACTCGCCTCCCACCAACAATGTGGCCCGGGTTCAAATCCCAGCGTCGACTTCAAACGTGGGTTGAGTTTGTTGTTGGTTCTCTCCTTTGCTCCGAGAGGTTTTTCTCCGGGTACTCCGGTTTTCCCCTCTCCTTGAAAACCAACACTTCCAAATTTCAATTCGATCTGGAACGCACGGACACGTTTACACGAGTTCAGTGAACTCCTAAGTGCTTCGTGGGTAAACAGATTACAATTTACAATTTGCAAATTTAAAGAAAAATATTCACAAATACCGGCGAGAAGGTGCTGAATTGGAGTTTAAAACAATGGACACAGTTGTACACAGGTTTTTCTCTGACTGGAATTTGCGAATATATTTACCTTAGGTCCTGAGCCTAGCACTGTTTAAACGAGTCTTCATGGTCAGTGCTTCCATTCAGCGGCCGTGACGAATTCGAAACTGGACTATTTAGGCAGTGAGGGGAGGTACAAGCTCCCTTAATCGATTTGCAAGAGAAAGTCCTGTTACCGCGAAATACAAAGGTGAGTAAAATACGCTATGGCGTCATTTCTTTGCCACTAGTAATAGTTGACACTACAGCTGCCCCCGCTCTGTATATTGTCGGGCTATAGTATTCTTGCTCGTTGTGTAGCTCTTTGAAATATACTGATTTCATAATGAAGATGTTCACACATATTATTCCATACAATAGGTGAGATAAATTCAGGAAACGCAAGGTTCCATGCACAGTTTCGGTTCGATTTACACAGCTTTGATCAAAACATTCTCAGTTTCGAGAATAGTTTATTCTATAAAACCATAAGAAAAGATTTAATTAGAAGTTTAATTTTTCGCTTTTTCTATTTCACTTTTTACAGTTAGTTCATTTTATTTGCCGGAAAGTAAGCCTTAGAAATCAAAAGGACGTTTGATCAAATAACGCTCGCGCATTCTAGTCTTATTTTAAACTTTATAGGGGAGGGACATCTGTGATCAGGGAATAAGTCAGCACAGACTTTGATGATCGGCAAATTTCTGTAATCGTCCATCGTTCTGCTAGTGATAAGCTAGCCGTTGAATCATTCACTCTTCGTGCTTGTTTGGGGCCGAATCTTATTCCGGTCAAAGAAAGAGAAAGAGTGTCTGGCAAGGTTTCCAATCACAGATTTGTGAACTCGTGTCTGGCAAAACTCACTTGGTGTTAAAATGTACACTGTTATACGCACCTTATAACTTCATCTGCGCTTAACGAGTGTCTTTTGATCCATAACTTTCATAACAACTGCTCCACAGAATGTGACTGATAACACGTAACGCCGAAGAGTATCGAAGTATGACTGCACAATTAATGTCATAAAATCTACCTACTGTAAGCGGTCCCTTCGGGATTTTTTGTGTTTACGTCATCCTATAACCATTTCGTACTTGCGGGCGCAAACAATAGAAACGTCATCATTACCTACCGATTCCTCGCGGCCCCTGTTCAAGTAAATCGAGATTTTTTTCTATATTGACTATATGACTGTATAGATCAACTGTAAGTACTTTCCTTAATATATGCGCGAGTTACTAGAGTGCCTCCTCGGGATTTTTAAGGTGTGATCATAGCACGCATTGATTATTGCAACTGTCTTCTCTATGGTGTACCAGCTGTGCATGTTTCAAATGCAAAGTGCAACGTCCTCAGAATTCCGCAGCGCGACTTATCACCCACACACCCAGATACTGTCACATTACCCCAGTGCTGCTTGAAATGAAATTGGTTACCGGTAAAGTTTAGAATTTGCTATAAAAGCGCTGTGATCTCTTTCAAGGCTATTCACAATCTCGCGCCTGTGTATTTAAGTAATCTCATCAATACTAAACGATGTCCTCGCTATAACCTGCGGAGTAATGTGGGCGGTACTTTGCAAGACCAAGACCATACCGTTAAGTCCAAATGCACTCTTTGTAACTGGGGACAGATCATTTACTGCAGCTGCTCCAAGGATAAGGAAGGGTTTCCCGGAATATATTAGGAAAAAGAATGATTTTGATGAGATTAAGAGACTCATTAAGACACACTATTTTAAAGAGGCCCATAGCTACCTGTCTTTAGCGATCGTAGGTTTTTATTTTCTACTTTTATGTTCTCTTTTTACTTCTTACTTGTTATGATTTATGCTAAATTACCTATTAGAAAGGAAATGTAACAAATGATTAAGCTTTAGTATATAGAAAGCATGTAATATATCTTTTGGTTTTAGTCTTATTCGAGTGTTGTGCGCATTTGATCATATATATTTTTAATGTTAAAATGCGCCATAAAAGCATTAAGTATGAGGAGCCCAATTTTCTACAAGCTATTTAGCTTCTAATGAGCTTCCTCGACACTCTATCTATTACAAAAGTGCAATCTTAGTAATAATATATATTTTTTTCATTTTCTGTCTTTAATATTTATTTATGTGGTAAATGTAAATAAATAAAAATAAATAAATTATTATTATTATTATTATTATTATCATTATTATTATTATTATTATTATTCAGTTATTATGTCTTCTTTTGTATTTTTTTTTTTTCCTATCGTTAAATTTGGAAGGTTTTATCATGCATTCGGCACGCAACGTTTTTAACTACTACTGACATTTCTATTTCACGAGGAAATTATTTCATACAACGAAAAAAGCGTACATTTTATAATCCTTCAGTTCGGTTCAGGAAATTCTAGGAATCTACTGCCTTTAACAGTTATATTAACGAGGGTTATTGGACTAAAAGCATCTTCTTGTCTTCTTAAGCGAGGAGAAAAAATTGAGGCTCCGCCTGAATCACGTCGAGTCTTTGAAGTCACCGAAGCCTGAACTTTTGGCCTACTCAATTTTGTTTTCTCTCGTCAAACTGGTATTCAGACTTCGAGCGTCCGTTTCAGATTGATAAACCGATGGTCATAACCGATCGATGAGCCCACTGTTTAAAGCGCTCGGCTATTAAGCTTTGGTTCGAAACTGTATCCAAGCAGCACATGCTCTCGCTATCTTTGTTACTCGATTGATGCAGAGTCTTGCTCGAGTTTGCCAAAATCGAGCAAGTGAAGCAAAGCGAGCTTTGGTAGCAGGGTGTGAACACAAAACTATACTCTATGTCATGATGTGAAACTAAAAAGTTCCATCCAATAAGAACTTACGTCTCACACCACCTGTGAAACTTGATCCTAAGTCCTTTCCCTTGTGCGGTGTTCTCTTAGGGTCCAAAGGTTCTTGTTTTCTCTCCATTGTGCCATTGTTCCAAATTTCAATTCGCCTGAATTCGCTTTGAGTCCAAGCGTTACAGATTTATCAGTCTTACCTCAAGCCTTTCACACACGTTCATATCGAAGACCTACATCCTACAACAATGAGTGATGCACGTAAACTCAAGTCGGCTTTAGTTAACTTTGTTATGTTCTTTAAAACACAGCACCGACAAGTCTTTTAAAGCGGGTTAATGGCCGAGTTTAAAACCAAGACAGGAATTTTGTAGCTTTTTTCATTGCATGGCGATGAGGTTATCGTAGTCTGGAATAGTAGTAGAAACTACAACGTAGATACATCCCATAGCAAACAAGAAACACTCCTATCACAATACCCATCATTATTACTGCAGACTTCTCACGGTGGGTTTTAAAAGACACCTGGTGGTTAAAACGTAACTGTTTTGCTAAAGTGCGTGCTGACTGATCATGCCTGCATACATGAAATATCATTGATACAAAGCAGAGTGTTAACACAACACATACAAGAAACAGGGGAATTATGATCAGCCAAATAAAGGACAGGCCTTGTTTTGAAATAAGACGATGTATGCTGACCGATCATGCTTGCGTACGTGAAATGTCATTGATATAAAGCAGAATATTAATACAACACTGAAAGGAACTCGAAGAAAATTATACTCAGCCAAATATAAGGGACGAGGTATAGAACTTTACCGCATTACGCTCCAGTTAGAAAACATAAAGAAATGTGGACGAGGCTCGGGTGGATAATTTCATACAAATCACTGTATTTTGTCCTCCAGAGCCTCGAGTTGGTGCCTTTGTTTACTGGAATATCTATTGTTTAGAAATAAATCATTTAATGGGTAACTTTTAGCACATTATAACTAACTATTAGAAACCAAGAGAAGGAAAGAACTTGGGTAATTGGACGGCGAGTCATGAAAGCAGTGTATTGTAGAGGATGGACGATGGCAATAAAACGATCCAATACTGATGCCGCATAAGTTTCAACAGACGTGTTACTAAAACAACCATCTTGTAAAATTCACCCACGAGGGGCTATGTTGAGGCCAGTCGCAGGTGTTTGTAATATCGCAGAAGAACAGAGAAGGAATAACGCTCAAACTAACACTGAAATCCGCCACGGCAAGTGGTGCCAAGATTTCGTTTGCTGCAAACGAGGAAGATTGTAAATCTATTTCCAGTGATGGTTAGAAATGAAAGAAACCAGCCAAGAATCCAAAACCATGCAGGTCTCAATCTTAACAGTTAAAGGAAGTTCTTTCCCCAGGGTCGGGGAGGGGAGGGGGGGAATCTTTCGAAATTTTCGGGTGGCAATGTGCCGGTGGGACACTGGACCACCTAGCCTATACTTCTGGTTCAGCTGAATTTTGGTACCCTATCAAACTAAACTTCCCAAACCCCTCCCTATCCAAGAATTGCTCTCTGATTTCTATACTATGCCCAAACCCATTCTTAATTTACTGCTTGAGAACTATACCCTATAAAGCGGCACATCATATCCCATCTGACAGCACCTTCGGCAGGGGCTAGGTTGCCTGTCACACTGACTTCTTTTATAACAAATTTTACAGAACCTACAGAAAAATGTTTTCGTTCGTTTGAGTGGGCGAATAAGACTATGCCAAATTTTGATGGCTGTAATAAAAAAAAAACACATTTTTCGTTGCTCCTTGATAAATTAAATCCTGCTAGTTATTTTATACTTCTGACTTTCTGACGATGTTATGTTGATTCTCTTCATCTCTTGACCGATGAAGAGAACAATTTTTTGCATATCAGATAATTTACACCATTAGGGAAATTAAAAAAATGACGGAAAACTCCTGGCACGTTTTGCGAAGAAAATGAAATAGCCAGGAGTACTAATTACTGCTCAAGACTATAAAACACCACAGATGAGATAACTACTTTTTGAACAATATCTGATGGACTACACATCCCTTAAATCGCCCATGTATTCAGTACCCCCGGAAAAGACAAAACTTTATGGTATCGTTCGAGCTAAGCATCTGGTAGTTTAGATATAAATATTTTGGAAGGAATAAAAAAAGCAATTATTGACGGAATTCGGCTTTGTATGATCTAAAGAATTATACAAATCTATCTATTCAGCGTCATTCAATACTTGTTATTATTTCTCATCTGTCAGTTAAAATTTTTAACCAATTTCCAGCTGCCATTTAATCCATCCCTTGGCCTTCTTAATTTTTTGTGGTTTTAATTTAAGAATCTTTTATCGATGAGCTTCAATAACAAAGATTT
Organism: Porites cylindrica; assembly: GCA_964035525.1. NCBI lineage: Eukaryota > Metazoa > Cnidaria > Anthozoa > Scleractinia > Poritidae > Porites > Porites cylindrica. The sequence continues at coordinate 16,125,519 of OZ037786.1, read as the reverse complement.
TAACTTGAATTTCACATCACTCAGGATGCGATTCATGAATCGAATGAATTCCTAAAAAAAAAAAAAAACAAGTCGAACCACCTTAAACAGACAAAAAAGAGCAATTTTCAGACTGACAAAAACAAATAACAACCGCTAATGCAATTTAAGACGATTATCACAAATTATTTACAAAGTCTTCCACCGTTCTCAGTTAAACTTAAGGTAAACTAACTGCTTTAAAACTTGTGTAGGAAGATAAAGATGGCTTTTCGCCGTGCCATAGGGAATCAGAAAAAAAATTTCCAGTGTTGCCTGTATAGATATCAAATGATATATACATAAATATGTTCATACATATCGTCCTTTAACGTTTTTTTCAAACATTTCATTCACACCTGGGATGGACTGAGGTTATAATTAACTATCAGTTTGCAGGGCAGGCAAAACAAAATACAATTCTCTTCCTACACAAAAACAAAAACGTTAATTTCACGCTTGTTTAAGAGCGACTTTCTGCGGTGACCGAGTGAAAGGTGGCACGTGATGGAAAAAAATGCCTATCGATCCTCATATTTCGTCCAGAGATACCTTAATAGTGAGTCAATGAATGTGGTGTAATTTTTTTGTTGAAATATTTTTTTCTTCTCCAGAAAATTCTCAAAAACGATAACGGGTGGCCACCGCCATAAAATGACCAAAATAAAAGCGATACAAGTAAGGGTAGGAGGTATTGACAAATGATTTAAGGCTAATAACAGGATTATAGCGGTTATTTTGAATTCCCGGCAAATTTTTGAAAATTGCTAATATTTCATTGTCGTAAATCTCATTTCGGAGCAGATTTTCAAGAAAACTTTTTCCTATGCGGTATTAGCCCCGGGGCTTATATTTTTCAGGGGCTTATGTACGGAGGGAAATGTACGTTTCAAAATCGATTGGGCTAGCCTTATAGTTAGAAGGAAATTTACCGTTTTTTCTTTGTTTTACTTTGTATTTGAGGGCAATTTCCAAGTACAAGCCCCCGGGGGGGCTTATATTTGGAGGGGAGATTTAACGGAGGGTTTTTTGCGTTACGAGTTTGGGGGGCTTATATTTGAAGGTGCTTATTTTCGGAATTTTACGGTATCTGAACTACCTATGCTTACCTCGAACGATGTCTTAAAATTTTGTCTGTTCTGGCGGTAAACACAGGAACGATTCAGTAAGGGAAGTGTGTTCCATCAAACATTGGCAAAAAGTACCGCTGGCTATTTCAATTTCTTTGCAAAGCTTGCCAAAAATTTTCGCCATTTTTTTATTTGTTTAATTGTGTAAAATTATCTAATGCGCAAACAGTTATCCTTCTCTATTGTTGGTCAAGAGGTGGAGAGAATCAACGTAAAATCGTCAGAAAGTCCGAAATATAAAATAACTGGCACGCTTTAATTTATCAAGAATGTAGGAAAAATGTATTTTTTATTACAGCTATGTATATGTATGTATATTTTTTCTGTAGATTCTATAAAAGTAGACGAGATGTCCACTGCTGGAACGGTACATTAAAAAACGCTACATGATAAAATCTTCGAAATTAAGCGATAAGACAAAAAACACTTTTATGTCTTTAACAATGTATTAGATTTCAAGAATTTATTAAAACATTTTGTACTTATTTTATTATCAAACGCACAAAGAAACGTTAGGTATTTAATATATTATCGTCTTGCTGCAAAGTTTTGTTATAGCACAGCGCAAGACAAATTATTACGACATTAATTAGCAAATTATTACAAATACAGTGTTTTCACTCACGTGGCCAGCACCTATGCAAATTTATTGGAACAAAAGAGAGCGTTTACAGAAGAAAAGAGTGTAGTCAACTCCCACAGGATTGGTTGGCACGCCAATATGGCCGCGGTTTCATTGTTTTGGAACACCAATATGGCCGCCGTGATGTCATGGGAAAACGCTCCATAGTAACCAGTTGACATGTGTCCCTGATATATATGCAAGATGTTGGTCATATTCTACAGTTGATAACAACGTCCTATAACTGTGCATGTTAAGAATGGAGACCTGGTTTTGGATTCTTGACTGGGTTCTTTCATTCCTGACCATCCTTGGAAATGGATTTACAATCTTCCTCGTTTGCAGCAGACGAAATCTCCGCACCAAAACCAACGCATTTATTGTTTCACTTGCAGTAGCGGATTTCTGTGTTGGTTTGAGCGTTATTCCTTCTCTGTTCGCATGCGACATTACAAACACCTGCGACAGGCCTCAACATTTGCGATCTTGGGTGAATATTTTAAGGTGGTTGTTTAGTAACACGTCTGTTGTAAACTTATGCGGCTTAGTACTGGATCGTTTTATTGCCATCGTCCATCCTCTAAAATACATTACTTTGATGACTCGCCGTAGAATTACCCAAGCTATTTTCCTCTCTTGGGTTCTAACAGTTAGTTATAATGTGCTAGAAAGTACCCTTTGTATTGTTTTATATCAAAACCATACCTGTCCTTTTACAATTTGGGTGACGACCATAGTTTTTGAGATTCTTCCATGTGTTATACTGATACTATGCTTTGTATCAGTGATATTTCACGTACGCAGACATGATCGGTCAGCACACACTTTAGCAAAACAGTTACGTTTTAACCATCAGGTGTCTTTTAAAACCCACCGTGAGAAGTCTGCAGTAATAATGATGGGTCTTGTGATAGGAGTGTTTCTTGTTTGCTATGGGATGTATCTGCGTTGTGGTTTTCTATTACTATCCTCATCAAAATGTAATGATAAAAACTACAAAATTCCTGTCTTGGTTTTAAACTCGGCCAGTAACCCGCTGGCTTATGCTTTTTTCAAAAGAGACATAAAGAAAGAGTTTAAAAGACTTGTCGGCGCTGTGTTTTATAGAAACTAACAAAGTTAACTAAAGCCGACCTGACTTTACGTGCGTAACTCATTCTTGTAGGATGTGGGTCTTAATAACAATAATAATAATAATAATAACGGTTTAATATCATTACATCCATGGTATGGCTCTTCGCCTGATATAAGATTAAAACAAGGAATTTAAAAGGGAAAAAAAATATATAAATCTGAATTATGAATTTGTAAAAAAAGCTAGGTAATAAAAAGTAAAAATAATTAATACAATATATACATTATTTAAAACTATGCAAGAAATTATTGCGCCCTATTCCGGCAGCGCTCCCTTAAAATACATAATGTTTGCTTACTGAAGGATTTAAAATTATCACAGCATTTAACATTGGATGGCAGAGAATTGAAGAGTGCTGCCGCGCTATACTGAAAAGTGTCCGAGGCATAGGGAATAACTAGATTTATGGTACTTGATGACCGTAAATTTCTAGCATGTCTTACTTGCTCAAGCTGAAGGTTTCTGGGCCAATCATGGGAGTATATAGCTTTGCGCGCGGCCTTTAGAACGTGCCATTCTCTACGTTCTTTCATAGGCAACCAGCCTATTAAGGATAGAGTCAATATTGTTCACATAGCGTCCAAAAACAAAACTGGCTGCTTCAAACTGGATGCGCTGTAACCTTTTTAAAAGGCAATCAGTAATTGGATAGAATATTATATCATTAAAGTCTAGGCGAGATATCTTATATGAACGAGTGTGAAAGGCTTGAGCTAAGACTGATAAATCTGTACGTGACGCTTGGACTCAAAGCGAATTGAAATTTGGAAAAAATGGCCTCGCGTTAGGAGAGAAAACAAGAACCTTTGGAGAATAGGGAGAATATATAAGATCATGTGGGAAAGGACTTATAGATGTAATAAGATCAAGATTCACAGATGGTGTGAGACGCAAGTTCTTATTGGATGGAACTTTTTAGTTTCATATCATGACATAGAGTATAATTTTGTGTTGACACCCTGCTACCAAAGCCCGCTTTGCTTCACTGGCTCGATTTTGGCATATTCGAGCAAGACTCTGCATCAATCGAGTAACAAAGGTAGCGTGAGCATGTGCTGCTTGTTGCTTGGATACAGTTTGGAACCCAGGCTTAATAGTCGTGCGCTTTGCACAGCGGGCTCATCGGTTATGACCATCGGTTTATCAATCTGAAACGGATGTTCGTACTCTGAATACCAAATTTGACGAGAGAAAAAAAGATTGACAAGTTCAGAAGTTCGAGGTTCGGTGACTTTAAAGGCTTGGCGTCAATTTTCCTTCTCACTTAAAATGAGAAATGAGGTTGTTTGTTCAATAGCTTTCGTAATTAACTCTGTTAATGACGGTAGATTCCTAGAATTTACTGAACTGAACTAAAAGATTTACTGTACGATTTTCTTGAGATATGAAATAATTTCCTTGTAAGTAAAACACAAGGAAATGTAGTAGTCTTGTAATCTTTCCGTGCAAGTTTTTTTCAGTTCAGTCCAGCATGCAGGTGTGACTTCAATGATAAAAATCGCCCAAAATGTAATTTAAAACGACTTATTATGGAGAAAGGAAGGTAGCTATCAAATTTATCGCTTTTCGCCCCGGTGAAGGTTATTTTAAGGATATTTTTCCTTTAAATTCTGCAGAAATCGTGACAAAGAAATGTAAAGATGGTTGGTTGCTCAAGAGGCTCAACCCGCAAATGGGAAGCGGAGGTGCACGTAGCTGGAACGATATAAAAGAACGTTGCATGCCGATTACATGATAAAACCTTCCAAATTTAGCGACACGAAATAAAAAAGCAAAAGAAGACATTTAACTAAACAATATTGTTAATTGGTTGATAAGGCACAGTGAGAACTGTTGTTAAAGAGCATATCGACATGACACTCCAGGCGTCTTGCCTCATGTATATTGAAAGATTATAAAATAACAAGGCTTTATAAATAACTAATATAGGTTACTAGACAAAATTTTTGCGTAAAGAGGGTGGTTTTTTTTGCACCGTTAATGACAACTGCCTTTAAAAACTTAACGACATTGTCTCTTTAAAGACAGAGCGCCAATTAAGGGCTTCCACCAACATAATTGAGTTTTGCACGAAAAAGGTGTTAAATAAATGTAAATTGACTTCGAATAACACGTAATAACGGGACTGTGAGAATCAAGCTCAAGGTTTACAACGGTCCGGAGCCGAGACGAAATTTCTCTTCGTAACATTTCTTTTTCACATCGTGATCAGTATTATATATTTTTTTTCCGTGCTTTATTCATATTAATACCTTTGCATCCTGGAGCTTTTTTTTTTACCTATTTTTGTTTGCATGAAATATTTTATAAACTCTTTATAAAGAATTTGCCCATTAGTATCAGGTGAGAAGCCTGCGTAGCAAGCGATTCCGTTTTGATCAGAAGATTTTATGATGGTTCTCTTCCCTCTTGACCAACGAACAGGCCAACTGCCTGTTTGCATAAAAAAAAATAATAACAATTTATACAATTATACTAATCAAAAGGCTCCTGAGAAGCAATCGACGATGTAACATCATTATTCTTTTAGTTGAATTTTAATCAGGAAACGCTGTAAACTTAATTAAATGTTAATTAAACAGGGTCCATCAGGCACGAGACAAGACGTGTAAAGAGGCCGTAATAAGTAATGTTGACCTTTTTGTTTTTGACTATTTCGTAGTTATTGAAATTGCTTTTATGGATAACCAGGCACAGATCACTGAAACAATTAGTCGATTAGATTCAGAAAAGGTAAGTTGATAATAACTCAGTGTGTAATTTTGGCTAGAGCGTCAGGTAAACTGATTTTCATTCACGAAAACAAAGTTTTTGACTGTTATTTTTCACTTAACCTGGCTGAAACTGAGACATAAAAAGTTATCATTGCAAGCTTGTGTATTGCAGTTCTAATTTTCAGTTCTTCAGTTTCTCAGTCTTCATGCCTTAAAGCCGATTCGAGCTTTATTTATTTATTTTTTATTTTCGTGTTTTGAAACGAAACTCTTCTGAGTTGATTGCCATGAAACATAAGCTTAATTATACTGCTGAAGTTGGCAGCAAGTTGACAACTCTATTTATTTTTTTCATTCTCAGAATCGGAGAGCGAAAGCTGGTTCGATGGCTTTTAGAAGTCGAAATTTTCATGCCATGTATTTCATAGCAGCTGGAAGTTTCGTGTTTGCGTGAGATGCCGACAAGCCGCACAGTCTGAAATTATTGAAGTCTTCACCGACCAAAGAACAACCATGTAAAAGAATTAAATAGGCATTTTCTTGAATGAAATTCATTTATAGGCATGTTTAGTTTCCCGGCACTGAAAGCTCCGGGTGTTCGTGACTGCAGTCACCATGGTCGAGGTTGTTATTAAATCCCGCACATCTTTTGTTTTGAGTTCTTGTTTTCTCTGATAATAAAAAAATTGTTGAACAGACTAAAATTTTATTTCCTGATTCTAGTGTTAATGATAATGATGACGTCTTTATTTTGGTTTCTTTCATAAGTATTGCCATTCTTTTCTTAGTTAGCGCCTTCTCCCAAATTAACTTATGCCAAACCAGTAGCATGCAAGAAAGCCAGTGAAAACAAATTCGTCTTGTCGAGCGCTCGCGACCTGCAAACTTCAAACATCATTTTCACCCTTGGTGCAAACAAATAACCATGTGGTGCAAAAGTTTGACACTAGAAAAATAAATAAGCTTTCGGATGAAGTGATTTTTTTGGCCCCCTTTTTTGTCTGTTTCGCCCTTTTTGCTTTTAAACTTGGCGCGACGGCAATGTCATGCTTACGCAATTGGTTTATATACTAGACCGGAAATAAAAAGCTGACCGGATGTTAAATTTTGTGCTCATGCGCAGTGCGTTTTGCCGCGGTGTTGGGCGTAAGAAGGTAGGGCGTTGAAACGAGCGGGGTCGAGTGATCTAGTTGTGATTCAAGGGTCTGGGTACTACCGAAGAGACAAAACAAGATGGCGGACATTATACTGGACCGTCAGAGAGATTATCCAGCGAAAGTTAGCCATTATCCCGTGGCAATCATTTGCTGCAAGCAATAGCGAAGGAACAAATTATTGTTTCTCGTTTTTTGTTTTGCTCAATTTTTCCCCTCGAACAAATATCTATATTGCATATAGTTCCACCTCCGTGACCTGTATTAAAATTTCGTGACTTGGTAAGAAAATGGCATCACAACTCAGATGATAGCACTGACATCATTATTAGACTAATATTATCGGTTCTCTACTTCAGTTTAATATCAAGTGGTGTAATTCATCATCTGCTATGGCATTTATTTAGTTTTTGCTGCCCAGTTCCAAGGCCAGATGATCTGTTTTCACTATTAAAGTTTGGATTTGTTGGTGTACATCAGTATTCTTCTCTTAACACCTTATTGAGCTATCTCCAATACAGATTATGAAAACTAAAGCCCGGGTAAATTTAAAATATAACAAAATCATCATTATATTTTATCTTGTACACTAATACTACTGTGCGATGAAGAATAAGTATGTGAAAAAAATATATATAATTCACTGCCCTAACAAAGAGGACGCAAGAACACAAATAAGTAGCTCAGCAAATATTTTTGTTTCATAGTAATAGCTTTTTGTAATGAAATGGTCCGTGAAAACTACCCATGCAAGACATACTAAGGAACTTAAAAGAAACTAAACATTCACTAGTCTGACATTGAAACCATATTTTGCTATATACATATATATGTACTGATATATCTTACAGATACAACATAAAACATTTATATAACATACAAATTCAAAAATATATCGCAAACAAGAAAATTATACAGAATTATGCACAAATGAAATACAAATGGCCTGTAACAGCTATTAAACCATTGAAAAACAAATTTTTTAGTGTGACCAGCAACCCTAGCACACTTGGATACCAGTCATGTCCAGTATGATTCAATTTCATTCTTGGTTAAATTTATATCAAAATTGACTCAAAAAATACTTTCCTGTTTCCTTGTCTACAATACATAATATTAAAAGAGAGGATATAATGCTAGAAACATTATACAGTAGTACAATCAGAAGATAAGGCACCTCCAGGAAATCGAGTTGGTCCCTACTATTCTTCAGTCATTTTCTTTTACTCTCTATAAGAGTTACACCTGTCCATTAATGCAGACATTTTGTGGCAGTCCAAATAGTTTCCATCTGAGAGCTGACTGTAGTTTGTGCAACACCACACTTAAGCCTCGGACGACAAAAATACAATGTTATACACAGTCTTAATTTATTCTACTTGCAATCAGATTAAGACCTCTTCATGTTCTTCTTCATATTCACGGTATTGTGAACTCGTTTATCTTTCAGTGTGTGTTCTATAGTAGTCTTTTCAGGCCGGGCACTCACTATTGTCCTGCAAAAATTCATAATAACAAACACATTCTATGATTTAATTTTACAGCGGAATCTTTGTGGGGATTTGAAAGCAAATTTCTCGATAGGCTTCATTCTGTTTCTGTGCAGTACAACCACAGGTAACCCAGGCTCTGTGATAGTACCACAGTACGGTTCCAGTAAAATTACAGTGTTTGTATGGGGTAAAAATATCATCCTAAAATTTCTAGGAAATACTAAATAAAGATCAATGAAACTTATTCTGCAGTTAATTGTTGTTGTCCTTATTGCTCCAACGAAGTTTCGTGATAATTTGCAGTAATTTGTTCAAATTCAATCTATCTACAATAATAATATACAAGGTAGGAAACACGAGGTGCCATTTTCGACGACATGCTCTCATTCAACACAACTTTTTCCACGAAATTCGAACTCCAACGGAAAATAAACATGCCAGGATCGTAGAAATAGGATAGCAACAGATATGGAAACCAATGAAGCTTTCCCAGATAGAGAAACGAATCCCACAGACTTGGACAAACTCGAAGAATATAATCCAAACACACCGAGAATACGCTCGCCGAAGCAGCCGGGCCAGATCAACGCGCGGCCAAGAAAATGAAGCCTGGGCACTGTACAAAAAAATTCCCTCCCGGGGGTCCTGGGGTGACCTTTCTAGGGACCGATAAATCATTTGCCCAAGGCCACCCTCCCCTGCTGGAAAAATACTTGATAGAAGGCAATTGTTCTTCCTAGCCAATCACTATGGCCTGTTATAAAGAGATTATTTTCCTCTCGAACTATATTCAGCTCCTGGCGCTGGTCCTCAGAAAGTTTATCAAACATCAATAGGGCAAGGTTATAAGGGCAAAGGAAAGAACAACGAAGGACGATTAACAAAACTTAAAACGAGCAAAAAATATGGTGAATTTTGGCTCTTACCGAGGCATTTGTACAACAGGACCAAATTCAAAGAGAGGTGTATCACGATGATTCACATATTTAACCGATAGAGCGTTCACTTGTATTGACAAGAAGTCGGCGTTTCACTGCCGCATTAATCGCTAAATATGTTAATCGCGCTAGTTCTTTGTTTACTAGTGCACGTGCCTTTCACATTCGTCTCAGTTATCGCAATTCATATTCTGTCGCAATTTTCTGTATAATTTTTGACATTAGTTTGTAAGCTTCACCGTTTATTTACGATAGTTTCGCTCGAGAGTTCACAGCAACAGTATCTCAGTCATCATCTACCTTTTGTTCAACCTTGTTTTTAGCCCGCCTTGTAAGCATTTCGCGTTGTTATTCATTAGTTTCATTACTGTTATTTGCATTCCTTAGTAAAAGAAATGGGACGCCTTGTAACTCCGCAGACTCTCCTGATTATATTACTTTTTTTTTAGCCATTTAAATTCAGGCGCGTGTGCGGGCTTTGCTCTGGCAAATGGTGATTGGCTAGGAAGAACAATTGCCTTCTATCAAGTATTTTTCCAGCAGGGGAGGGTGGCCTTGGGCAAATGATGTATCGGTCCCTAGAAAGGTCACCCCAGGACTCCCGGGATGGAATTTTTTTGTACAGTGCCCAGGCTTCATTTTCTTGGCCGCGCGTTGATCTGGCCCGGCTGCTTCGGCGAGCGTATTCTCGGTGTGTTTGGATTATATTCTTCGAGTTTGTCCAAGTCTGTGGGATTCGTTTCTCTATCTGGGAAAGCTTCATTGGTTTCCATATCTGTTGCTATCCTATTTCTACGATCCTGGCATGTTTATTTTCCGTTGGAGTTCGAATTTCGTGGAAAAAGTTGTGTTGAATGAGAGCATGTCGTCGAAAATGGCACCTCGTGTTTCCTACCTTGTATATTATTATTGTAGATAGATTGAATTTGAACAAATTACTGCAAATTATCACGAAACTTCGTTGGAGTAATAAGGACAACAACAATTAACTGCAGAGTAAGTTTCATTGATCTTTATTTAGTATTTCCTAGAAATTTTAGGATGATATTTTTACCCCATACAAACACTGTAATTTTACTGGAACCGTACTGTGGTACTATCACAGAGCCTGGGTTACCTGTGGTACAACCTTTAGATTTATACAGCAGTTAAGCAGAATTTGTTGTTGTTTATGTAAAGACTGTCACACGCACGAGATCATTCGAATGCAATTTTCTAGTAGAACTTTAAAAATAGTCAGAACCTTCTTGGATCGCGCGCGGTTCTGCAACTAAAAAAAATTATTTACCATCTTATACACCGTATTCACAAATGGCGGACACGCGGGAAAAAACTGTTGCCTAGTCATGAAAGCGAGGCGTTGGAGGATAACCAAAAATTGCAAATGAAGACTTCCAGTGAACTTGCAGAGTGTTTAGCACGGATTCCACCTAAAATAACTTTTTACGGACTTCTTTTTAAATACAATTTACGTGGGATGTCTTGTGCTTTTAATGTTTAGTAGCTATTTGCTGTTTGCAATCAAAAGGGACGCGTATATCTTCAGGAAACAGGATGATTTTGTAGGTTTCCGAAGCATCAGAAGCTCGAAGATTAGGCGATCGCTGGAGAAAAGCGGCAAACATGTTGGCCCAAACTTCACGCTGAAACCGAATACGAAAGCCAGAACACTACAATTCTGTATTGGATCAAATTAATTCCGTCGCTTTGGAGGGAATTGTTAGAGGTACGTTGGCAGAGCTTAGCAAAAATCTCATGATTTCTTTGTCATTTCGAAGTAATTAAAAATAATATTATCAAAATTAGAAGCTGTAGTGTGTGAATATTATGGCTTGCTATTTGCCTGGTTTCTTTTAGGGCATTATGTCAGAGAGCTCTTGGTAAAAAAGTGGTATAAAGCTTACATTTTACTAGGTTAAAATCTTAAGGCAATGTTTTTGTCAGGACTGAACACGGCAAGCTTCTGTTTCGAATAATTGAATTCGAGTCTGGATCAGTTTAAGAAGACCATCATTTTATTTATTTATGTATTCCTCAACTTTAAAATGTTATGGAACATAAAGTTAAAACTCTTAACAGCCAAAGATAAGAAATACGAAATTACTCGCTGAAATGATATGTGGCCGGCTTACCGAGTCTGCCGAGTAGGAACTTGAAATTTTGAGCGTACTCCTCTCGGTCGCTCCTGCACATTAAAAATAAATTACCGAAAAATCGCTTGAAAAAAACGGTCAACCCCGCTGTTTTATTGATGTCCTTCATTGATAAAGACCAGAGAATAACGTCCTGGCGAACAAAAACCAAACATAACTTCATCGAAACCTCAGTCACCTCTTCTTTCCTGTCTTCCTTTTTTCCATCTCGACTTGAACTGTTTTGTTCAACGGCAGACGTCTCTTGCGTTAACAGTTGCAAGTACGCCATACATCTGTCACTTATTTCTTTTTTTCTTGCCACCAAGATTTGTTTATATTTCTGTTTCACCGAATTGCAGTGAGCTGGCTTTCGTACTCGGTTTCAATGTGAAGTTTGGGTCAACATGGCTTTTCTCCAGCCATTGTCCACTTGTCGAGCTTCTGATGCTTCGGAAACCTTAAAAATCATTCTGTTTCCTTGAAGATCTACGCGTCCCTTTTGATTCCAAACAGCAAATTGCTACTAAACATTACAAGCAGAAGACATCCCAGCTAATTGTATTTAAAAAGAAGTCCGTAGAAAGTTATTTTAGGTGGTGTCCGTGCTAAACACTCTGCAAGTTCACAGAAAGTCTTCATTTGCAATTTTTGTTTATCCTCCAACGCCTCGCTTTCATGACTAGGCACCAGTTTTTTCCCGCGTGTCCGCCATTTGTGAATACGGTGTATTGTATATTTAAAAAAGAATTATCGCTAAATTGGGCGAGTGAAACCTTTTATTTTACTAACAAGCTAAACCCCAACGTACAAAACAAAAACCTTGCTATCACCATTATGAAGTCGTCACTTCAGAAGTAAAAAAACCTTAAAGGTTCAAAAAAGTTCACTCTAAAAATTTGCATGCACAAACAAAATTTTAAAACCATTACAAATTTTTTTTGTAGCCGTTTATTATCATTTGGTTTTGACTGGCAAGATAAAACGCGACCTTCAACCTGTAATATTCGATAGGCCATTTTGACATTACATAAACATAAAAGGCGAAAAAACACTTTAACTTATAAGACTAACTATAACATATCACCTATATACTTTCTGTACATCGCATAGAAATACGCCAAATATCAAATCTAATTATAGATTGCAGCGATCTAAAGTTATAGAGTAATAAATCCGAACCTACCTTCAGTTAGACGGCGCCATTTTTCTTGCCCTGACAGCGGATCGTGAGCGGAGAGCGGACTAGTTCGAGTCCTACTCCGCATCACAGCTGAACCAGAGAGCACGTATGAGCGTTTCAAAGCCCTAGCTTTTTTCGCCCTGCTCTCCCTGCCCCCTCCCCGCTCCCTTTGACTCGCCCCATCTCCTCCTCTCTTCGGGAAGTTTGAACGTGGCGCTTTCGCAAGGAAATTGCGCGCTCAAAGAAAACTCCTGCACTGCAGGCTACTTTTCCTGCTGTGTCACTATTGTTGTCCCTTCTCTGGTATGCATCAACATTGACAGCTTTGGTGTTATAATCTATTATAATCTCATCACGGGTAATACGCCGCCAAAAATCTTTTTCCATTATTTTCTCCAAACGAAAATCAGGGCAAGTTGAGGGTACGTTTTAAACTCCAAGTCGGCAACCCGTGAAATTTGGCCAACTTACTGTCACATAGTTTTTCTCAAAAACTGTGTCTGCGAATTTTGATTTCTTTTTTCGTTTTCGAGTTAGAGTATTTTTTTCACAGGTAGTGCTAATGATTTGCTATCCCTAACTTCACCTGCTTATAACAACAGAACAAACCGCACTTGACAAAAATCTGAGACACGGTTTTTTAGTCAAACGTGTTAAGAAGCGAATGCGTTCTTAATTGGCTTCTTACGTTAATTTTTGGCTAGACTGGACTTAGATTTACAGTGACAGCCACTTTCACAAAAAGCTTCTTATTTCTAAATCGCGTTAATATTTTGATTTTTTAAAAGAAATAAGCAATAATCTGGAACTATTAAGCTTTCAGAAAATGTACGGTTTATGGGGGTATTTGTTAAAAGCAAAAGCGCTAGCGCCGATCAACGCGAGGAGGGTGCTTGAGGGTGGATGATACCTTAACTGTTTTGCTAGGGTGCGTGCTGACCATACATGAAGTAACATTGACGCAAAACAGAGTACTTGCAGTACGCATGGAAAGATGTCCATGGAATTAAGACCACAACTGCAACGATACTGGTCAGAGGGGTCTCACAGCAAAGCCGAGGTGCGGTCTTGAAACGCAACCAGTGTAAATGACGGTATCCAACAGGAAGTTATCACTTGAATAACACACTATAGTCATAAAAGTTATGTATTTAAAAGGCTTTACGATGGCGATATAACGGTCGAGCACCAGAGAACACAAGTTTAAAACAGACAGGTAGCTAAACAGCCACCTTACGACATCGTTCCATGAAAGAAAAACCTGAGACCAGTAGCAGGTGTTTGTAACGTCGCAAGCTAACAGAGAAGGAATAACGCCCAAACCAACACGGGAATCCGCTACTGCAAATGAAACGATAAACGCGTTTGTTTTGGTGCGGAGATTTCCTCTGCTGCAGACGAGGAAGATTGTTATCCAATTTCCAGCGATGGCAAGAAAGAGATCAAGAAACGAAAGAACCGAGCCAAGAATCCAAAACCAGGTCTCCATCCGCAGTGACTTTGCAAATAAAAAGAAAAAATCTTCTTCGCCAAAACATCAGGGGGTTCTCAGTTATTCAAGATGCCTGTTACTAGACTAAAGTCCTTTTCATTGTTTTTCTTTGTCATAAATTTGGTAATTTCTCAAATGTTTTTCGCAGTAAATAATTAACCGAGCTGTCGCAACACAGTTGGTAGGAAAATGAGGATTGTCGCGTGTCAACGGCGCAAACTTAACCGCTGTAATTCAAAGGATGAGCGCTTTCCATTCGACATAAATTCCGGTTTGAAATGTTAGAAATTTCAAATGCCCAATGGAATTCTACATTCCGGTTACACCGATAAGACCCAAGCCACCGCGCGTTTGGTTATTGTTCTTGAAAAAAAGTGGCGCTGGAGACAACAACTTTTTTGAACGGGAACTGGCACACTTCGGTTCGACCGACCGAAATATGCGGACCGGTCAAAGTGGACCACCTTCAAAGGTAGTCCCAAATATGGCTGTCGGACCGAACCGAAATGGTCTGTTCCATTTGATTTCTATCCGAAATTTCCGGAATTTTGGACTGAATGGAAAGCGCCTGATGTGACCTGTTAGTCACGTGAGTAAGAGTGCTAGTTGGTTCTAGGTACGCTTTCCAAAAGTCAGAACTGATAGACCAGATCATTTCCTTTGAAAATAAAGTAACAGTCTTTTTTTTTTTTTTTTCAAGATTTTTCTTAATTCCAACCCTGCCGATCTTAACGTGTATAAATAGCTCTGATCTGGCTGGATAGTCGTTCTTAATTGGAGTGAAATTCTCTTTACAACTAAACCAGTCTGGTCGGTCAATTCTAACAAATAACCCGCGACCTTAGATGATTAAAAAAATGCACCTTCAATTTATACTAAAATGCGGCAGATAGTTCTTACAAATGGCGACAGGTATTACCGAAAATTGCGACAAAAGTGCAAATTAATTACCTCGGCTACGAATTGCGACGGTTCACCAACGGTTACGACGACCGAACAAGGTTTTGTATTCGGCTTTCCTTAACATCTCGATGGAAGTGAATTTTAGAGTTATACTGAAACAAGCTTTGACTACCTCTCGCCTCCTACCTCTGACAAATCTTGATCAATGAATGACACTACTTCATGAAAATCATTCGATATTTATGGGTACTTCAGCAGTTACTAAATTTGCCTGAGTAACTTTCAGCCGTTGTCGTTAACCAATCAGAGGCGAGGAAATAAAATTACAAATCAATTAAACAAGACATATATGAGCCTGCAGCATGTAATCTGCCTAGTCCGTCTCGTTAAACTTAACGCGTGAAAAGCTGAAGAAGAAAAGATGGCTTTCCATGTCATGAAAAATGAAAATACTTTTGTACGTCACCTGTATGCGGATCATGCATTCCGTGCTTAGTTCTTTCAGTTTTCAGTCAAAAGTGTACTCACAGACTATGCTCACCTGATAGCCTGCCTAGCAAGCGTTTCCGTGTG
>OZ037786.1:16085032-16105032 GCA_964035525.1 Porites cylindrica | reverse complement strand
ATTGAACAGTTCGTAGTAATGAGCAACGAACCACAAAAGAACGATAATTTCAAACAAACTGAGCCAAAACCGGTGCTTCCTAACAGACCACGGCCCGTCCTAACCTTGTACCTAATATACTTCTTTTCACCATTTGACCTTTACACACTACAAATAACAGTCGAACCTTCCGTAAAGCAACCGCCCAAAATGCGACGACTTGCGGGAGGTCACTTACGAGAAAATATCCACGGCGGGTCTTTCCTGAAAAGATAGTCCAGATACATCTATACTTTTATTATGGAAGATAATTAATTTTGCTGCATGTAATTTCTAAGCTACGATATGCGTAGTTGCATGTGTTTGCCTAAGTTCTTCGTATATTCTAAATAGCATAGTACACACAGTGAACATAGAGGTCGGACAATGCGTGAGGTGATCGTTTACAAGAGGTTAAAAACAGTGGGAAGTTATTAAAACGACAGCCCAAAAAAGCGGGGCGTGACCGCTTACAGGAGGTGGTCGTATAGAGGTTCCAAGTGTAAGGTTTTGACTGGGAAAAATTTCGTGTTGTGGATAGGTGGTCGCTTACGAGAGGTGGTCCCACATGCAGGTTCATCTATAGTTACCACATGTACTCTCACAGGGCGGAATAGTATTTTTTGCTCTAGTCAGTATGGTAAGTTGGATAATCCAAACTTATAAGTGCACAATAATGCACACAAGGCTAAACAAGAAGCGACCACCATTTTTGTTCAGGAACGGAGAAAAAGGAAACAGGATGTTTCAAGTTAAATTTCCTCATCCCATGATAAATGCTTCAGTGCTGTGACGTTTGAGGCAAAAGTAGTTATCTTTCTAATCATATGGTCCTAAAACATCGAAAAGTTTAAATGACTTGATGCGTCTGTCGTAGGCTTGGTCCCATTAGCGCAATTTAAAACCATTCATAAGACGCGAACTATGAAGTTTAAAAGCCAACTTATCCGAATCACGTTTCCGCTACCGTCAATCACAACTACGATCACAAGCAACAAACCCCGAAACATAGAAACTCAAAAAATGGATTGAAACCACTTACCACTCATCACAAACAATGGCCTTTTCGATTTTAATTCATGGAAGTAATCTTCTTCTTGATCTCTCTTGCTAACTGAGTTGATTGACGACAGCAGAAGACGCAAACGGTAGTTGACTTTTGATCTTGGAGTGTTATTGAAAGCCACAGTAACCTTGCCAATGTTCCGTTTCACTGACGTACCACCTGTGCTTCCACAGTTGCTGTAAATTTGTTTTTATTAATAAACAATTAGAAGTTAGTCCAGCTATAACGCGCTCTCTGATTGGTTGAAGAAGAGCTGAATGCTTTATGAAAGCTTGAGAGTATATAAAAAACGGAGCTAAAACTGACACTTCATCTGCCAATAGTTTGTTTTGTAAATTAGAAAGCAATGCGTGGGGAATTTAAGGGATTCTTTATCATGAAACAAATATATAACGAAGCCTTGACTGAGCTCTTTTCGACTACGTCTCGTGTTTACCCCTACACTTCTTTCGTACTCTAGCCGCTTTCTGCGTGCTTCAGTTACAACAGAACAGAGCACAGTCAAGGTACGCCTTTTTTGTTAATGAAAAAGCAGTTTGCTGTTAATAATTTATATTTGTTTTTGCTAGAACAAAAATAGCTAGGAGGAAGCTGCAATTATTTTAAATAATGTGTGGGTTTTGTTACTATTTAAATGAAGTTTGCAAATTGTATAAGACTATACTCATTATACACGCTCATACTATAATAATTGTATCTGGATGAATTAATTGTTGTGTCGCTTAAAATGGGAGCAAGCATTAGCTTTCACCTTGGTACTGTATTCCTTTATTAAACAGGCAAAACTCTGGGTTAAAAACTCACAGTAAGCTAATAGCGGAGCTCCACGCGCGGAGCCCCATAGCTAAGGAGTTGTGGTAATCTACCCATGAGGGAAAATTTGTTAATCACGCGACCGTACACCAAACGAGCGACCGTCAGTCCGCACCACAGGCATACCAATGTAAAATAACTCAATCATCAGGCATGGCAACCCAAATGCAACTCAAGGTTTTATTTGGAAGGAAATCACATGGCCGCCCGGACTTTTAGAAAGAAAAAACAACAACAAAGTCGTGTCTTTTTATGTTCACACTATCGTGGACAATAGAGAAAGAGCTCGAGCTAAATCTATATATTATGCAAGCACAGTTTGACAATAAACCTTCATTAAGCGGCTATACCCTTAAGACATCCGGTCCGCTTGCTGGTCTTTGATGGAGTTTGGCAGCTGATAAGAGGATTGTCCAAAATTCTGAATGAAACCTTTAGAGGTTTCTGACAACTTCCACTTCCTTTGTACGGTTACAATGGTTTCGTGTGAGCAGATCACCCAAACGCGTGAACTTCCGGTCGAAAATTCGTCCGCTGGGCACTTGTAAAGATAATTCTACAATTATTTTGGGACTTTGATCGCTGACTGTTAAATAGATGGCGGCTGCTTAATAGGTGGCGACTTAATGGCGGTTAAACCATACTCAAAAAAATATAAGGCTATAAATGATAGACTATTGCGGCTGCAATTGTCAGAACTGTTTACAACCGACATTAACTAGGCGTCACGTTCACGCTTGCTTTTAAAAGGCTTGGAAATTAAGGAAAGGAAACCATTAAGTGGGACTGAGAGAAACTTTATTTGAACAGTTCTCAGTTTATGGTTATCCTTATGATTTCGAGCGATCATTTCAGGGACGGTGTAGGAATCTGTTTATCTTCACGTCCAACATAGAAGCCCTTGACGTCAGTCCAGGGAATGAATGCGTTGCTAACTTGAGCAAACATTTTCCATCTCTCTTCCTTCAAGACAGCCAATCAGCTCACTACAGTATTTGCTCGGAAAGGTAAGCGCTATGTTAGAATTCATTATGCGAAAAAATAATGATAAGCCTTTAAAACCATTTAACATTTCCTAGTGAACAGCAAAGTCCTCGCACCACCGCAGAGTTAAACATTGCTAAATTTTGTCTTTCTTTTAAGCCCGAAGCTTAGATTCGCCTTACCTTGTAGAAAGAACATTTTTAAATGCTACAGTTTCAGGGGTGGATCCAGGATTTTTCTTAGGGGAGTGCACCGCCAGAAGAATCACCATTTTAACTACCATTTTTGCGGCGTTTAACAGAAATTCTTCAATCTCGTCTCATGTTTTACTTCAACACCAATAAACGACAAAGTTTTTCTTTTTTTCCAGAAAATCATGCAGTTGTATTAGAAAGCCGCAGGTCACCTTAGGCGAGGATGCGCACCCCCTGCCCCCCCCTCTAGGTCCACCTTTGAGTTTTGTTTCTTTTGTCACTAGAAATTTTAAAAATATCTTCCTTTTTAGGTTCTGAATTATAACCTGGATCGTTGAACCTTTCAAAGTTCATTAACAGAAATAGCAAAGGACAGGAGGCCAGGTCCAGGTAAGGAAACACCAAGTAACAACCCAAGCATTTGCAATGAGTCAAAACAACAAAGGACGTTACAACATGTTTTGAAAAACAGATGTTTTGTTTTCTTCAAAGGCCCTACCCTTTATACGGAAAACATAAAAAATAACTGTGGTTAAAAGCCCTTAAATGATTACAGGAAGTGAACAGAAAGCAGCTGTTAGCATGAATGGGTAGCAGTCGCGCGAGAAAGTAAGAGCGTAAATAATGGCGATACCAGCGGTGAAGGGGAAAGCGCGTACATCCCTTACCTAGTTCCCCTCACAGGCTGAGAAACTGCAATAAACGATTTTGTTCGTTCTACTGGAGTTATTAAAGAGGAAGTATATATTGACAACAATTTTAACTCAGCAATCATTTTTTGTGAAAGTTTGGGCGAAATTTAATAATATTAAAAAAGTATCTTTTATACATTTTTGGTAGGTCTGAAAACACAGGCCTACCGTTCGGCTAGTAATCTCAAATCCTGGTAATGGGCATAAAGAATGTAGCAGCGAAGTTATTTATCTTAGTTTGTATACAAAAGAGGCTAAGATAGTAAAAGTTTAATCCTTAATTGGCTTACATATATATTTAACAATATTTTTCTAGCTACGATAACTTGGAAGTTGGTTGGCTTTCATTGGCATAATTAGTCTGCAATGCAACATTTTTCCAGTCTCTTTGTGAATATTTGATGGCCATTCGAGCATAATGTTGGACATATTCTTAAAACGTACCCGGGGGGGTACTCCCAGCTACAATGGCCCATACGGGGAGGCTCCGCCCAAAAGGAAAACCTTACTTAGGCTTCAGGTATATAAAAGAGTGGGGATTTACTGGCTGAAGTATATAAAAGGGTACGAAAACTTATCATTTCGGTCTGTAAAAAGGCCCGAAGGGCTAACCAATGCATTTTATGGCTGTGAAAAAGTAAAAAAAAAATGTACCAGTTTTGTGATTTATTCATAGTCAGACATTGATCAAAGTGTATACAAGGTTCCAAACTAGGTATGTGATAGGGGTACCTTTTCTGTCATAAATGGTATACAAAAGGGAAAAGGTCTTGGACCTACGTCCCTTATAAACCTTTCTTGGGTACTCCCCCTTCCCAGTGATAAAAAAAATTCTACCAGGTGATCAATTACTTCTTACTGACTCGCAGTTCAATGAGAGCCAACATTAACAGCTAAAATTCACATATATTTTTTGCCCTCAGTTTCCAGTCAAGCAACTCAACGTACTCTCCCCTCAACGGCTGCTTTTGATTTTTTTTCCACAGGTGAAGGCAAGGGGTTTATTTCAGCGTTAACAAAAGTATCAAGAAATTAAAGTACAGGTGAGCACTCTATCGACGAATTTTTGTCAATGTACAATCTCTATTCTCGATATTTAAGGAGTCGAAGTCAAACCTTTTAGCCCACCTTTTAATTAACTTCCCCTTTTCAACTAACTAAACTTTATTCGATTTTTTTCTGAAGGGAGGAGAAAAGAGAATTAAAAAGAAAACAATGATCTCCAGGATGTTCTCTTCAGCCGAGTGCAACACATGGTATGCGGTATCCCTTACTATAACTGTTGCTGTGGTCGTAGTGAACCTCCTATCAATTATTCTTTTTGCAAAGAACAGTAATCTTCGCACTCGTGCCATGTACTTGGTTATAAACTTGACAGTGGCTGATATGTTTGTTGGAGGAAGTGCCACTTTCTTTGTAGTATTTCATTTCCTCCTCTACGATTGCGAAGTTGGAAATTTATTTTTCATCTTTATTGTTGAGCGAGAATATAAATGGCCACCTATTTTGCTTGTGCTTGCCATGGCCGAGGTGTGGCTTTCTCTTACCTCTTTAACAGGCATTGCAGTAATTTCTTTAGGTCGGATGCATGCGACGTTCCGCCCATTCAGACACCGCAGCATCAAAACATGGGTCTACGGGGTAGCAATTGCTGGCGTCTGGATTTTAACTGCGATGATAGTAATTCCCCTTCCGTTGATACGTCTCTATTTGAACGTGCAACAACAGTGGCAATTGTTATATTTTGTGTACTTATTGCGGTCATATTGTTTCCTTTGCCTTGTTGTTATCTGTGTTTCCTACACCTCCATTGCTTTAAAATTTTGGTGTGGAACCCGTCCTCCGTCCGATGGTGCTGCCAATAGACAAAGAAAACTGACTGTGACATTATTCATAATGACCATTGTATCTTTGCTGCTGTGGTTACCATATGTTGTATATACTTTTGTTTCTTTTTTTGTTCTAGATAGGTTTTCTATCCGGACATATTTACGCTTAAAATTATCTTTTTCGCTTCTATACCACACAAACTCGCTTGTTAATCCCATTATTTACACAATCAGAAGCCAGAGTTCAGAAGAGCTCTTCTGGTTTTATTTAAACGACGACAAAGACAAAATGTTGCTATTCCTCTTCATGCCCGTTAACACCAAAAGGGAATTCCTGGGACGTCCGCACATTTTCATCGATTCAGTGAAACACCAACAACATGGTCCCCCGCGCGACTGCCTCAAAGCAAACAATTGGAAATGCAGAAGATTGTTATTGCGACTGTTGAATTTCCTCTTGAAACACAGGCACTGAATAAAAGTTTGCGGAGTTCTACGGACACCAAAATTAAGCGTGTAATTGGACTAAAAATAACTTTGGTGCAATTCACATGTCCCAACAAGGGCCATAATAGGACTTGGTACCTTTTATTCTCTCTTGGTAATACTTAATTGTAAGTTCATAATGATGACTAGTCAAAAACAAGAGGGAGCTTGTGGGAGAAATGACCCTTCAAATAAAGAAGAAGGGACAAAATAAGTTTCGTTAAGTTTAATTATTAACTTCAATTACTTAACACATTTTCTCCTTTTTTTTTTTTTTTGTGGTTGTTGTACCTGACCACAAGTTTTGCCTCTTTGAGCTACATAATTGCTGCGGTATGTGCAAATGAAGTTTTAGCGATGATGGAGAGGTTGTACATATTAGGCTAGCTACGGTCGAACTATATATACTGGATAGCTTTTGTACCGCCACGAAAATCATACCGGATAGGAATTCTGTTTTCACACATGAACGGTGATTTGGACGCGATTTCAATGACGTAGCGAAACTGCGTCACGCCGATCTCTAAAGTAGAGAGTCACGCATTGGATACATTAGGTGTTCATACTTTGCCGGACAACTTGTCGTGTCGGGTTAATTACTTTTGACTGCTTTTGTTTGCCATCTTTTTATGTATTATTTAGCAATTCTATTGAGATGACAAAGTCCGGGGACGTTTTTGAAGCTGTTTAAATCACTTACAGCAAGTGTTTTAAACATTAAATCCACTATTCAGCTAATCTTTTCTTGGCATTTTTAATCAGTATAAAGTATGCTTCATAAACAGGTGAATTTCCGAGTTCCAAAAGCTTTCACTTTTCAAGCAAGCGAGGCTAAGTTTAAACTTCTTTTTTCGATCACGAGTTTAACTTGCATGAGAATAACAAATCATTTTCATCCAAATCAATTCCCTTTGAAACAGAGGCTTGAAGCAACTCGGAAATAGCCAATTAATCTTGTACATTTACATTCAGAATTAGTTGTTATCAAAGCTCTTGTTGTTATACACGGTTTCAGTGTAAATTACGTCTTCTTTTCGTACTTTCTGAAGCACTACTACGTATGCAGACTGGAAAACAGTCGTTTTTTTTTTTCATAATCGGTTTTGCAAAGACGCGAAGGAGCGGCGTGAGATTTTCGGGGAAAGCGCGCGAGCCTCACACGCCCTTAGACCCAGTCTCACTCTCCGTTTTCACCCTCTCGCTCCAAACTTTTGGTTTGAACGCTCACGCGTGCGTTCTTAGCCTCCGCAAAAATACGAGCTGTTTTGCCGTCTAATACGTATGTGGCCATTGATAAAATAGAAGAGAGTATGTATAATGAAGGCAAGATCATGTTGTTTTGTACACCTTAACATCTACTGTATAGGGCTTGTTAACTCTTGCTAGACTTTCTAAAATGTCTGTGTCAGTAAAGTAAACCAATTTAGAGTATTCAATAAACATACTGTTTAAACATGTTTTTACCAGTGGTGTTTTCCGTGATCATGACTTTTTAATATTAATTGGAATGTACACTTACACTGTGGTATGGAAAACTTGTCAGGTAACTCTCCAAAGCCCGTAATTTTTTGTCAATTCTGAGACTATTACTCCTTTACTGTCATGAAAGATATTACTCATCGTTGTGTGGTGTATAAAGGGTCCGTTTTGATCGTTTGTCTTACGATTATGAAAGGGATATACGCCATCACGAATTCAACTCTCAGCCGTTTCTGAACACGCCAATAATACCGGACATTATCCTCTTTGGGATGAGGTTAAGTTTATTGACCGAGACCCTCACTGGTACTCTGACTCGTGTCTCGTAGTATCACTGCAGTTCGCTGAGGGAACAGTCTCTTCCCCTAACAATGCCAACACTTCTTCGGATCGAAGCCCAGCAACAACGTAACCTTAATTGAAATTAAAGTTCTCCGCTGACCAGTTATCGGTTTTCAATTGATCGTAGGCTGGGGTCCATTTTTCTAGTTTGCTTCTCGCTTGTTAATATAGCGAATGCTGAATTATTTCAAAAAGACGTTTCTTAAAAGTATCCTCGAGAGCTTTGCTTTAGGCCTTGGCTAAATCTGCATATTATTTGCTTACTGTAATGGTATTAAGAGAATTGTTTTCAATGCATATATCAGTCTTAATCTAGCCCAACCCTTTTCTTTCACTATTTCTATTTAGGAAAGATGGAAGTGCGACTTATTATTACCGAGGAAAATTCTAATCCTCTAAGTTAAATACAGTCATTTTTCTTTTGCCTTAATTTCAACAGCATGTTTTACTCAGGACCCCGTCTTGCCTGATCAAAAGATTAAAAATGCTAGTTGGAGAGAATACACCAGTATCTATATAACGTTTCTGGAACCTTTCTCTTCAATCTCTGAGCTCGAACTGAGATAAAAAAAAAAAAAGTCTCTATGATCACCTCCAGCGTTCACCTTCAACGGTTTTAAACATGTCAAAAAGACTCAGTTAAAATTGTGCATCAGTTTAACCACAGACTACCCAATATAAGACATTGGACATTTCGTGTTAATGAGCATCGAACCACAAAGGAACGACAATTTGAAACAAACTGAACTATAAGGCTTTGAGTGAAAAAAATTTGGCGTTTTGGATTGGTGGTCGCTTATGGGAGGTGATCGCATATGGAGGTTCATCTATAGGTCACGTGTTCTCCTACAGGGCTGACCAGTATTTTTTGCTTTAGTTTACTCTAAGTTGGATAATCCAAACTTATAAGTGCACAATGATACACACAAGGCTGAACAAGAAGCGACCACCATGCATTTTTGTTCCGGAACAAAAAAGAAACAGGATGTTTCAAATTAAATTTCCTCATCCCATGGATAAATGCTTAAGTGCTATGACGTTTGAAACTCCTTAATTGAGACAAAAGTAGTTATCTTTCTAATCATACGGTCCTAATGCATCGAAAAGTTTAAATGACTTGACGCGTCTGTCGTAAGCTTGGTCCCATTGGCGCGCGCACTTTAAAACCATTCATAAGACGCGAGCTATGAAGTTTAAAAGCCAACTTGTCCGAATTACGTTTTTCGCTACCGTCAATCATAATTACGATCACAAGCAACAAACCTTGAAACATAGAAACTCACAAAATGAATTGAAACCACTAATCACTCATCACAAACCATGACCTCTTCGATTTTAATTCATGGAAGTAAACTTTTCTTGATCTCTCTTGCTAACTGAGTTGATTGACGACAGCAGAAGACGCAAACAGTAGCTGGCTTTTGATATTGGCGTGTTATTGAAAGCCACAGTAACCATGCCAATGTTCCGTTTCACTGACACCACCTGTGCTTCTACAGTTGCTGTAACTTTGTTTTTATTAATAAACAATTAGAAGTTAGTCCAGCTATAACGCGCTCTCTGATTGGTTGAAAAAGAGTGCTTTATGAGAGCTGTGAGAGTATAAAAACGGAGCGAAAACTGTCACATCATCTGCCAATAGTTTGTTTTGAAAATTAGAAAGCAATGCGTGGGGAATTTAAGGGATTCTTTATCATGAAACAAATGTATAACGAAGCCTTGACTAAGCTCTTTTCGACTACGTCTCGTGTTTACCCCTACACTTCTTTCGAAGTACTACTCTGGCCGCTTTCGGCGTGATTCAGTTACAACAGAACAGAGCACAGTCAAGGGACGCTTTATTTGTTACATGTAATTAAAAAGCAGTTTGCTGTTAATAATTTATATTTGTTTTTGCTAGAACGAAAAACAGAAGGAAGCTGCAATTACTTTAAATAATATGTGGGTTTTGTTACTATTTAAATGAAGGTTGCCAGTTGTATAAGACTATACTCATTATACACGTTCATATCATAACAATTGTAGTCTGGATGAATTAGTCGTTGTGTCGCTTAAAAAGAAAAAATTGATCGCGCGACTTACATACATACATACATATACTTTATTTATGCTCGAAATTTATAGACTAGCTGTAGAGCTAATGTATTCAAGAAAGTTGTTGCTTGTTGCAACAGAACACTGAGCACAGTCAAGACTTCTCAGTATTTTGTTAAATAAAGAGCAGTTAATAATTTATATTTGCTTTTGCTAGAACAAAAGAAAAAAGGAACCAGCAATTATTCCGAATAATATTTGAGACTTTTTAGTATTTAAAAGAAGTTTGCAAAGTTTCATAAAAAGGTATACTCGAGTACACGAGTTCATGATAATACATGCCAAACTCAAGGTTAAAAATTAAGCTAGTAAGCTAATATGCAAGAGCAGTTGAACAAGGATTGCTTTCCACTGCCACGTAACTTCAATCTACTTTCGAACGCACGTAAAATTTACGTGCCGTCTTACTCATAGAGTAATCAGTCAGTAATCAGTAATCAGTAATCAATCGCCGGGTTGAATTAAAACCCGCTTGTATTCTCAGTATGTATTCTGTTATTAGTAGTTACGGTTACTTTTTTTACATGCCCAGATTTATTACCTTTGCAGAACCAGCTTTATCTTTGTCTTCAGTCAAAGAACCATATTGCTGTTATAACGCATCAGAGTGAACAAACTTGTGCGCTTATTATAAACTTTCTCGGAAATAGAAGGCCAGCAAGCTTACTCAAGATCATTTTTCTGTTGCTCAAAGCTTGCTCAAGTAGTCATTAATAGTCGGAGTTTTTTTTACTTTTCATGACATAGTTTTGTTTTCCAGTGCACTGTGAAGGTTTCTGTTCTTTATAAGAATAACTTTCTGTACGCAAATTGTCCTTTTCACTCGCTGTGAATTAGAGAACTGCTGGCAGTGACTTCAAAACAATTGACTCTTTTTCTGTAAACAATCGCGGCAGCTTGATTTGACTGAGACGAGCAAAACAAACCCTTATAAGCAATTTTCTGTATTTTCTAATGATCGGCTGAGTTTAGTTTGTTAAACGAAGACCCTCGCATGGACCATTTAAGCTTATTGAAAATAGCTAAATGGTGAATCATGGCTTGGCTGCCAAGTTGCAACTGATCTTTTGCTTTCAAGATCTTTAGGTAGGTTGTTTTCGCACAGAAAATTCATTTCTTCATTTTTGAAATAATGTAACTTTAACTTTGTTTGAAGGAAATTCTACTTAAGCGCAGCTTTTTCACTTATGTTATGCGTGTTCAACTTGACAACACAAAGCAAAATTTATATATCTGCGCGAAACGAGCAAGTTCAAAAAACTATAGTTGCTTTGACACCAATTTTTGGGAAGATTTTACTAGATAAAGATTGACCTTTTTTCTGCCCACATATCAACGCAATAACTTCTACATTGAGGATTTTGTTTATATTTTAGTGATCTGCGAAACTACGAGTGTCCCTATCGAGCGCGGGTTTTAAAATATCAGCTCGAGTGCGACAAGTTCAGTGACTTCAAACACATTGTGGGCAAGCGTTAATTTTTTTGGGCAAATCACTGTCTAAAGATATGTTGTTTTTGTGTCCACAGTGGAGCTCCGGACCTTATATATCCAGGAACTTCCTTATATGAACACATTTTCTGAATGCGTCTTGAAAAAAATCGGACCTACTCATGCGCATTTAAAGTACAACGCAAGGAAATAAATGTCGTTAAAGTCCGTTTAACTATGAGGTATTCTTCGAGAAAATTAAGTAACTACAAGTTTATAACCACAGCTTGCAACTTTTGAAGACAAATTGCCTGTTCTTTCCAGGTTGTGAGTGGGAACATTCTATTTTTAGGCAATAAAATATTTGAAATCCCGCCATTTTTTCAAGCCCGGCCAGGGGATCTGGGCAAAAAAGTTTACGCATGCTCATTACGTTTTTCCGCCCTGAAATGCTGGCTACATACATGCGACGCATGCGTAATAACAACCTGGAGATTAGGATTGCGGGCTCCTCTTGTCGCCCACAATAACGCTTTCGCGTAAAAAGCAGGGTCACATTTATCAAATTGACGTATTCCTAAGTTAGCAAGAGCTAGAGAAAACGGGGACCGTCACGTGGCAATAGCGCGAAAATATCTGTCAGTCAAACAGGACAAAGTCAGTCACGTGTGTTATCCCTTTACTGCAATTTATTGTTAACTTGGTTCACTAAATAATTGCGAGGTCATTGTATTTACGGCAAAAGTTAGGCAGCAATTTATTAGAAGAATTAAGTTTTTTTCGTTTTCGCTATCCAGTTAAAAGCGAGTAGGTAAACTTGTATGACTGTCGAAAAAAATACATATCTATGAGATGCTATAAGACGTTAAACTTAAAGCCAAGAAACAGCTTGGAAACTTGTTTGCTAAAGAAAACGACTCAGACCTATGTATGGTCGATGCAGATCGTACTAACGTTCTGAAACAATTTATTCAGGGTAAGCTAAATTGATCGGAATAATTTGCATCAGGAAGATAAATAAACTACTACTTAATTCACATGCTCTTTTTTAACAGTGCGCAAAAATGGAGAAAGTGAAACCAAGTGTCTGATTGCAGGATGTGAACATAAAAATATACCCTCACGATGTGATATTAAAGGTTCGATCTGATAAGAACTTTCGCCTCCCACCACTGTTTGAACTTAATCCTAAATCCTTTCTCTAATATTTTACATTCTCTTAGGGTCCAAAGGTTCTTGTTTTCTCTCCTCGTACGCCTGTTTATTTTTTTTTCCAAATTCCAATTCGCTTTCAGTCAAGAGTCACAGATCCATCTGGCAGTCTCTTCTCAAGCCTTTCAGCGTCTTTTAAGTCCTACATCCTCCAAAATTGAGTCACGCGTCCTGTGGTAGGGTTTAGTTAAAATTGATGTATTTTCTTTAAAATACAGCGGCAACAAGTCTTTTTTTATATATATACCTCGGAATCGTTTCAAAAAAGCACCTGACTTATACTGGATTGTGTTCTTATCGTCCTTTGGTTCTTGTACACTCCTTAAACACCAGTGCTTCCAAACTATGATTTGAGACAAACCTCCAGGGATTTGCGGGCTCCAAAACTGCCGCCCGCGATGCCTGACACAATCCGCTATCAAAGGCAGTTCTGCCAACTAATATTAAGATTTCTGTCCTTCAAAAGTGGTCTAACGATGAGTGGAAGGCTCTACTTGGTTACTTTTCTTAAAAACCACCTGACCGATTAGTCTTCTAAACTCTTTCTTTATGTCTCTTTTTAAAAAGGCATAAGCCAGCGGGTTAATGGCCGAGTTTAAAACCAAGACAGGAATTTTGTAGTGCTCATCATGGCATGGCGATGAGGTTATCGTAGTGCTAGTCTGGGATAGTATTAGAAAACTACAACGCAGATACATCCCATAGCAAACAAGAAACACTCCTATCACAAGACCCATTATTATTACTGCAGACTTCTCACGGTGGGTTTTAAAAGACACCTGATGGTTAAAACGTAACTGTTTTGCTAAAGTGTGTGCTGACCGATCATGTCTGCGTACGTGAAATATCACTGATACAAAGCATAGTATCAGTATAACACATGGAAGAATCTCAAAAACTATGGTCGTCACCCAAATTGTAAAAGGACAGGTATGGTTTTGATATAAAACAATACAAAGGGTACTTTCTAGCACATTATAACTAACTGTTAGAACCCAAGAGAGGAAAATAGCTTGGGTAATTCGACGGCGAGTCATCAAAGTAATGTATTTTAGAGGATGGACGATGGCAATAAAACGATCCAGTACTAAGCCGCATAAGTTTACAACAGACGTGTTACTAAACAACCACCTTAAAATATTCACCCAAGATCGCAAATGTTGAGGCCTGTCGCAGGTGTTTGTAATGTCGCATGCGAACAGAGAAGGAATAACGCTCAAACCAACACAGAAATCCGCTACTGCAAGTGAGACAATAAATGCGTTGGTTTTGGTGCGGAGATTTCGTCTGCTGCAAACGAGGAAGATTGTAAATCCATTTCCAAGGATGGTCAGGAATGAAAGAACCCAGCCAAGAATCCAAAACCAGGTCTCCATTCTTAACAGTTATAGGAAGTTCTTATCAACTGTACAATATAACTAACATCTTGCATAAATATCAGGGACACATGACAACTGGTTACTATGGAGGGTTTTTACATGACGTCACGGCGGCCATATTGGTGTTCCAAAACAATGAAACCGCGGCCTTGTTGGCGTGCCAACCAATTCTGTGGGAGTTGACTAAACTCTTCTCCTCTGTAAATGCTCTCTTTTGTTCCAATAAATTTGCATAGTTGCTGGCCATGTGAGTGAAAACGCTCTATTTGTTCTTTAAATCGTCTTTATTTGTAATAATTTGCTAATTAATGTCGTAATAATTTGTCTTGCGCTGTGCTATAACAAAAATTTGCATCAGGACGATAATATATTAAATACCTGACGTTTCTTTGTGTGTTTGTTAATAAAATAAGTACAAAATGTTTTAATAAATTCTTGGAATCTAATACGTTGTTAAAGATATAATATATATGTTCTTTTCTTATCGCTTAATTTCGAAGATTTTATCATGTAGCGCTTTTTAATGTACCGTTCAAGCAGTGGACATCTCGTCTACTCTTTTAGGGTTGCCTGCCGGGGGCGGGGGGAGGTGGGGGGGTTCTTCAGAAATTTTCGGGTGGTAATGTGTCGCTGCAACACTGGAACACCTAGCCTATACTTCTGGTTCAGCTGAATTTTGCTACTCTATACTAAACTAAACTTCCCAAATTCCTCCCTATCCAAGAGTTTCTCTCTGATCTCTATACCCAGTCCCAGACTTAGCTGCTTGAACACCATACCCTATAAAGCGGCACATTATATATCCCATCTGGCTGTACCCCCCCCCCCCCCGGGGGGTAGGTTGCCCACTGAATTCTTTTATCACAAATTTTAATGAATCTACAGAAAAAATATACATACATATACATACATGTAGCTGTAAAAAAAAATACATTTTTCCTTTCTCCTTGATAAATTAAAGCCTGCTAGTTATTTTATATTTCAGACTTTCTGACGATTTTATGTTGGTTGTTCCCACCTCTTGGCCAATAAAGAGGATAACTGTTTGCACATCAGTTAGATAATTTACACAATTAAACAAATTTACAAAATTACTACCCACGACTATAACACACCACAGATGACAACCACTTTTTGCCAATTTTTGATGGATTACACATCCCTTAAATCGCCCCTGTATTTGCCGCCAGAACAGTCAAAGCTTTAAGGCATCGTTTGAGGTAAGCATACTAGGTAGTTTAGATATGAGTATTCTGAAAGGAATGATAAAAACAATTATTGAATTCGGCTTTTGTATGATCTGAAGAATTATACAGATCTATTCAGCCACATTCAATACTTGTTATTATTTCTCAGCTGTCAGTCACGTTAAAATTTTAACCAATTTCCAGCTGCCATTTAACCCATCCCATGGCCTTCTCAGTTTTTTGTAGATTTAATTTAAGAATATTTTATCTTTGAGCTTTAATAACAAAATATTTAATTTCACATCACTCAAGATACGATTCATTTTATCTCGATTACTTGTTCTATCGTTTTCCACAGCAATAAGAAAATAAAGGAAAGAAGTAAACAAGACCCTGCCAGCAGCGTGTACTCGGGCTGGCTGCTAAGTGGAATCTAATAACTAATTCAGTAACTTTCATTTGTTAGTACAAACAATAAACCCACGATTGAGCTATAAGAGACGTCACTGATTACAAACATCCTTTAATTGTTAGTCAGATTTGTAACGAGTGAAACAAACGAATTTTTAGTGTAAGAACCAATGCGCTTCTGGTCGGCACATTAATATTAGGCACATTAATATTAGGGACCTTTAGTAACGACAAAGACAAAGAGAACGTCAAAAAACCAATAGGTTTATTAAGCAAAACAACGACTTTGCATGTAGATCACGCTTTTTTGTACATTTCTTTGCTGTCACTTCCCGACTACGATGTGAAAATGCCTAATTTTTACGTTTAATGGAGTACGTAAACAAACGACGACAAATTTGTCTTTCTCTTTCTAAACTTGAGTGCGGTCTCCAAGTAATCAACTCCAGGGAAATTCGCCTGCATTTAACATTTTAAGTGAATTGGATTAAACTCGACAGAGTTTGTAAAAAGAGTGAATTCATTTTAAAAGTGGCGTTTTCGCTGCCGTCGCCATGGTCGATGGCTAAAGCTCCCTATTAAGAGGTGACGTCAGCGTGAGTGTTGCTTTACCATATATGCGGTCTGCACGTCCTGATCAACTCAATGTTATTTTACATAATATTATTTCTCACCCGGGGAACGCAAAACTACGGCTATGTTTTGACGACAGTTTTTCTCAAAAAATAGCGAGTGTATTTCTGTGCTGTAGTAAAGTACCAAATGGAGCATTATAAGAAAAGACGGGGAACTGTTATATTAATATATAGATTTAGCCAGGGCTAAAAGCGAAGCTCCCGTTAATAAATTCATAATTTAAATCAAACAATAAACTTGTAATCCACAGATCAGGGCACATTCATTTGACTTTTGAGGCAAAGGCTGAGTGATTTTAGAGAAAAATCAGAATTCGACCGTCCAAGAGTGAAACAAATTTTACATCAAGTTATAGCAATCATGTTCGATCACAGTAGATTGGGCCTGGAAAACAAATAGACCTATTCGTGTATTGTATTTGCATTAGCTGTAGCATCATAATGTGGCATTCACCAGTCTCTCCAACATTGCTCCGTTAGAGAGACTATGGATAATTGGACAACCGCGAATATAATTTTAAGAAACACATGCGCCACGATAGTCCTTGGTGGCAGCCAATTTACACGTTGCATTCCTCTGTCTAAAAGAAAGGCCAAAATAAAAATCAGGCCGGATTTTTTGCGTTCGACAAGTTTAGTTTACTAGTAAATCTTGGCGACGAATCTGGTGGCGTGTAAACCAGCCTTTTAAACATACTTTTTCTCATCACGTCTCAGGTAAACAGTACACAGACCTCAGACAGAATTTTTTCTTTTTTGCCCTATTTAAACTTATAATTCTGCAGTTTTTCACAATTTTGCAAGAGAATTTGCACTCATTCAATATCCACGACGATCAAAGCACGCGCTTCCTTTGCACAACAAATTATAGCATTGAATTATAAAACGTTTTCTGTTAGAAAAATCTGGTCCTATGTGATATGCGGGGTAATAATTATGGGATTTTAATGAAAACGATAAAAAAAATTCCCAAAATCACTTTTCCGCCAGCCGGAAGGGGTTCTCACTTTTAACAGGCACCAAATTTGCAGTGCGATTAATAGTTACCATTTACGCTTCAACATGATAGAGAAATTGTTATGTTTAGGTTTTATTTCCCTTTATTCATTAAACTGTGTATGATTTTGTTGTGTAATCTTTAAAAGCGAGTGATATTTACGCGCGACGTTTTGAGTATTCCTACATGCGATGTTTATGTTCGACTAGAAACAACCGGTGCAGCGATGAAAATTGCGAGAGGGAGTACTAAAAATCAATAAAATAAGTTTAATTCGGTGAAACATGTACAGAGGCAATAATTTTCATTCACGAAGAGAAGAATTGAGAGTAAAGTGTCTCAGAAAATCATGAGTCAGGCAAGCATAAGCTTATTTATGTTTTAAGCCGGCTTCCCGGTGTTCGCTCTTTTTCAAGATGACCTCGAGCCAAGAAAATCGCTCAGAGCTTTCTGTTTACAGCCAAAATCATAACTAAATAATCTTCGGAACCTTTTCTTTGAATTTGCAGGTCAAAAAATGTCTAAAGGCTTTTTAAACCTGATACTATTGTAGTTAGATCATTGCTCGCGTTTTAACTTAAGCCGCATAAACCATACGCTCGACTTCAGTAAACCGAAAAAAAAAGAACATCAAAAACAATAATGGCTCAAGCTTACCAGTCGAGATGCTGCTTCTGAAGGTCATCAAGTGTTCCAGAATCGCTTGAGACTTTTCAACCTTCTTACGCCTCAAGCAAAGGCAAGTGAGTAAGCTCATTTTTGAAAACGATGCCATCCGAAATCGGATTTCCAATGACTTTGACAAGGGCTGCATTTGTCAACAAAAAGCGCAATAAACAAACCAGCCACGAATTACAGAACAATCTTGATAGCAGCTGTATTTCATTTTGTACACCAAGTAGAAAAAGACAGTTTAAAACATCACAAGATGACACAAAACTCTCTCAGCTCCAGCTATCAGTAAGCAAGTTTCCAGACGCTGCAAAAATTTTCCGCATAAACTCACCTGTCAAATTTTGACAAATCAGAACATTAAAATTGGACGTAGAGCGTGATCAACGCGTGACAGTGAGAAAAGTCAAAAGCGATTGCCTTCCCTGCATGTAAATGTAAAAGCCGGTTGAATTTTCGTGTCCGGGATCAGTTCGAAATCAACATTTTAAAAATGCGGCTCATGAAACACGACTTATTTCATATGCATTTTAAACAAATTGAACTTGAGCCTGCGATCATTTGAAAAGAGGCAACTTGTCAGCGAATACCTTCAAAATATTACTCGAACTCAGAGGGTCGATACCTGAGCCCGCGATACGGTCAGGCGATACTGGTCAGCAGAAACACTGTTTTGACAGCTGTCAATTAATCAAAACATGGATGTACAATATCAGGTTCCAGGCTCCCAAACTAGCTAGAAAGTGTGAGATTAAACATTGGTATGCCTGTGGTGCGGGCGGACGGAGGGTCGGGTGGTCGGTGTACGGTCACGTGATTGCCGAATTTTCTAGGATGGATAGATTTTCTATAAAGCTATGGGGCTTCGAATTGAGCCCGTGATCAAATAAAATATCAGCGCAAAACTTTAAATACTACGTGACCTCAATAGATAGAAAAATGAGCCCGAGATCCACTCAGGTGATGATGGTCAGCGTATACTCTAGTTTGACAGCTGTCAATTAACCTTCATTAGAAGGTTAATTCGAATATTAGAAGGTTAATTCGAATATTCGAATTAACAGACTACGAGTGTGAGTAGGACATTTCCGTCCGCCATGTAGTGGAAAATGCCAGATCGTGTACCTGAGCGAACCTGAACCCTCGTTATTAGTTTTCTGATAGCGGTCTGCACATGTCCCATTTTGACAGCTGTCAATTGACCTTAATTTGGCCTGCCAATGTAACTTTAAACGACTGTCAGCCAACTGACAGCCTTGCTCGGCGTAGTTTCGTTTTTATGTTGAATTGGTAAGTGTGACATATTATATCAGCTTATATATAGGGGCAAAACGACTGGTCTTTTATCTGAGCCCGCGAGACGGTCATGTGATAATTGTCAGCGGATGTCTGATTTTGACAGCTGTCAATCTAATCGTACTCATACGGATGGCTTACATAACTAAGAGGCTAGTCAAGTTGTGCAAGATCTATTGTGACATTTGACATCTGCTTACATGAAGTGTGTGTACGGACGGGCGTACGCTACGTCATAACCAAATTGTCTGGGATGGATGGTTTACCAAATTTTCTTACCTATGGTGCTTAACTGCGCGCGCGCTTCGCGCGCGCGGAGCTCCGCTATCAATGCATGGGCCATGGGGTATTAAAAATGGCCTTGAATATAAAACCAAAAGTGAACCGGAGGGCGTTCGTTCACTACCGGTATCGTTTACGTTTTAGTTAAATCACTCAATCACTTGCCGATGTCAGTATTTTATTTATTAATTAGATAACATACTTTTAAAGGTGTTCCTATTCACCAGCTAAACCTTATTGGCTTCCTTGGGCTCCCTTGCCTCTTTTTTTTAAATTAATTTTATGGCAAAATGATAATAAAACAATGAAAAACAATTTCTACCAAGTTATCGACAAATTGACCGGATGAAACCTTTAGCCGATCAGGACAGGACTATGTCAAACGTTTTGTTTTTGGACCAATCAGAAAGAATAGAATTTGGATATTTTACATGTAATCTTACAAACAAATAGTTTATACCCTCCTTCCGGTGAGAGAAACTAATATCAGTAATAATAAAC
>OZ037786.1:16042532-16082532 GCA_964035525.1 Porites cylindrica | reverse complement strand
CATGGTGAACGTTTATTGCACGGTTTCCCCATCAGTATTAACGTCCTCAAAAGCTAGCAAAAATCAGAAAGGGTGTTTAATTAAGTTCCCATACACATTATGACATATTTCGCTATTTTCCTTCTCTTTTGTCATTTTGTTTATTTGTTTGTTTGTTCATTTTCTGCCATCAAACGTTCGTATCCTACCACTTATTATGATGAAGACTGGGATTTAATCTCAAACTAAGCGTCGCTTACACGTTAGGTGTATTTTCTGTCCTTTCGAGCTTTCTCTAAGAAGAGTATTCTCAGGGTCCTATGGGTATTGCTCCTTCCTCAAATACCAATATTTCCAAATTTCAATTCATTTGGAGTCAAAAAAGACGAGCCATAGATTTTCCAGCTCTAAGCATGCCGCTCTAAGCTCTGAGCATGCCGCTCTAAGCTCTGAGCATGCCGCTCTAAGCTCTAAGCATGCAGCAAATCGATATTTTTTGACTTTACATTTCAACTGTAAGTACTTTTCTATACGAGCGAGCTACTAAGATGCCTCCTCGTGTCAAGCACGTACGTGGAAGGCTTAACTTGGTTGCCTTTCTTTAAAAACACGTTTGTAGAGATAAGTCTTCTAAACTCTTCTTTACGTCTCTTTTGAAAAAAGCATAAGCCAGGGGGTTAATTGCCGAATTTAAAACCAAGACAGGAAATTTGTATTTTACATCGTTGCATGATGCCATTCCAGTAGTGTCGAATAGTATTAGAAACCTACAGTGCAAATACATTCCGTAGGTAATTAAATAACAAACACTCCTATCACAATACCCATCATTATTACAGCAGACTTCTCGCCGTGATAGGTTTTAAGAGACACACAGCGATGATTATATCGTAGCTGTTTCGATAAAGTGCGTGCCGACGCATAATGATTGCGTACACGAACTATTATTGAAACAAAACTGAATACCATCAGGGTAGATGGGAGAAACTCGAGAAAAATTACATCCAGCCAGCAAAAAATAGCATCAACAAGTCTCGTTTTTAAACTAACACGAAGTGAAAACTCAAGCACCTCAAAACCAGACGGTTGTAGTCCAAGAGAAGAAAATAACTTGGATGATGTGACGGCGAGTCATAAAAGTAATCTATTTTAGATGATGGACGATGGCAATAAAACGATCCAGTACTAAGACACATAAGTTTACAACAGACGTGTAACTAAACAACCACCTTATAAAATTCACCCAAGGCAGCCGTTGAGGTCAGTGGCAGGTGTTTGTAAAGTCGCATAAAAACAGAGAAGGAATAACACTCAAAACAACAAAGAAATCCGCCACGGCAAGTGAAACAATAAACGCGTTGGTTTTGGTGCGGAGATTTCGTCTGCTGCAAACGAGGAAGATTATAAATCCATTTCCAATGATAGCCAGAAATGAAAGAACCCAGCCAAGAATCCAAAACCAGGTCTCCATCTTAACCGTTAAAGGAAGTTCTTATTAACTATAGATTATAAACAACACCTTGCATAAATATCAGGGTAGCATTTATTTTTTACTATCCCGAGGGGGTAGGGCACTCAACGAAGTTTTACACAGCGAGGCTGTGCCGCGATGTCCAATCCCTCTTACCCTTTTATATACCATGCAGTTACCCCTTTTGTATACCTTCTACTGACAGATAGTACTCCTCTCATATACCTAGTTTAGACGTTAATTGCTGTATTTGCACCTTCTTTTGAATATAAATCAATCACGGAACTGGGAAGTTTTCCTGTCTCTTTCACGTCCACAAAATATATCTGTTTGTCCTTTTTTTGGTTCTATTACAGACCAAAAGGGCAGATTTCCATAGTTTTTCATATACTTAAACTAATGAAACCCTTGCCCTTTCATATATTCACCTACTAAAGCCTGGAAAGGTACCCCTCTTGGGCGGAGTCTCCCCCCGTATCGGCCATCATAGGGAGTACCACCCCCCCCCCCCCGGCGGAACTAATCGTTTTCATTTTTACTAACGGTGCTAATGAATGTCATGATAATTTGTATTGTGCAGAGCCGTGACAGTCAATTTGCATCAAGAAGAAATATTTAACAATTATTCGCCGAAGGCGAATTGTCTGTTGAATATTTAAAAGGTTCTGCTCCACTTACACAATTTTCCCTTGCTGAACATAAACTGTACCGAACCGTATCTTGGTCCGCTACATAGAAGCGATATCATCGTTCAAATTTTGAACTGTAAGATCCCCTGAAAGAGGTCTCCTCAATGGAGCAATATGTAAAAGGTTTCAAAGGTTTCACGCCGGTGAAGATGTGCGGCCTGTCACCTCTTGCAAGTTTTTACTTCAACAATATTAACTGAGCCTGAGGTGAATAATTGTTTTAGTATATTCACACGAAGTGATCTCAACAGAATCAGAAAGGAAACCATTAAAAAAACGATTAGTTTGATTGACGGGTGAAAATTCATGCGTGAACACGAAGCCGTAAACAGTGGATGCGCAAAAGTTAGATCTTTACAGTATCTTCAAACATGGCAAATGATAGTTTTAATCCTTTTGTATGGAGTTTTGTAAGCTTTAACATCAACGGTTTAAAAGAAAACGCCGAAAATTTAAATTACTACCCAATTCTGAGAAGAAAAGTATCTAGAGCTTTATTTGTTTCTGTCAACTCACCGTGAATGAGAAAGTTTTCTTCGTCGCTTCTTACAAATGCTGTCAACAGCGGCTGCGATCAAGGTGAGCGTTGTTTATCTCCAAAGTTCTTTGCCTTGTTAACTTGCTGGCACGTACAATTTTCGAAAATATTTGCCTTCCTCTCTTCTCCATAAATTAACTTCTATTTATAGGCAAAATTGGTCTTGCGAGAAAATCCCGAAATCACAAAACAGTGACAAAGCGACCTCGTTTTCCTCTGTAGTGGTAAACATAGCTTCGAGCGTACAAAAAGTCAGCTAAAGTAAACCACTTCACAATAAATCACGCTGTTTAAACACCATGAAGTCTTTTCTTGCCTTCAAAGTCATCAGCACTTGGATATTCGTGTATTTTCAAAACGGTTATACCTTGAAACTTTGGCAAAACACCCAGTTCACGACAGCGATTTTGTTCGGCTTTATATTCACCGCCTAGCGCGGTGAATATAACGTCATAGTCCGAGATAGCTAACCAATCAGATTGCTTGAATTACCAAGAAAACTGAGTGTGTATATACTAAAACTGCTTATAAGTAGTTTAATGATAAGGAATACATTTGAAACAAGAGAGGATAAAGGGGACAGAGAAGGCATCCTCCGTACACACCCTATTCCATAGGTAATTCGTCTCGAGTTATTTTTAAGACTACAGATCCCAAGGGGGATTAGACAACAGCCAATCACGTAGCGCGAATGTGTTCCGCGTGGATGACCCAC
Source organism: Porites cylindrica (assembly GCA_964035525.1). Classification (NCBI taxonomy): domain Eukaryota; kingdom Metazoa; phylum Cnidaria; class Anthozoa; order Scleractinia; family Poritidae; genus Porites; species Porites cylindrica. The sequence goes on along the minus strand of OZ037786.1, from coordinate 16,079,140 downwards.
ACTCTGAGCCACGCGTCCTTCACGAATTGACGCAGAAAAAAATGGCGGCAGACGCGGAGAGCGATATTGCTATTCGTTTTGTCGACGAAAACGACTAAAGAGACATTTCTGTTAAAGCTGTTTTAGCGAAACGGAAATTAAAAGAGAATCCCCCTTCCTCTCTTGCTAACAGTACAGCAGGGAAATCCTTAACACACTGAATATTCTCTCAGGATCATTTATAATTTACAGTTTGAAGAGAGCAATTTCTGGTTTGATATTTATTCTGTCATTAGTCTTTTATTATTCAACAAAAATAACACTGGGCGTCCTATAATAATAATAATAATGATAATAATAATCTAATACCTTCTAGAGCGCTATTTACATTCACTGATCAACAGCGCTTAACAACTTAAAAAAAACTACAATAAAATTCAAATTTGTAAAACTAATTGCATGTACATGAATATTACTTGCTACTTGCTTTATTGTACAAACGACCGGTTTGAATAGACCGGCGAAATTTCTCATTTTGTTTACGCACTGAGGTTACGATAACTTCGAGTTTAACTGATTTCACGGGTTGTCAAAGAGTCGAGCGATTCCCTTTTCCCAGGTGAGCGCCGACTCATTTCGCTTCAATATTCAGAAATGCTCTCGATCTCTTTACTCTTCATTGCCTTTCGCCCGACATGTTTTGAACGTTTAGTCATGCGAAACCTCCACGAAACATCCACGCAGCGCGCGAGGTAACTCAATCCCGATTCTAAAAATAACTCGAGACGAATTACCTATGGAATAGGGTAAGTATGGGGGATGCCTTCCCTGTCCCCTTTATCCTCTCTTGATTTGAAGCAACGAAAATAGTATACAAAATGTATTCAGTTGGTAAATTCTAGGAATCTAGTACATCACACAAAATTCGGCTTTTATCAATTACAAAGCTTTTTGTTCACTGTTGTCATAGTATATCTATTTTGATAAAAACTATATTTTCATCTGATTTCAATCCATAGCAAATTACAGGTGAAAATTTTGTAGCGATCGGACAAGGAAAAAACCACTTTTTAGACGATTGAAAAATATCGGTATGGCCTCTGAAAAACTGTATCAAAAGACCTTAAGTGAACTTTTAAAGTAATTATATTTCACGTCTATGACAAATGATCGTGAGATTTCTTTAGGATTAACTTAACTTGTTGAAGATCGATCCCGTTATGAATTTAAATCGAAAAATTTCTCGCTAAAATGTCTTTATATATAGTTACAACATGTGACCGTAACTGGCGTTTTTTTCTGACAGCCCGCTTAAGGACAATCGGTTAGTTAACGGACATTATGGCATGTCCCCTTGGTGGGTTCCGCTGTATCTTCCCTTTGTTTGATTCGGTCAAGGTTAATTCCTATTGATATTCATTCCAAAAATTTCTTATATTCTAATTCGCTACCCCGCTCAAACGAATATAAAACATTTATCATGTAACAAGCAACCTCAATTGGGGTGTGTCAACACGAGCCGTGTGCGACCCTCTTTATTATGCCTTCATCAACAGAATGGATGGAAATAATACAACAAACAGAATGAAAACTCGGAAATGTAAAAAATTACGGCAAGAAAAACAACCCAACAAAATGATCTAAACTATGCTCGTATAACAGTCATTCAGTAAACATACAAAACGTGCTAAACCTTTCATATAGCAGCATGCAAAAAACTACGTCTAAGAGAAACCCCTGATCACTGGGTATTTAATTTTGAGGGCGTAGGGACGGTCGTAAGACGCGAATGAATATAAATGAGAACAACTCAAATATATATAGTCTACCGCTAATGAAGCAACAGAACAGCATACCATGTAACACCCCAAAGAAAAGGTTACATAACCCATGATAAATACATTTATATTCTAATTCGCTACCCCGCTCAAACGAATATAAAACATTTATCATGTAACAAGCAACCTCAATTGGGGTGTGTCAACACGAGCCGTGTGCGAACTAAAAGAACGGGAAATACGGAAAATTAAATACCCAGTGATAACGAAACCGACAACAATGAATGAACACTATCCTTAATGTAACCGTCTTTTGCCTTGTCTGATTTCCAACGGCCGTGTCTTTTAAACAGGCACTCGAGCATTAGCAGCAGCGGAGGCACCTCCGGCCCTAAGGCTATGCATGGAGACCGTAGTCTTGCTTGGGAAGGCCGATGGAATCGAAAGCGCTAAGCACTATCTCCCGCGCTCTAGTATAAGACAAAGGAACAGACCCGCGCAATTTATAAGCTCCGGTACTGCGAAGAAAAACAACAGGGCGAAAAATGAACTCTTCGCTGTCTGCTGAAAAAGAAGCGGCCACAAAATATCGTTGAACTAATAAATAAGGACATGTATGCTTGAAAGTTTTAGCGATAACAACCCAAGCCCCATCCCTGTAAACGTCAGTCTTACTTCGATCAACAAAGATCCTCATAAAAGAATCTTCAAACTGAAAATCACACCTGCGTAACTGAACCAACTCGTTAAAGCGAAAAAACCCTGCATAACCTAAAACGCACAAAGTAAGCACTCGTAAATCAGACAAACTAGCTGAAGACGATCCATACTTAGAAAATAAAAGCTGAATAGCCTCGGGGGTCACAGGCTCTTTCTTTTTAACAGGGATACTGAGAAGCCTCTTAGCAGATTCTATTAAAGGTAAAACTAACGAGGAATTACAGGGGTCGGGTAGACCTGCCAAATCATGCACCCACTTGAGCCCATAATGGACTTCGTCAATAGTACTGCAAGAAGCAGACTCCTGAATCAAGCTAAGAAAGAACAATGAAACGTGCACACTAGAAGCGGGAAATATAACAATTTCTTTAAACTGAGAAGCCCATTTTCTCCACGTATTGAAGCCCTTTTCGTACTTCCTCGCGGTACTGTCGGCTTTGGATTTAAGAAGAACTGCGGGGAGATCTTGAACCAGTGCCCGGAGTCGCCCGTCTTCAACCTGTTGAAAATTAGGCTGCAAGGCATCTTTGAGAACTTCTACGAGGATAAGAACAAAAATATATGGCAAAATTCCTCAATACACGCACTGGGAGTCAATACAGCAATAAAAAATGGACGCTTGGTAATGCCTCTGACCGGATGCAAAACTATTTAAGGCCGAATGGGCCAACTCAAAAACCACGGTAAACAAGCCACTCGGCGAGCTAGTTTCATGCGAAACGAGGACAAATGAACCGACGAGCGGAATAAAAAACACGTGGGCCAACATAAAGCCACTCGGCTTGAAAAAACTAAGGCCCCTTAGCGCCAATTCTGACTGCCAGCACCGCGCTGTTAAACCTGTCTGAACCAATGAGTGAATCTTTGTAACACCCGAGGGCAAAAATCCCTGAGGCGTCGGGAAAATGAATGTACTCAAGGACGTACGGTTGAAATTGAATTGCATTTGCGAACAAGAAAGGCCAAAACACATTAGACGGCCAATAAGGGACGACTAAAGTACCAACCGCACCGCATACAAGGAGATGCTGAACCGCCCTAGTAATGCAGTGGACGCGAGGGACTAGCCAATTATTCTCTCCACTCCACGAGATTGAAAATGCGTCAACAGCTTCAGTACCTGGTACGCGAAACCTAGAATTGAATCTGGGAAGATGGGCGTTGGCAGCATTCGCGAACCTGTCGACTGTATGTGGGCCCCAAAGGCGGTCCAAGTGTGCGAAGAACTCGGGGGTTGTATACCAGTCATCGAAGTCTACAATGTGGCTAATCGCATCAGCACAAGCATTAAGTTCCCTGGGAACCCACTGGGGAATAAGTGTAATATTGTAAGTTCGACAAAAATAGAAAATATCAAGCGCAATAGAATGCAATTCTGCACTAGGACTCCCTATCCCCACAACACGAACGGCCCCTTGGCTGTCAGAATGCCACTTTACACACTTACCCCGAACCGAGGCTTTGAACGCACTTAAGGCAAATTGTATAGCCTTAAGTTCTCTCCAGGTAGAGCTCTTAGCTGCTTCGCAAGCAGTCCACATACGATGGGACACCTCATTAGTGCCCACAACAAAAGCCCCGCAGGCGACGTTGCTAGCAGGCGACGTTGCTAGCGTCCGAATAGCTAAACAAAAGGGGAGCATTATAAGGCAAAATAGGTCTCGTATTAAGACTAACGATATTGTTTTTCCAGAAAAATATTTCAGAGAGGCAATCATTATGAAGCCCGATATTAAAACGGGAATCCCAACTACGGCGGGATTCTATGACCTTGTAAAGGAAACGGGTTTTGAGACGAGTCAGGTTACCCAAAACTGGCGACATGGACATAACATGACCTGCGATAACGGCACAATCCCGAGCCGTAACAACAATTTTAATCCCGTTAGACCTCCAAAACTTAACGAGTGGTCTGAGACACTTGGTAAAGACGTATGGGGCTGAGCTTAGATCGAACGGAAGTGATGCAAAACGAAAATACCGAACGGTACCAGAAAAAACCCAGGAGAAACCCAGAAAAGTTTGGTGATCCGGAAAAATATCGATATGGTGATATCCAGACTTGAGATCGAAACTGAAAAGGTAGTCGCCCTTATTAACATATGATAATAAAACTCTCCAATCTTCACACCTAAACTTCTGTTTCCAAACGAAATGATTGACATGACGTAAGTCCAGAATAAGCCTCTTCTTGCCTGAAGACTGTATCGAGACAGAGAGCGGATTAACGACATGTGGAATAAAGGGCACCTCAACGACGGCGTGAGTGTGGACTAATTCAGCGATAGCCGACTCCACGAAAGACGCATTATTAAGAGCTGACTGATTGTTAGAAAAACGCGGCTGACAAGGTGTGCTAATGAATGGGATCGGATAACCGAATTTAATAGTATCGATAACAAAACTATTGGCACCAATAGTGTGCCAATAACTCAAACAGGACCTAAGTCTACCCTTAAGTACTGGCAATGCGGAATTCTGTTCAAATTCAAATAGATTGCGATCATAATCGAAATCGACTAATGAACTAGAGTCCCTTTCCCTGAAATACTCCAAATAAGAAGGATACATGTCTAATAAATTGACTAAAGCTAATATCTAACCTTGGAGAACAAGTTTTTAATTCTGTGGTCCTATTTACCTCCAATGCCCGAAAGAACAGAAGAACTAGGAAAGGACTGCCCCGAGCTTGAAGATCTGGCTTGAGGATTAACTTGACACTGAGATCTCCAATGACCTTGCTGGCCACAGGCGAAACAAATATCACCTGGTCTTGGTTTGCTGAAAGCGCCAAAAGTACGAGAAATAGGTCTGGAGGATGATGAATGTTGGCCAGCAAACGCGGTGGTTGCGGTAGATGATTGGAGTTGTGAATAACCTTGCTTGGATGGCTTCGCTTTCTGTTTCTCCATCACTGTGCTCAAGTGTGCTTTACGTGCGTTTCACGTGAGAGATAGTCAAAACACGCGTGATCAGATTACGAGTGATAGAAGATCCAAACACGCGTGATCAAATTGCCTTCTGTATATTCCATTCATTCTTTGTGGAAGTCCAAACGAATGCTGCCTTCATACATGTGACGCATGCGAAATGACTAGTAACTAGTAATAACAAAAGGTAAGGGAGTGCGGGCGACAACGATCGAAGGTCAAAACGCTTTTGCTCCATCGCTGTGCGTTGCGTAAGTTTCACGAGACATATGATCGAAACACGCGTGATCAGATTACGAGGGGCAGAAGGTCGAGACGCGAGTGATCAAATTGCGTTCTGTGCATTCTATTCATTCTTAGTGCAAGTCCAAACTAATGCTGGCTACATACATGCGACGCAAGCGTCATGACAACCGGGAGATTAGGATTGCGGGCTCATCTTGACGCCCGCAATAACGCTTTTGCGTAAAAAGCAGGGTCACATTTATCAAATTGACGTATTCCTGAGTTAACAAGAGCTAGAGAAAACGGGGACCGTCACGTGGCAATAGCGCTAAAACATCTGTCAGTCAAACGGGAGAAAGTCAGTCACGTGAGTTATCCCTTTACTGCAATTTACTGTCAACTTAGTTCACTAAGTAACTGCGAGGTCATTGTATTCTTATTTGCGACAGTTCTTTATTAGAAACTGCGACAGGTGTTACAAATTACGGCAAAAGTTAGGCAGCAATTTATTAGAAGAAGCTTTTTCGTTTTCGCTATCCAATCAAAAGCGAGTAGGTAAAATTGCATGACTGTCGAAAAAAATACATATATATGAGATGCTACAAGAAGTTAAACTCAAAGCAAAGAAACAGCTTGGAAACTTGTTTGCTAAAGAAAACGATGGCCTTTCTCGTCATGAGAAATAAACTGGTACTCACACCTGTATGGTCGATGCAGATCGTACTAAAGTTCTTAAACATTTCATTCAGGCTAAGCTAAATTGATCGGAATAATTTGCATTTGGAAGATAAATAAACTACTACTTAATTCACATGCTCAAAAATGATCCTACTCGATTCTCGATTCATGCAGAATATTTCTTTTTTAACAGTGCGCCAAAATGGAAAAAGGGAAACCAAGTGTCTGCTAGTAGGATGTGAACATAAAATTATACTCTCACGATACTAAAAGTTCCATCCAATAAGAACTTTCGCCTCCCATCACTGTGTGAACTTGATCCTTTCCCCAATATTTTGCATTCTCTTAGGGTCCAAAGGTTCTTGTTTTCTCTCCTCATACGCCTTTTTTTACAAATTCCAATCCGCTTTCAGCGTCACAGATCTATCTGGCAGTCTCTTCCCAAGCCTTTCATCGTCTTTTAAACCCTACATCGTCCAAAATTAAGTCACGCGTCCTGTCGTAGGGTTTGGTTAAAATTGTTGTATTTTCTTTAAAACACAGCGCCAACAAGTCTTTTAATATACCTCGGAATCGTTTCAAGAAACCACCTGACATATACTGGATTGTATTCTTATCGTCCTTTGGTTCTTGTACCCTCCTTAAACACCAGTGTTTCTAAACTATGATTTGAGACAAACCGCCAGGGATTTGCCGGCTCCAAAACTGCCGCCCGCGATGCCTGACACAATCCGCTATCAAAGGCAGTTCTGCCAACTAATATTAAGATCTCTGTTCTTCAAAAATGATCTAACAATGAGTGGAAGGCTCTACTTGGTTACTTTTCTTAAAAACCACCCAACCGATTAGTCGTCTAAACTCTTTCTTTATGTCTCTTTTGAAAAAGGCATAAGCCAGCGGGTTGATGGCCGAGTTTAAAACCAAGAAAGGAATTTTGTAGTTTTCATCATTACATCGTGATGAGGATAGTGTTAGAAAACTACAACGCAGATGCATCCCATAGCAAACAAGAAACGCTCCTATCACCAGACCCATCATTATTACTGCAGACTTCTCGTGATGGATTTTAAACGACACCTGATGGTTAAAACGTAACTGTTTCGCTAAGGTGCGTGCTAACTGATCATGCCTGCATACATGAAATATCATTGATACAAAGCAGAGTATTAATACAACACACGGAAGAAACTCTGAAACAATGGTCAGCCAAATAAAAGGGACAGGTATTGTTTTGAAATAAAAAATAAAAAGGGTAGCCTTTAGCGCATTATAACTAACTGTTAGAACCCAAGAGAAGAAAATAACTTGAATAATTCGACGGCGAGTCATCAAAGTAAGGTATTTTAGAGGATGGACGATGGCAATAAAACGATCCAGTACTAAGCCGCATAAGCTTGCAACAGACGTGTTACTAAACAACCACCTTATAACATTCACCCAAGATAGCAAATGTTGAGGCCTGTCGCAGGTGTTTGTAATGTCGCATGCGAACAGAGAAGGAATAACGCTCAAACCAACACAGAAATCCCCTACTGCAAGTGAAACAATAAACGCGTTGGTTTTGGTGCGGAGATTCCGTCTGCTGCAGACGAGGAAGATTGTAAATCCATTTCCAGTGATGGTTAGAAATGAAAGAACCCAGCCAAGAATCCAAAACCAGGTTTCCATCTAAACAGTTAAAGGAAGTTTCTATCAACTATTGATTATAACCAACATCGACCCCTGCAAAAATATCAGGGCCACATGAAATAAGTTACTAATAAGTTAGTATAAGTTCTTGAAATCATCTTTATTTGTTATGACAACGGTGTTAATTAATGCCATAAAAATTTGTATTGGACTAAGCTATGACAATTGAACAAAAATAAAAGAAAAAAGAAAAATAACTACCTAACTTTTTTGTGTGTTTATTAATTAGAAATTAATTATAAACAAGGAAAATAGGTACGAAATCTTCTAGTAAATTCTAGGAACCTACTTAATTGTTACGGTAAAATTATTCTTTTTCTTATCGCTTAATTTCGAAGATTTTACTATGAAACGTTTCGTTTGATATAAACCGTCCCAGCGTTGGACAGTTCGTCTACTCTCTCTGGGTTGGGCTGCCTGATCATGAGCAACCAATCAATACTGAGTTTTTGTCTCGAATTCAAAAACTCACTATATATTCATAAAGAAAAAACAATATCATTATTTTTTGGTTGTCAGAATGAATTTTAATTATGCCGAGAACGCCTTAAATTTAAATCTTAATTAAAGAGGATCCATCAGCCACGAGTCAAGACACGTAAAATTGCAACAAGCTATGTTTACTTTCTCTAAATGATGAATTTTGGTAAGAAAAAAATTTACGCTTGTTTGACGTTTATTACGACTAACGATTAAAAGTTTCCACTTTTACTTCTGACGACTGAAATTTGTGACTCTTTTACGGCTAACGGGTAATCCTATCGAGACCCTCCTAAAAGTAGCAGCATGTATTTACCTTCCCTTTCTTTTCAATTGTTTCGCTCAAGGTTGAATCCTGTTGCTAATCATTTAAAATATTTCTTACAGTAGACAAAGGTACTACAACCGAGAAGCCCTCGGGACTAGGTTTTGCGAAGAAAAACTAGTCGGTACTAAGTACTTCCTAAAGCATAGCGAGGGCAGCAAAAAGAAAAATCCACAGATCGCAACTGCTATTTAAAGAATATATGGTGGACTAAAGGTTTAAATTATCCAGTATTTACCGAGGAATAAACAAATGAAGACAGACTTTACGGCATCGATCAAGGTAAGCATAGGTAGTTTATGAATGAATAATTTTGAATAAATAATGAAAAAATTATTTATTTCGATCTCCTTTCGTATGATAAGAAGAATTATTCAGATCTACTCAGCCTTATTCAATAATTGCTGATTATTTTCAGCTGTCAGCTAAAAATTTTGACCAATTCCCGACTGCCACATAACCAGTTGCAGAAGCTCCTCAGTTTTTCTGAATTTAATCTAAAGAATTTGTTAACGATGAGCGTTAATGACACAGTTTTTAGCTGACAACAGGAGGACACGATCCATTTTATCTTATATTACTTTTTCTATCGTTAGCCTCGGCAATAAGAGAAGAAAGGGATGTAAGCAAGACGCTGCAAGCAGCGTTTACTTGGGCTTGCTACTAGGTGCTATCAGCCTGAAACTCGTAAGGGGTTGAAACATATAACTCGCTTTCAATGCTCGTAAATATTCACTTTTACCATATTTGGAGACTTTCGTGGAGGAGATCGTTTTTCAATAAAATAGCTGCCGTGCGATCACCATGCGGTGGTTTTAAGACCAGAGTAATGCATTTCAGAGTAAAAATACACCGTTAAAAGACGGAAATGGAAAGAGAAAGTTCAAAAGAATGCTTGTTTTTCTTTTTGTGGAGAAAGGGAAGCTTTTCATCAAGAAATCGTCCTTTTGTTTTCTTCACTGCAGAGCGCATGGTCTGTTTTGAAATTCAGGCAAGGTAGCGAAGTTTTTGCTGAATTTTCAGGTACATTTTGCTCTCTATGGCCAAGAAAATTACGCTTTTGAAAGGGAATTTATGTATTCATAAATGTTTCATAGATGTTTTATACATTTTTTCGTCGGTGTTAAAGAAAAATTACGAAATCAAATACGCCCCGATTTGAGATGGATTTTGTGTTGAATTATGCCACCTGCTCAGACGATTTTACTTGCGTACGTGAACGGATCCACGATACAGATAGTGTTACGCAACTTGCTTTAAGGAATTAACTTTTTGGATTTTGAATAAAAATTTTCAAGAAGCGGCTTCTCTGTCTAATGTTTTTAGTTTGTTCATTCATAAAATTAGCTCAAAACTCGATCGTGATACTTCAGCATCCAAGCTGAATTTAAGCTTAATGCTTGTGAGCATTAACACATTGCACGCATCACTTTTGCGAAGATGTCCGCGAACTTTATACAATTTTTTCTTTCAGATTCAGTTTTTGGACGCTTTTCGGATACGCAGCTAATGAATTTTATTCGAAAATATGTTATACTGTTTATTCTAGACATTTAATATGAGAATTTTAAAAGCCTATTTGCAGTATAAGTTTACTGCGCAGAGGGTCACCTAGGTAAGTGACAACTTCAAGAAGTCGCGCGGTCGACAATGGCCCGGGTGGTATGCCAGTAGGTCACTTCCGAGTTCTAAAAACCCTCACTTTCAAGTGCAAAACCTTTCTTGTGAAAATGAGTTTTATTTGCATCAGACTGAAACATTATTTCCATATCAAAGGCTGAGCACTTAACCTTGTTTTGATACAGAGGCCCGGGGGAACTCGGAAATGGCCTATTTCTTGCTCAGTATTTCGGTAAGCTTCCTGGTTCAACCTTTGAAAGCTTACTCGGCTTCCGGGAGTTTTTCCCCCGTGTGTCGGTCATTTTTTTAAGCGGGCGCGGGAACATGAAGCAAAATTACGTCATGACGTTTACGAAGTTTGGTTAGTCAGTTATCATTTCTTCTCGTTCCAAATATGATAGTTTCGAAAATGGATAATCACTAGCATCGGACAAAGCAAACATATGAGAGTAACACGTTTCAATCCCTTATGGGGTTCTGGTGCTGTGTAATAAGAAATTCATTCTAGACAAAACACACAGGGTTGAGAAAAACCATGCAGTCTGCACGTTGAGCTTAATCTTATTGTGGATTAATTGTAACCCAATTCCGAGTTGTTGAATTGTTCCCATGCATTGTTTCAAAGAGTAGCCAGCTGCCAGTTTATTTAAGGTAGCACGAAAAGGTTTTTAAGGGTCAATATCTCCCAAGTTTGAACATAAACTACGTCGCCAACAACAAGGATTTGGAAAAATTACCACTATATCTGTATTAGATAAAAGTAGAAATCCTCGGTCGCCGGAAATTTGACCTTGGACCAACGCCCTGTATCCACTCTCAAAATCACAGCGTCTGCCGAAAGAAGGTATTTTGGACATGGCACGAGAAAATGCTCATTTTCAGCAACATGGATGGGGATATTTCGCTTTTAAACGTTCACCGAGGTGTAGACTGCAAAACAGTCGGTTTTTTTCTCAAAATCAGTAACGAAATCGGTAAAGCGTGGCGTAAGAGTCTTGTGCCTCACACGCCGGCGTGTGTGGTGAGACTTTAGCGTCTCTCCCTAGTCTCGCTCTCTGTTTTCAGCCTCGTTCCGGACATTTTGTTTGACTGCTAGCGCGTTGTTGAATACGCAAGAATACGGACTGTTTTGCAGTCTAACTGAGGTGTAGCAATGATACTGCTCTGCCTCTGGTCGAATTAATCTGCGATTCGATGGGTTTTCGGGCCGCAAACTGCTGGACCACCCGCTGTTTTTCTGTGCGGCCCTTACTTCGTCTTATGAAGGGAGTGACAGGGGTCACACAATAACAGCCAAAAACGACTAAATCGATTAATTCAAACTAAAAACACAGGAACACATCAAAGGTAAGTCTCCTTTGTTTATATTAGAGAAAAAAAGGTAAAATATGATAGTTAGCTTTTGCATACCTCACTATTTATTTCTCATACAAAGGATCAAGGGTCGCCTGTAACGCGACACCTACTCTCTTGTGAGAAAGTAAATTTACATTCCACACTCGTAACGTGAGCTTGGGACGCCTGTGGACCTACATATTAGATAGTAATAGCTGACACTACAGCTGCCCCCGCTCTGTATGTTGTCGGTCAATATTATTCTTGGTCTTTGTGATGTCTAACACTTTGAAATATACCGCTTCGTTAAAAAAATGAAGATTTTCACACATATTCCATACAATAGGTGAGACAAAAAAAAAGGAACGCAAGGCTCCATGCATTGATGGCAATTCGATTAACACAGCTTTTATCAAAACATTCTCAGTTTCGAGAATATTTCTTTTTAGTATATACTAAAACAATGGATAGTGTTTCTCGCGCGCTCTGGTTGGCTACTCAATCAGTGAATGTCCTGAACTATTCACTGATTCACCTCCAGTTCCGCGAGCGATTCCAAACTCGCGTAAGTTGCGAGCAAAATGCCTACCCGGTTTGCTGCCGTAACAAACAAACAAATTTCACAACTTATCAAGGAAGCTGTTCCCGAAATACACGAAGAAATTAAGGTGACGAAGTTCGATCAGTTTGGACGTTTTAACAGGTAAAGGTTTGTCCTTTTGAAAAGTTTTTTGTTTGCAAATGCAAATTAAGCTTAATTGCGTTACTTTAATTTATTTAGTTGACTTGTTCATAAATAAGCTTAAAACTAAATTTAATAATCTTTTTTACAGAATGATTTTAAACACAAAAAGAATTCACAACTCCTTTTGAAGAAATTTCCCCGCAAGAGCTAAACAAACGCCTTCAAAAGTTTTATTTGTCGGCAAGAAAAAGCGACGACCGCGGTCGTTCGGTCATGGCGCGCCAAAATTGTAATCGTTGGCAGCAGTAAATGAGTTAAAAATCATCATTTTTGTGCTCAATTATCTCACTGTTTTAGTACATAGTAAAACAATTATTCACCTCAGCGTCGGTGGCTAGTGGTGGAAATTTACTTCGCCGCTGACGCGGCCTCGGTAAAAACCAACACTAGCCACCTCCACGTCGGTGAATAATTGTTATCTAAACCATAAGAAAAAATTTGATTAGAAGTTTTCGCTATTCATCTTTCACATTTTACATACAGTTCATTTTATTAGTCGGAAAGTAAGCCTTAGATATTAAAAGATTTGATCGATTTACGCTCGTGCGTTCTAGTAATTTCATTTTTAACTATTAAGACGATACTTTAAAAAGACTTTACAGGGGCTATTTGTGAGCAGGGAATCAAGTCAGGACAGAATTTAAGTGTCGGCGAATTTCTGTAATGGTCCAGCGTTCTGCTAGTGATAAGCTAGCCGATGATTCACTCGTCTTGCATGTTTGTGGACTGAGTAGAGAGAAAGAGTTCTGGCAAATTGTTTCCAATCATACATTTGTAAATGATAAACTCATGTTTTGCAAACTCTCCAAGTGTTTATACAAATACAGTTATTAACGCACCCCATAATTTCATCTGCGCTTATAACGAGTGTCTTTTGGTCCATAACTTTCAAAACAGCTGCTCCACAGAATGTCACTGATAACACGTAAAGCAAAAGAGTATCAAAGTATGACTATACAATAAGGCTCACAAAATCGACCTAAACGGTTCCTTCGGGGTTTTTTTGTTCTACGTCATCCTAACATCTCTTACTTGCGTGCGTGATCAATAGAAACGTCATCATTACCCAAAGATTCCATGCGGTCCCTAATCAAGCAAATCGAGATTTTCTCTGGTGTGCGGACTGTATATTTCAACTGTAAGTAATTTTCTATACGCGCGAGCTACTAAGACGCCTCCTCAGGATTTCTTTTCTTTTTTTCCTAGGGATTGAGCCTTCTGGGCGAAATCCCTGGGCAGGCAAAAAAACTGTCAAACACGTGCGTGGAAGGCTTAACTTGGTTGCTTTTCTTTAAAAACATATTTATAGAGATAAGTCTTCTAACTCTCTTTCTTTATGCCTCTTTGGAAAAAAGCATAAGCCAGGGGGTTAAAATCAAGACAGGAATTTTGTATTTTACATCGTTGCATGATGCCATTCCAGTAGTTCGAACAGTATTAGAAAACTACAATGCAAATACATTCCGTAGGTAATAATAAACACTCCTATCACAATACTCATCATTATTACAGCAGACTTCTCGCCGTGATAGGTTTTAAGAGACACCCAGTGCTGATTATACCGTAGCTGTTTCAATAAAGTGCGTGCTGACCTATAATGCTTGTATACAGTCACGAAGTATCATTAATGCAAAACAGAATACTATCGTATCAACGTAGATGGGAGGAACTCGAGTAAAATTACATCCAGCCAGCAAAAAAGGGCAGTGACAAGTCTATAGTTTTTAAACTAACACGAAGTGATATCTGAAGCACTGCAAAACCAGCTGTTGCAATCCAAGAGAAAAATATAGCTTGGATGATGTAACAGGGAGTCATCAAATTAATGTCTTTTAGAGGATGAACGATGGCAAAAAGAAGATCTATTATTACTTCCAAAATTTTAACGCTATTTATAAGTAGCCGTGCTGTCGTATTTTGTAATTATCGTTATTTGTAATAAACGTTAGCAAGGGAGAAAATGTGGACTTCCACGAGGGAATAGCACAAAAAATATCTGTCAATTAAACGATACCACGCGTCAGTCACGTGAGTTACTACTTTACTGCAATTTATTGTTAATTAGGTTCACTAAATATTGGGGGTAATATATTCTTAATTGCGACAGTTCTTTATTAGAAACTGGGGCAGGAGTTGCAAATTACAGCAAGAGTTATGGCAACTTTCATTAGAAGAAGATTTTTCGTTTCCGCCATCCAATCAGAAGCAAGAAGGTAAAATTGCATATCAAAAATTAAAAACTATACATTTATATGAGATTCAACATGAAATTAAACTCAAAGAAAAGAAGCGCTTGAAAACTTGGCCTTTCACGACATGACAAACAAAAGTACTGCATCTACCTTACCTGTATGGTCATTATGACAAATATTTCTCATGCTGAAAAAACAATAAAATTCATTTCCGATAAAAAGGATATTAATCTTCGAACAGCTCATCGTATAAGAAGGACAAAACTATTGACAAATGTAGAGATGTAGGGACCATGGGGCATGATCGTAAGCTAAGGGAGGTCTGGTACTTAATTATTTTTATTACTCATTCAAAATATTTCTTCAATTCTGATTGCATAAAAGCACACGCATAATTCACCACAACCAGTCATTGATGACCAAATTTGGAAGGATTTTGTGTTCAACGAGGAGGGTGTTCTCTACCTCGGCCTTCGGCCTCGGTGGATAACACCCTCCTCGATCTGCTTAATTCTTCATATCCTTCTCAGCCTCATTCATTCATTGCTAAATATAAAAATGAGTCTAAAAATTGTATGTGAATGAAGACCTATTTCCACAGAAAAAGAAAAGGCATTTTAAAAGTTGCGCCACTTAATTGAACATCTGGCCTTTTGCGTCATGTTAATACTCTAACGTAATTGACTGGTTTTGAATAAAGATAAAACCATATGATCTCATAATTTTACAGAACTTCCTTTAACTGCTAAGATGGAGATCTGGTTTTGGATTCTTGGCTGGGTTCTTTCGTTTCTTGCCATCACTGGAAATGGATTTACAATCTTCCTCGTCTGCAGAAGACGAAATCTCCGCACCAAAACAAACGCGTTTATTGTCTCACTTGCAGTAGCGGATTTCTGTGTTGGTTTGGGCGTTATTCCTTCTCTGTTCGCATGTGACGTTACAAACACCTGCTACTGGCCTCAGCTTTGGTTATCTTGGGTGAAATTCATACGGTTGCTGTTTAGTAGCACGTCTGCTGTAAACTTATGCGGCTTGGTACTGGATCGTTTTGTTGCCATCTTTCATCCTCTCAAATACATTACTTTTATGACTCGCCGTCGAATTATCCGAATTATTTTCTTCTCTTGGGTCTTAACAGTCAGCTATAATATCCTTCAGTTTCTAATTTTGATTATTTGCAAAACATCTATTCTCATTTTCTTTGGGTTACATCTAATTTTCTTCGAATTCCTTCCCTGTGTTTTATTAATATCCTGCTTTGTATCAATGATATTTCACGTACGCAAGCATAATCAGTCAGAACGCAACTTAGCAAAACAGTTACGTTCTAACCATCGGATATCTTTTAAAACCCATCAGAAGAAGTCGGCAGTAACAATGATGGGCCTTGTGATAGGAGTCTTTCTTGTGTGCTACGGAATACATTTACGTTGTAGTATAGTAGTTCTATTCGACACAAATGCATCATGTAAAGATGAACAATTCAAAATTCCTGTCTTGGTTTTAAACTCAGCTATTAACCCACTATCTTATGCCCTTTTCAAAAGAGATATAAAGAAAGAGTTGAGAAGACTTATTGGACATAGCTCTTTTTTTAAAGAAAAAGGACCATGAATAACGGGTTGTGGCAGGACTCTACAGTTTTGGAGCTGTCAAAGATGTGACTGTTGGACTCAAAGCGAGTTGGAATTTGGAAATATTGATGTCTAAGCAGGAAAAAAGGAAGAACCAAAGGACACATGAGAATACATACATTATACACATGGAAAAAAAGAATCACGCAGAGAGGCCTTGGCAGTAATGCTGCAGCAGGAATTTAATTTGTTCGACTCCTATTTTATTGGTCAGTTCTGTCCAAGATGGCAGGGTAGACAATTCCTTTTTCATAAAAGCTATCAAAATTGGATTGCGGTTTTTTAGATCATCGAAACTTTAAGTGAATTGTGTTTATCATTCATGAATAAAAATTCATGAATGAATGCCAGTCCAGATGTTTTTGGAAATGATTTTGCATATTTGCCATTGATAAGAGAACCTTAAGCTGTTGAGATAGAGGCTGAATTAGTCGCGTAATTTTATACGGTGGCTGTTCAGTTGCATCTCCGTTGTAAACTTCACGGCTTAGTGCGGGATCGTTACAAGTCGCCATCGCAAATCCTCTAGAAAATCAGCCAGCGCATCATCTAACAAAAGCTTCTTTCTCTACAGTCTCTTGTGTTCTAACAGTTGGTTTTATTGTGCTTCAGTTTTCATTTCGGGTTAATCTAAAAACCAATCTTGTCATTTTCCGCAAATATATATACAGTTAGTACAAATACTGGCTAACGCAAAGCTATAACGAACTGACATCGTACTTAGCAATGACCATGTTGTATATACACCACAAAACCAACACCATCATTCACTCTTGTTTATTATTTTGTACATCGTTACATGCACGTTCCTGGCTGGATTACTTCATATAAATATGACATAAATTATTTGACATTTTTTTAAAATGTTAACGTTCTCTACTAGAACAGAAAACTAATTAAAATTTTATTAACACTTTAAAAGTATTATGATTCTTGAAGAATTGGAATGGTGGGAAATTTCTTTGTGCTATAAACTGAGGGACCGGTCATTATTTATCGCCTGGGGGGGGGGGAGGATTTTGGGGGGATCACTTGATTTTTAGAAGAACAAAAGGGGGGATCAGTCGTAACTGCAGAACCCAAAAGGGGGGATCACTGAAAACTTTGGAAGGATGCAGTGGGAGGAACACTCGAATTAGTTTTGAAAATGAAGACATGGGGGGGATCGCGAAAGTCATCAAATGTTGTTAGGGGGGGGGGTCACTTCAGTGAAGTAACATTCAAAGAGGGGATGAGCTAAATTTCTCCTTGTTTAGCCTCAAATCCTCCCCCCGCCCCGGCGATAAATAATGACCGGTCTCTAATGTTGGTTCCTTAGGATTTTCTCCTCGGTTTCGCATGATTGAGTGATTGGAAGGAAGGTTAATACGTTTCTCCACACCATAAAATCTTATATTATCAGGTAAAACGTTTTAGTTGACAGCAAGTCACGCACTCTTGCCTACATCTTTAGCTACAGTCAAACCTGCATATGTTGTGCACACTAGTGTTTCTTTGTGGTTCAGTCTTGAAAAAGTGACCGTTGATAACTCGTTGGGACCACGGAAAAGGTGACCTGGAGCGCTCAATACAGGTGACCGCTTAATTCAGGTCAGTTCTTCAGTGATTTAGGAAAATGCTTTCGGGGCTTAAGAAAGTGACCGCTTAATAGAGGGAGACTGCATGCTTTATGCAGGTCCCGGCTTATTACAGGTTTGACTGTAAATTAACGACTCTCACGTCTAAGGATATTGCAGGCTGGAAAGCCACCCTTAAGAGAACCGGCACCTGAATGATTTAGTATAATACTGCGCTATTGCGTTCCTTCAACATGTGACGAAGTTTCAAATATTATGCAACTTTTTAGAAGTGTCACGGAAATCTCTTTTGCTCCTGTTCCTATCTCTACTCTGGTGTCCCTGGCAACTGCAGACGATTCGCCCTGTTGTCTCGCCCGTGTACTGTCTCTATCGACGCTCAGGGTGGGGGTAGGTCTTGTACTCTGCGTTGCGAATCACTAAACCTTGATTGCGTGTTGCGGTTGGCGTAATAGGACTGGGGCCCACTTCTACTATCGCGCATGTCCCGTATCCAAATGCGTTCACCAGTTGTTTTGTTAAAGGCGTATAATTTTCCGGAAACTATGAAGGAAAGATAATGAAAAGCATTAAAACTACCTTCAGCTATAAGTGTCGAACAAACGATACGCCCGCACAAATTCAAACGAAACCAATTAAAACTCGAAGAAATAGGCGCCGATCGTTTTGTTTTGGGTTTTTATTTGGGATTAGATGGGAAGGTGGTGAGAAATTTTTCAGCCAATTAAAAAGCGTAAAAGGATGCAATTGCCATGTATTTCCAAGGCAATTTCCGCCGGGTACTTCTTTCATCTGTGAAACTTATACCCCGTTCACACCAACGCTTAAACATGTTTAAATAATGTTTAGTTAAACTCAGTTTAAAATAAAACAGTTCACATAGCACGCTGACGCAATCTAAACATGTCCATAGCTGAACCGTTCATCTTCAAACTCAATTTTAACTCACTTAAAAACTCCCTCAACATGAAGATTGGGTTTTAGCGGAGCTCTGGCGCGCGAAGCGCGCTGCGGAGCACCATGGGTAAGAAAATGTGGTAATCTACCCATCCGAGAAAATTTGGTAATCACGTGACCGTACGCCCGACCGTCCGTCCGCACCACAGGCATACCAATGTGAAATAACTCAATCAACAGGTATGGCAACCCAAATGCAACTCGAGGTTATTTTGGCGGGAAATCGCATAGCCACCCGCGTCTGTAAAGTAGAGGCAACTAAAGAGTCAATAAAGACGAAACCGAAAAGCGGAAATTGTTTCTGTATCCGTGTTTTCTAAAGTATTAAGCTTAGATTAATTGTCATGTCCACACATTTGGAATATAGAGCCAGAGAAAGACAGAGAAAAAGAGAAAAAGAGGAAGCCCAGCGAAACTCAACGATAAAAGCGGCAACAGAGATCTAGAGCGAGAGATAAAAAACAAAGGAGACATTTTTTTGTTGGAAGAACAACATGAAAATTTTGTAGGGGCGGTGACAAAATGAGAAATGCTAGCGGCCACCAATGCAAGGAGAAAATAAGCGGCAGTGAAAAAAAAAGTGAACGAGAACACGTACGACATTTCCACCATAAAAACGTTTCTGGAAGTTTCACGTTGTGGTCGTGCAAAACAACGGCAAAGAATGTACAAAAAAAGTGTGCTGCACGTGCAAGGTTGCTTTTTTGTTAATAAGACCTATTGTTGTTTTTTCTCCGTTCTCTGGCGTTGCCTTCGCCGCTTAGCATTACACGATTTTATATTTTGTTTGAACAAACTTTAAATATTATCGAGAGCTTCGCTTTTAGCCTCGGCTAAATCTATATATTATTAGATTGCGTGATGTTTACATTACGAAAGTGAGACTGCAAACATCAAGACGAGGCTGAAAGTAACTCCTACACACGTTTTCGATGTGAACGGGTTTTTTAGTAAAACACGTTTAGTTAAACCAGTGTTTATGTAAACTGTGTTTAGTTAAACATGCTTAGTTGGTGTGAATGGGGTATTATTCTTAAAATTAATAATGCTTACAAAGTTTATTGCAGTTACCTGGGTCAACAGCTTTGCCGTCAAACCTTTTTCCATCTGGAGGAGCCTAGAGAAAAAAAATTGTTTAAAGAAGCAGTAGAGACGAGGAGTTTAAATAAAAAGCGGGAAACACCCAACGTTTATCAATACAACTGGTTAAAAAAACAGGTTGTTTGAGTAATAATAGGGAGCTTAAGCGACAACGACGGCAACGGCCACGAATAGGTCACTTAAAAAGTGAAGTCGCGCTGCTTCAAACTTTATCGCGCTTATTCCATCTCGTTCATTTCGTCAAATGTTGGCAAATTTTTCTGGCGTTGAATTCTAAAAGACTGTATCAAAGTTCAGGAAAAGAAACAGAAAGTCGTTGTCTTGTGTTCACGTCCTCCGAAAAACGTAAAATTAGGCAGTTGCACGTCGTAGTCGTGCACTGACCGCAAAGAAATGTACAAAAAAGGGTGATGCACGTGTAAAGTTGTTGTTATGCCAATCTAAACCAATTACTTTTTTGCCGTTCTCGTTGCCGTCGACGTCGTCGTTTCTTAAGCTCCCTAACATAGAGACTGAGAGACGGCATGTCCAGATATATAATTAAATCCATACCCCTGAATTGACCACTCCAGAAATACCATAACATACCATAATGCTCTTTGTTTGTCACCCCAAAATTTTGCATAAGCATTGTTTTCAGTGTCTCTTGGGGCCATTTTAACTCCCAAGAGAAACTGAAAACAATGCTTATGCAAAATTTTGGGGTGACAAACAAAGAGCATTATGGTATGTTGTGGTATTTTCTGGAGTGGTCAATTACCGTTTTCTCGCTCACCCTCCCCTCCCCTCCCCCAAAGGGGCTACAATAGAAAACTACTTACAATTTGATTGTCGATCATTATAGGTTATATCATCTTGTGTTGTTTGATTTTTCCTTGGGAGAAAAAGGAAGAAAATGGAGTTAAGAGTTTATACTTTAAAATTATCGATAAAGCTACGAGTAAGACAAACCTTTGTAGAAACCCTTCTGTCCATTCACCAAGCCTCTGTTTGGTCTCAGATGAGGCTCGCGAGATTCTAACATGCGAACTCTGCAAGAAAACGCCAGGCAAAAATATCAACACGTTTAGTAGCCGCACGTAGTACATGTTACTTATTAACCGTAAGTGAGGTCATTACAGGGTAATCTCAGTCCGAGGCCTTGATTTATTGATCGAGCGATAGCGATAACATAAATAACAAAAGTAGGTTGAGTTTGATCGTTCGGGTTGAGTTTGATCAACCTACTTTTGAAATGACTCCTGGGTTCAAACCTTTC
Source organism: Porites cylindrica (assembly GCA_964035525.1). NCBI lineage: Eukaryota > Metazoa > Cnidaria > Anthozoa > Scleractinia > Poritidae > Porites > Porites cylindrica. Next base: position 16,057,914 of record OZ037786.1, on the reverse strand, counting down.
ACAGTTATAAATGACAAAGTTAAAAAAATATAGAGATGTATAAAACAAACTAGGACGTAATTATACCTCTAGCTCTACTCAATGAAAACACCAGCTAAGTTTTTTTGGGGATGATTGGATGTTTTGCATTTTGTCTTTTCCTGATACTTGCTTGAAGATTGGTCTTTCTAGCTAAGATATAGCTAATTTTCTCTTTTAAGAGGAGCAACTTCCTTAAAAATGTTTTTACACCAGTCTATGGTTATTCAAAATGCCGAAAAATGAAGAGAATCCTGAGAAACAGTAGCCTAAAGTTAGGAGAATCGCAAGCATAACGGCCATATTCTTATAAATTCGTATAAAATCTTCAGTAACCCCGTAGGGGAGGCTACCGTCCACTGATATCGGGCAGTTTATGGTATAATGTCAAGGTGTCTTCATGTCATACCTCTTCTTTGCATGTTTTCTCCATAGTAAAACAGTAACAACCGCTAACAGCACTACTACACAAGCAGACGCCATTGTAATTATTCCCTCAGTTGTCTTGTAAAATGGAGAGGGTAAGGGGGTGGTGGGAATCTCAGGCACAGCTGGCTTGGCTGAGCGAATATTAAATACCTGAAACAACAACAACAAACAAAAAACGTGAAAAGCCATTTGGTTATAGGCCATTTTTTACATGACTATATATTTGCCATCTTGGTGTCCCGAGCCAATCCTTCAGAAGTTGAGTTTTTTATGTAAAAAAAAAAGAAAAAACTTTCTTTTGTTCCAATATACATGCCCAATAGCTGCTGGCCAGGTGAGTGAAAACACCCTATACGAAAAGTTTTTGAGTTAGGCTTTTGTACATTATGCTCGCGTTGTTTTGAGCATTTTAGTGAGGCAAAAAGGATCAAGCATTATTTGGAACATTTTAGTGAATTTTTTTCCACAAAATAATGTATTTGTTTAGAAATTAAACACGAAATCTCGTCAATCAAAACAAAACTCAAATGTCACCTAAAACATTAACTCAATAAAAACGTTAAAGGTCAAATGAACCAAAAAATTGACATATTTTCTTTTGTCGCTTTACCTTCACCAAACACTAAAAAGAACCATCCTAAGTGCGATTTGGGTAAAGATTTTTCTTCCCAAGCCTTTATAGAAAGATAAAAGATCAAAATCCGAGCATTTCCGAAGAGTTCACGAAAACGTTTCTGAAATGGCCGCGTGATAGACTGGAGACTACGTGACGTCAATGTTGGTCTTTCAGGGCGGGAAAACGTTCTGCGCAAGCTTCTGCGCATCCCTGGTATCGCCGAGGTATCGCCTGCGTTTGTTTGTCTCGTTCTGTGAGAGTTCTGACTGAGACTGAATGAAATACACGAGATGCGAACGTTTGCTCCTTGTAAAGGCTTTTTTTCGTTTTTGTTGTTGTTTTTACGTCCCTTGAAAATTACTTTGGATTCAGACAGAAACTCATGAGGGGTTGAAACGTGTAACTCTCATATGTTTGCTTTGTCCGATGCTCGTGATTATTCATTTTCGAAAGTACCATATTTGGAACGAGAAGAAGAGATAACTGACAAATCAAACTTCGTAAACAACGTGACGTAATTTTCCTTCAGGTTCCGGCGCCCGCTTAAAAATATGGCCGACAAACGGGGGAAAAACTCCCGAAAGCCGAGAAAGCTTTCAAAGGTTGAAACCAGGAATATTACCGAAACACTGAGCAGGATATTATTGCCTTACCACCCGGGCCAAACGTAACATTATGAAACCCATTGACGGCCTCGCAACTTCTTGAAGTTGTCGATCACTTCAAAAACGATGCCTCGTTGACCCTCTGCACAGTAAACTTATACTGCAAATATGCTTTTAAAATTCTTATGTTAAAAGTCTAGAATAAACAGTGAAAAATATTTTCGAATAAAATTCATAGCTGCGTATCGAAAGTGTCCAAAACCTGAACCTGACATCTTCGCAAAAAGTGATGCTTGTAATGAATGTGAGAAGCATTTTAAAAGCTTAAATTAAACTTAGATGTTGTAGTCACGATCGTGTTTTGAGCTAATTTTATGACTGAACAAACTCAAAACAATAGACAGAGAAGCCGTTTCTTGAAAATTTTTATTCAAAGGCCAAAAGTTAATCCTTTAAAGCAATTCGGAAAACACTATCTGGATCGTGGATCCGTTCACGCAAGTGACATTGGCTAAGCACATGGCGTTTCGAGTCACAAAATCCATCTCAAATCAGGGCACATTTTGTAATTTTTCCTTAGCGCCGAAGAGAAAAATTTATAAAACGTCTATGAAACATTTAAAAATACATAAATTCCCTTTTAAAAACGTAATTGTCTTGGCCATAGAGTGCAAAATGTACCTGAAAATTCAGCAAAAACTTCGCTGCCTTGGTTGCATTTCAAAACAGACCATGGGCTCCGCCGTGAAGAAAACAAGGTTGAATTCCTCGAAGGACGATTTCTTGATGAAAAGCTTCCCTTTCTCCACAAAAAGAAAGCTGAGCATTCTTTTGAACTTTCTCTTTCCATTTTTTGTCTTTTAGCGGTGTATTTTTAACCTTGAAATGCAGAACTCTTGTCTTAAAACATCTGCATGGTGATTGCGCAGCAGCCATTTTGTTGAAAATGGATATCCGTCACTAAGATTTCCAAATATGGTCAAAATGAATATTCACAAGCATTGAGCGCGAGTTACACTTTTCAACCCCTTATGGGTTTCTGATTCAAAACAACCAATGTTAGAGTAAAAACAGATCATTCTGTCAGTCTGAGGAGGAATAAAACGTTTTGAATCATAACGAGCTGCACGGTCTTAGCAACCAAAAAAACCCCTCAGTATCCAGCTGAGATAGCTGAGTAAAAGTCAGCTATCTCAGCTGGATACCCAGTAGCTTGCAACATTCCCTATTCCCTTAATCTCTGATCGTATTTCGCATCTAATATGATACAGGCGTCAATTTTCACACAATCATGTCATCATCCTGGGGCGACAAATAAAATTAATTAAAAATGCGGTATCAAACAAAATGTCCGGAAAAAATAATTCAGTGCCTTCTAAAAAGAACATTTTAAAGTCTGCGGTCGATTTCATTGCCAACGTGTTATATATCCTAGAAGCGCTCAGGCATAATAACATCATGCCAGGACTTCTACCTGGTTGAACCAGAAAGGATATAGAACAACAGCCTAATTTTTTTTTCGGCTACGGGTCGAAACGCTAAACGTGTTATATATCCCAGAAGCGCTCAGGCATAATAACATCATGCCAGGACTTCTACCTGGGTGAACCAGAAAGGATATAGAACAACAGCCTAATTTTTTTTTCGGCTACGGGTCGAAACGCTAAACGTGTTATATATCCCAGAAGCGCTCAGGCATAATAACATCATGCCAGGACTTCTACCTGGGTGAACCAGAAAGGATATAGAACAACAGCCTAATTTTTTTTTCGGCTACGGGTCGAAATGCTAAACGTGTTATATATCCTAGAAGCGCTCAGGCATAATAACATCATGCCAGGACTTCTACCTGGGTGAACCAGAAAGGATATAGAACAACAGCCTAATTTCTTTTTTTCGGCTACGGATCGAAATGCTAAACGTGCTATATATCCTAGAAGCGCTCAGGCATGAGAACATTATGCCAGGACTTCTACCTGGGTGAACCAGAAAGGATATAGAACAACAGCCTAATTTTTTTTTCGGCTACGGGTCGAAACGCTAAACGTGTTATATATCCCAGAAGCGCTCAGGCATAATAACATCATGCCAGGACTTCTACCTGGGTGAACCAGAAAGGATATAGAACAACAGCCTAATTTTTTTTTCGGCTACGGGTCGAAATGCTAAACGTGTTATATATCCTAGAAGCGCTCAGGCATAATAACATCATGCCAGGACTTCTACCTGGGTGAACCAGAAAGGATATAGAACAACAGCCTAATTTCTTTTTTTCGGCTACGGATCGAAATGCTAAACGTGCTATATATCCTAGAAGCGCTCAGGCATGAGAACATTATGCCAGGACTTCTACCTGGGTGAACCAGAAAGGATATAGAACAACAGCCTAATTTTTTTTTCGGCTACGGGTCGAAACGCTAAACGTGTTATATATCCCAGAAGCGCTCAGGCATAATAACATCATGCCAGGACTTCTACCTGGGTGAACCAGAAAGGATATAGAACAACAGCCTAATTTTTTTTTACGGCTACGGATCAAAATACTAAACGTGTTATATATCCTAGAAGCGCTCAGGCATAGTAACATCATGCCAGGACTTCTACCTGGGTGAACCAGAAAGGATATAGAACAACTGCCTAATTTTTTTTTTCGGCTACGGGTCGAAATGCTAAACGTGTTATATATCCCAGAAGCGCTCAGGCATAATAACATCATGCCAGGACTTCTACCTGGGTGAACCAGAAAGGATATAGAACAACAGCCTAATTTTTTTTTCGGCTACGGGTCGAAATGCTAAACGTGTTATATATCCTAGAAGCGCTCAGGCATAATAACATCATGCCAGGACTTCTACCTGGGTGAACCAGAAAGGATATAGAACAACAGCCTAATTTCTTTTTTTCGGCTACGGATCGAAATGCTAAACGTGCTATATATCCTAGAAGCGCTCAGGCATGAGAACATTATGCCAGGACTTCTACCTGGGTGAACCAGAAAGGATATAGAACAACAGCCTAATTTTTTTTTCGGCTACGGGTCGAAACGCTAAACGTGTTATATATCCCAGAAGCGCTCAGGCATAATAACATCATGCCAGGACTTCTACCTGGGTGAACCAGAAAGGATATAGAACAACAGCCTAATTTTTTTTTACGGCTACGGATCAAAATACTAAACGTGTTATATATCCTAGAAGCGCTCAGGCATAGTAACATCATGCCAGGACTTCTACCTGGGTGAACCAGAAAGGATATAGAACAACTGCCTAATTTTTTTTTTCGGCTACGGGTCGAAATGCTAAACGTGTTATATATCCCAGAAGCGCTCAGGCATAATAACATCATGCCAGGACTTCTACCTGGGTGAACCAGAAAGGATATAGAACAACTGTCTAAATTTTTTTTTACGGCTACGGGTCGAAATGCTAAACGTGTTATATATGCTAGAAGCGCTTAGGCATAATAATATGCCAGGACTTCTACCTGGATGAACCAGAAAGGATATAGAACAACTGCCTTTTTTTTTCTACTCGTCGAAGTTCTAAACGTGTTATTCTTAGAAGCGCTCAGGCTTAATAATATGCCAGGTTTCCAGCGACTGATTTTAGCTGATTTTGCGGTGCGCAAGAATGGATAATTTACCCGACTTGTAAACAGATATTTCCTTCAGCCGATTGTGTCTCATGCAGGAGAATGTCATGTCTGCGTTGTTTTGTTTCTACTGAAGTTTTATCAAAGAAAGCTCAATAGGGAGATCGCAATTTATACTCTTACGAACTATAAATTAGGGCTGACCTGGAAGACGCGTTGAATTGTGCCGCCATCCTTCAAAATATAATCTGGCTGCGTTTAGGGAGACAATTTCCTCTTCCATCCAGATTTACTTGGTATATGTGTTTGCGAGAATCTTCAGACAAAGAATAGGGTACACACTGATTCGAATGGCTTGGCGATACTAAGTGCTTAAGTCTACTTACCGATTACAACATGTTTTGGAAGTATTGAGAAGCGCGCCAAACGAGGTTGTCACAGCGTTCTCGAGCGAACACGGCGCGACCTGGATTGATAAAATTACTGTTACATGCAGCTATCATGCCAGTGATTTCTCCTTTCGTCGCATAGTGAATAGTTTGTGAGCACATCCTCGACTCTCGAAACATTTGTCTTGCGCCGCTATAGAAGTTGCTTCTCCCGCGAACCATAGGTAGATTTCCCGCTTAACATAATGTTTGATAATTTATGCAAAAGTTGACCTCGTGAAAGTCAGCAGTGCATTAATCGACTCAAAAATAAACAGACTTCCTACAGGGTTTTGAACACGGTTTTAATTAAAGTACTTTACGAGCGCTGCGGTAGTTGACCGCAAAAGTGTTACGGTGATGGATACTCAACTGGATGATTACGTCACTTCATAGCAACCAGACGGTACGAATTTTTTAACTTCCGGAGCGCTGAGGCTCGTAGTGTTTCCAACAGGTTTGTATTTTTCTGATAATTGTGCATTCGATTAGTGAGTTGATTTTGTGTCCAGTGCTTTGCCTTCTTTCGCCGGGTTGAATTAAAACCTGCTTGTATTCTGTTATTAGTAGTTATCGTTACTTTTTTTTCCATGCCCAGGTTTATTTACCTTTGCAGAACCAGCTTCATCCTTGTCTTCAGTCAAAGAACTGTAACGGCCAACGCATGCGAGTGAACAACCTTGTGCGCTTTTAAGCTTTTAAGTTTTAAAAACTTTCATGGAACTTTAGAAGGGCCAGCAAGCTTACTCGAGAAGAAAAGACTACTTCGATCATTTTTCTGTTGCTCAAGTAATAATAGTCAGAGTTTTTTTCCTTTAGTTTTTTCAGTTTTAATTACATAGTTTTGTTATCTTTCTGTACGCAAATTTTCGTTTCACTCTCTGTGAAGTAGCGGAGAACGACAACTGCCGGCATGGCTTCGCTGCGAAGCTTGCAACTGATCTTTTGCTTTTAAGCTGAATTTTATGCATGATGGAATTGTTTTATGCTTGTCGCATCTCTTTGCCAGCTTAAAGTGGCGTCTATGGTCCTTAAAGTGACCTCAATCGGTAATTAAATCTTATACATAATTGGAAAGAAGTTTTTGCATAAACTTTAACTTTGTTTGAAGGAAATCTTATTTACGCGTGGGTTTTTGACAGGTGTTATGCATGTTCAACTTGACAACACAAAGCAAAATTAATCTGCGCGAAACGATCAAGTTTAAAAAACTATGGTTGCTTTGAAAACGGTCTTAGGGAAGATTTACCAGATAACGATTATCAACGCCAAAACTTCTACATTGAGGATTTTGATTACATTTTAGTGATCTGCGAAGCTAGAAGTGTCCGCGTGGGTTTTAAAATGTCAGCTCGAGTGCGACAAAGTTCAGTGACTTCAAACAGCTTGTGGGCAAACTTTGGGCAGATTATTTTACAAAGATATTTTGTTTTTGTGTCCACGGTGGAGCTCCGGACCTTATATATCCAGGAACTTCCTTATATGAACACATTTTGTGAATGCATCAAGAAAAAAAATCGGACTTACGCACGCACATTTCCAGTACAACTCAAGGAAATTAGTAAATGTCGTTAAAGTCTGTTTTACTATGATGTATTCTTCGAAAAAATTGAATAATAAGAAGGTTATAATCACAGCTTGCAACTTTTGAAGACAAATTGCCTGTTCTTTCCAGGTTTATGGCCGCACAAACCACTTCTGCGCCAAGTCGACTAGAAAAACTCTGTTTTGAATTTCCCACTTTTTTTTTTCGTCTCAAGCTGTTTTTTCCGACAATTTTTCCGACCGCTCTAAGAAGATAAGGGCCAAAAAACAGCAATTTTTAATTGCGAATATCTCGGAGATACTTGCTTCAATTGAGCTGACACTTCATAGTATGTTTATTTGGTTCATATTAAACACATTTCACTAGAATTGAACTAAAATAAAAAAGGTCGAAATTTTGGTTCATTTGACTTTTAAAACATATTTCAAATGGTCTATTTGAATTCTGTTTGTAAAAGTGTTAGTGGTTCTATGCCCAAAATACATTTTAAATACCCTATTTTACTCATATTTATTAAACAAAATACATTGTAAATTGATGAGAGAGGTTTTCCTTTTGATGCAATACAATTTAACTACACTCAAGATATATTTCAAACGGGGGCGAAAATTTAAATTTTTTTGTCACACAGGATTAAAGTTTGTTTCTTTTTCGCTATCCAATCAAAAGCGAGTAGGTAAAATTACATGACTGTCGGAAAAAATACATATATATGAGATGCTACAGGAAGTTAAACTCAAAGCAAAGAAACAGCATGGAAGCTTGTTTGCTAAAGAAAACGATGCCCTTTCTCGTCATGAGAAATAAACTGGTACTCAGACCAGTATGGTCGCTGCAGATCGTACTAAAGTACTTAAACATTTCATTTAGGCTAAGCTAAATTGATCGGAATAATTTGCATTTGGAAGATAAATAAACTAGTACTTAATTCACTTGCTCAGAAATGATCTTACTCGATTCTCGATTCATGCAGAGTATTTCTTTTTTAACAGTGCGCCAAAATGGTGAAAGTGAAACCAATTGTCTGCTTGCAGGATGTGAACATAAAATTATACTCTCACGATGTGATACCAAAAGTTCCATCCAATAAGAACTTTCGCCTCCCATCACTGTGTGAACTTGATCCTTTCCCCAATATTTTGCATTCTCTTAGGGTAGTAGTAGTAGTAGTAGTAAACCTTTATTTAACTAGGGTAATCCCTTCAGAATACTTAAAAGTATATCTGTTATCAATAGGAGCCCTAAATTAAGACTAATAAAAAAGTTCAAAATAAATAATAAGAAACTAAGTAACTATAAGTTAATAATAGTACAGTATAACAATTAAAACTAATTCTTATTTACTAAATAATTATTATACACAACTGAGCCATTATAATAAAAACTGTTCTTGGCGGTCTCAGTTCTTACTGCAGGTAAGTACATAAAATTGGTTCTTCTTGTTTCTCTTGAAATAACTTCCTTATTCAACTCAAAATAATTCTTTAAAAACTGTGGTACATTATTATTTAAACACCTCTTCACTGAACCTAAAATAATTTTTCGAGGCCCGCCTTTGCAAAGATTCAAGACTTTCCATATCTGCTTTATTGCAGCTGGACCAAACAACATCGCAATAATCAAAAATGGGCAAAATTAATGAATTATACATCTCGAAAGCTGCATGTATAGTGATATTCCTTCTAAGGCGCCCTAAGACACCAACTCTTTTACCAACCTTAGAAATAACATAACGAACAGGGTCCAAAGGTTCTTGTTTTGTCTCCTCATACGCCTTTTTTTTTTTCCAAATCGCAATTCGCTTTCAGAGTCACAGATCCATCTGGCAGTCTCTTCTCAAGCCTTTCATCGTTTTTTAAGCCCTACATCGTCCAAAATTGAGTCACGCGTCCTGTCGTAGGGTTTAGTTAAAATTGATGCAGAGACGGTCTTGTTAGAGTATGCCAAAGCAAAGTGGACTATGCTGGCAGAGTGTGAACACAAAATTATACTCTCATGATGTGAAACTCGTAAAAACTTCTATCCAATAAGAACTTGCGTCTCACACCACCTGTGAATCTTGATCTTAAGTCCTTTCCCACATGATCTTATATATTCTCTCAGGGTCTAAAGGTTCTTGTTTTCTCTCCTAATGCGCGGTAATTTTTCCAAATTTCAATTCGCTTTGAGTCCAAACGTCACAGATTTATAAGTCTTAGCTCAAGCCTTTCACTCTCGTTCATAAAAGACTTACATCCTACAAGAATGAGTTACGCACGTCAAGTGGTAGGCTTTAGTTTACTTTGTTATTTTCTTTAAAACACAGCGCCGACAAGTCTTTTAAACTCTTTCTTTATATCTCTTTTGAAAAACGCGTAGGCCAGCGGGTTAATGGCCGAGTTTAAAACCAGGACAGGAATTTTGTAGTTTTTATCATTGCATGGCGATGAGTTTATCGTACTCTGAAAAAGTAGTAGAAAACTACAACGCAGATACATCCCATAGCAAACAAGAAACACTCCTATCACGAGACCCATCATTGTTACTGCAGGCTTTTCGTGATGGGTTTTAAACGACACCTGATGGTTAAAGCGTAACTGTTTTGCTACGATGCGTGCAGAACGATCATGCTTGCGTACGTGAAATATCATTGATACAAAGCAGGATATTAATACGACACATGGAAGAAACTCGCAGAAAATTAGATATAGCGATGTAAAAGGGACACGGATTGTTTTGAAATAAAACTCCAAAAGGATAACTTTCAGCGCATTAAAACTAACTGTTAAAACCCAAGAGAAGACAATAGCTTGGGTAGTTCGACGGCGAGTCATAAAAGTAATGTATTTTAGAGGAAGAACGATGGCAATAAAACGATCCAGTACTAAGATGCATAAGTTTACCACAGACGCGTTACTAAACAAACATCTTGTAAAATCCACCCAAGACAGCAACAGCCAACGTTCAGGCCAGTCGCAGGTGTCTGAAATGTCGCAAAAAAACATTGATGGAATAACGATCAAACCAACACAGAAATCCGCCACGGCAAGTGAAACAATAAACGCGTTGGTTTTGGTGCGGAGATTTCGTCTGCTGCAAACGAGGAAGATTGTAAATCCATTTCCAATGATGGTTAGAAATGAAAGAAACCAACCAAGAATCCAAAACCAGGTCTCCATCTTAGCAGTTAAAGGAAGTTCCGCGCGTGAAGTCATGCAACTGTAGATTAAACATAATCATCATCTTGCGTAAATATTAGGGTCACATGTCAGCGGGTTAATGTGCTAATTAAAATAATTTTACAATAATTTGCCTTGGGCTGTGCTTTAACAAATACAAAAAAATTTGCACCAAGACGATAATATATTAAACACCTAACGTTTCTTTATGTGGGGTCGCAGGTTTGTGAGTTTACTGTTTAGCGTTACCCTCTTTAACAGTGTGACGTCACATAGCAACGACTCGGACCTTCGCGTCGCTTGATCAGTTTAGCGTGGAGAAGCCATCGAAGTTAAACAAAGAAAGGGCTAATACAGGCTTTTGTTCAGCGTTGGTAATACAATTTGTCGTAAGTGTGCAAGCTTTGTTGCTTATATTGTTTGTGTGTAAAAGCTTTGTTTGTTTTGTCCTCACGTTTGTGTTAAATTCTACTCCAATTCACTTCGGGTCAGTGGCGTGGGCGCCATTTTGAACTCGGAACTAGATAAATCCACTCTAAACTTCAGCCGTTTTCTCTTTAAATTGCCAACCAAATCTCCTCAGAAGAGGAGGTTTAATTCATCAATAACAGAAGTTTGATACGATAGTTGATTTGTGTTCATGTAACGAGCCATTTTGCTCATCAATCCTTTTGAATGTGCAGATACTGTGTTGAATCGCGTGTGGTTTCTTGACTTCTTGACAGTCTGGGGTAAATTTTGCAGACTTTGACGCTGTCATTGTGTGTTAAGTTTGCTTGTTTGTTTACTGCTTGTGTCTAAGGTTTGCTGGTTAATCTGGTGCCCCTCTGTTTTGATCAAAGTAATTGAAAATTTACTGCTGTTGGTTGTTTTATTCTGTTTTGTTATTGTTGGTAAAATTTGCTATTTGCATTTGTCTGCAGTTTTTTGTTGGCTTTTTCCCCGTATTTTACTTCCCTGTGTCATTGTTGTTGTTGCTTGTTAGCAGTGTTGTTGGCTTCTGTATTTGCCTTTTAAAAAGATTATTCTTTTAATTAATTTAGTGTGACTATTACTTGAGAAAAAAACAATAATGATAATATTAAAGACATATTAAAGAGACAGAAAAAAAAAGTACACAGCTTCATTTAAGAAGTTATATTATTTTAAAAAGGAAAAATTACTTAGTGAGAAAATTAATAAAGTAAGATCATATTTATATAATATATATCTATAATTATTTACTTTAGAAGGAGAAAACATCATGATGAATAAAACTATTTTATTGTGTATATATTTGACAATAGGCTTCTTGTTGTATGATTTATATTTTGACATTGCTTAGCTTTTTAGTCCTCACAATCATAAGATTGTGTATCTTGTGATGGCTGTTGTGCGTGTCCATATTGTTTTTGCAATGGTTGCAATATCTTTCCCAGGCCTTTCAAACCTTCCATGTGCCCTCTGCATCCCTTCAAAGCCCCCATCTTTTTTGGAGACACAAATCCCTCACTCCTTTGAGTTACAAAGTAAAACTTTGCATGTAGTAAAAATGTTGGTCTCCTATGTTTTGTCCTTTTTTATTATCCACTTCAAAGTGAAGGTAATTCAAAACTTCAACCTCTCAAACTTCCTTGTTTCCCTTTTAGCCTTAACCACCATTCTTTTTACACTGACATTTTTGTTTTACAGGAAAGTATTGTGCATGGTTTCTTTAAGGCAAATGATTAAGTATAGATCAACTTTAAATTGTTTGTTAGAAATGCTTCTATTCCCTGCTGTTATTACCTTGAAATTTTTTCTATCTTTGCTTGATCCAGTTTACAAAATTTTGTTACATGTAAAGCCCCAATTCAACTTTTCACTGGTACAATATTTTTGGAGATTAAAATCACAGCTCTTTTTCTCCTGTCTAATGACCGTGTGCCTTTTTGTTTCTCATGGCTTTTTACTGAACCTTGGTATTACAAAAAATTGTTCTTTAAACTGTGAACTTCAATATCCTGTTTACTTGGCAACTGCTGCTTTTTGGCTGATAATTTCTGCAGTCCCATTTTCATTCTTTGTGGGTTTATATGTTGTGACTATTATTATATTTGGGGAGACCTTTGATGCCAGTTCCAGATCCTGTACAGAAATGCCACTCCTTTTTCCAATTTTATATCTCTCATTTGGTGTACTTTCAAGTTATCCCTGTGCCAGACTGCTTGAATTACACCACCCTGGTTTCCTTTTTAGCATGTTGATAAGATCTAAAAGGTTGATGACAACAATTCAAATTGTTGATATAACAGGCAAGCCACACACCCTCACTTTTGCACCATATGCCACAATAAAAGATCTAAGACCTCAAATAAATACTAAATTCAGAATAACAAGTGATTTGTACTGGTTGTCATGCTGTGGAAAGCCTTTATTCGATTTTTTACTTTTGGAAGAAATAAGAGGAACAGTTTTTATGCATGGGCGATTGATGGGAGGTGTACAATGCTGTCTGAAGGGATGTGAGAATGAGGCAGGATCAAGAAAATTTGATAGTATGGTTGGGCGGTATGAACTGGAATGTGCCCCTGATGATGTTACACCTGAAAATCTCAAAGATCTTAGGGTATGTGATAAACATTACAGCAGTTTATCAGCAAGAGGGCATAAGCCTCCTAAGGGGAGAAGCTCCACTAGATCACGCAGCGATGCCCAGCTGGGCATCCTGAAAGTTACACCATGTATAGTGACTTGTTCACAATGTGGCAACAAGGTTTGCCTGAGTAGTGATGTTCCCTGCAAGAAACACCACATAAATATTTTTAAAAATACGTTTTCAGTGGGATGCAATTTTTTGAATGAAAGAACTGGCAATAAGACTGATTTACATAATGACTTGTATAGTGTAGATCCTTGTGATGGAACTTTTCCAGACTACATATGCATGTCATGTCAGCCTTTCTATTTAAAATCCATTAAAATAGAGCATGAGTACAAAGAAGCTCAAAACATCTTCCACCAAAAACAAGGTTGTTCAATTTCCACAATAACGACAGATGATGACAGCAACAAGCATGAGTTTTTTGAAGAAACAACTATTAATCCAACTAAAGGACAAGCCACTGTGCTATCAGAAAAAATGGTCTTGGATAGAGAATTTGCTGTGTCTGATGCTTTAAACTGTAAAGCAGGTATTTTTACAGATGTGTTGAATGAAATAATGACACAAACTGCTCCAAAAGGAACCAGTAGATGCAGGAAATGACAGTGAAGTACAGTCATCACCTCTGCCAGTTTATACAGTTTTTCAAACAGTTATTTCATGTATTTTTCCATGGACAGTGTCATTTACTCAGCACACTACAGATAATACCATGAAGGTTACTTTTTCTCTTCCAAATATCGGAAAAGGTGGTGTAATAACGAAGTGGAAGGAGTTAACCCTTTTTCTTCCTTCCGGAATAAAAACATTTCCTTCAAAGGATTTTAGTCCATTTACAGTAGAATTCTTGGGTAACAAAATTGACCATGGGGAACTCCCACACAATATTTTTCAAGAAAACATATTAAACTCTGCTTTGGGTGTCATGCTTAAAACTATTGAAAACTTACCGGTTTGTCCAGGTATATATGATCCAGCCCTTGTTGATATGGCTGAAAGAAAAAGGGAAACAAATTTATACTTTGTGGATGAAAAAGGAGCAAAATTAATGTAGATGGAGAGATTGTCAAGTGCATTAGGAGCTTAAATTGCACCTACAAACTACCTTTCCATTCAAAAACCAGATGCCACAAATGTCAAGATATTTTACGATCTTGCTTTCGTTGGAAAACAAATCCTTCATCTGAATCATTTGAGTCTAAAACAGCCTATGATTCACACACTAAACTCAGTAATCTTTCACGTACTGAACTCATAGCCAGAGCAAAAAATCTACACAAAGTGGTTGCTCAAAGCCAAAAAAAAGCAAAACGATATTACAGTTTGTACCTAAAAGAGAAACAAAAAAATGTGACACTTGATGAACCCACAGAAAGTGAAAAACATGCAATGCAGACCAAATCTTACATTTCTGATGCATTTGATTATTCGCATGAATTTCAAATGGTCAAAACACAAGATCTTTGGGAATATAGGGAATTTGACAGATCTCTCATGCCAAAAGCTGGCAATAATCACGATCATCTTGAACAAGTAAGACATTTCATTTAGAAAAATGGTTTTCAAGAACCAATAATTATATCATGTGATCTTACAACTGGAAGAGCCTATATCACTGAAGGAAACCATCGTCTTTGGGTGGCCATTCAGGAAGGTATACCATTCATACCATGTCGTGTTATTCCTCACTGGCTGCCCCCCAATGGCTCTTACAAAAAGCTTGAAACTGATTTTTCCACTTCAAAATTTGGGGAAACAGTACTTCCTGAACAATTGGGATTGACGGTTGCACAGACTGGTTTCAATAAGTGCATAACACAATAACCTTCATAAAAGATGTATCAAATCTATTTCTGTTTGTATACATGAACCTCAACACTATCATAATTATAGTGTTCTTAAATTAAAAATAATTAGTATTAATTTGTTGATTTTAATATTTTGTACTTTGACAATAGAGATTCCTTGCACCCCTGATCAAAAATTATTTAATGGAATATTGCAGTTAATATTGTACAATGCAACTGCACATAGATTCTAGCCTAGCAGTGTTATCCCTCTAGCATTAATATATGGAGAGCCGTTTGAATTGTAGAGCCTGAACAATAATTTTATAACCTGCATGTATTTCAGAAGCTATCTATTTGCCATTCAAAAAATTACTTTTTTCTGATGTTGATTCACGCACAAAACATGCATATAAGTCTCCTGTTATTAGAAGTAAACGAGTAAATTTCAAAACTTACCACTGATCTCTACTGCCAACCTGTTGCAGCAGGTAGTGACTTGATGTAAGCAGATTACATTTATGTCGTCTCCACATTTTTTCATTCCATCGACTTTAAAGGGATTGATGAGAAGAACTACG
>OZ037786.1:15975032-16040032 GCA_964035525.1 Porites cylindrica | reverse complement strand
TAATTTAAGAATCTTTTATGAGCTTTAATAACAAAGCTTTTAATTTCACATCACTCATGATACAGTTCATTTTATCTCGATTACTTGCTCTATCGTTAGCTGCAGCAGGAAGAAGTAATCAAGACGCTGAAAGCAGCGTATACTCGGGCTGGCTACTATAGTTCTATCTAATAAGTAATTCAGAACTTTCATTTACGAGTGCAAACCAAAAAAAAACACGATTTAGCTATTAGAGACATCACTGTTTACAAACATTGTTTAATTGCAAATTTGTAACGAGTGAAACAAAACAATTTTTGTCGTAATAACGGCGCTTCTGGTCGAACCATTAATATCAATACTAATATTAGGCATTACTAGAGACATGAAGCATCGCGTTTACGGAAACGGCAAAGGTGAGATTCAAGTTGAGAAATTTTCGGAAAGAGAAATGAGCAGATAAAAACAGCTTAGAACAATTCTTATGGATAGAATTGGCGTGAATCTACAGAATTGCGTGTAGTTATAATGAACAGTAGGGAAACTTGGTCGCGTGGTACAAGTTCACGTTTGCCGTTTACTTATTCTCTCTAATATTAGGGACCTTTAATAACGAAAACAGCAAAGAGAACGTCAAAAACCCAAAAGGTTTATTTAGCAAAACAACGATTTTAGACGTGTATCACGCTTTTTTGTACATTTCTTTGCCATCACCTCACGACTATGACGTGAAAATGCCTAATTTCACGTGCGTAAACAAGCGACGACGAATTTTTCTTTCTCTTTCTAAACTTGAGTGCGGTCTCCAAGAAATTAACTCCGGGAAAATTCGCTTGCATTTAACATTTTCAGCGAATTGGAATAAACTCGACAGAGTTTCTAAAAAAGAGAATTCATTTTTAAAGTGACGTTTTTGCTGCCGTCGCCGTCGCCGTCGTCGATGCTAAAGCTCCCTATGTTAATAGGTGGCGTCAGCGTGAGTATTGCTTTACCATATACAGCTATTTCGAGAAAGGTTGTCGGAAAAAATGTGCACGCGACAATCCCGAAAGGTAAAATGGGATATGATCAATACATTGTTCCTGACGACTGTAGCTGTCGAAACTACTTTTGTTGCTTTCCTTTAGCATTCGAAAACACACTTCCATGGCCTCTCGTGCCAATTCTTTCAAATTTCTTTGAAGAACAGGAAACTAAAAACCATCCACAATGCCTTTCGGGATTGTCGCGTGTACTTTTCCCGACAACCTTTCTCGAAATAGCTGTATGCGGTCTGCACGTTCTGATCAACTAAATCTTATTTTACATAATATTATCTCTCACCCGGGGAACGCAAAACTACGGCTATGTTTTGATGCCATTTTTCTCAAAAAATAGCGAGTGTATTTCTGTGCTGTAGTAAAGTACCAGCTGGAGCATTATAAGAAAAGAAAGGGAACTGTTATATTATCAATGCATGGGGTATTTTAAATGGCCTTGAATATAAAACCAAAAGTGAACCGAAGGCCGTTCGTTCACTACCGGCATCGTTTACGTTTTACTTAAATCACTCAATCACTTGCAGATGTCAGTATTTTATTTATTAATTAGATAACTCACACTTTTAAAGGTGTTTCTATTAACAAGCTAAGTCTTATTGGCTTCCTTGGGCTCCCTTGCCTCTTTTGTTTAATTAATTTTATGGCAAAATGATAATAAAACAATGAAAAACAATTTCTACCAAGTTATTGAAAAATTGAGCGGATGAAACCTTTAGCCGATCAGGACAGGACTATGTCAAACGTTTTGTTTTTGGACCAATCAGAAAGAATAGAATTTGGATATTTTACATGAAATCTGACAAACAAATGGTTTATACCCTACTTCCAGCGAGAAAAACAAATATCAGTAATAATAAACTTCTTAATAAAAGGGGATTTTCAAGCATCAGTGAAAATTATCATGACACCTCGTGCTAAAGTAGTAAAATTAAATTCTGAAAAAAAAAGCGACAAATCTTAGAACAATTTATCGTATGAGAAGTTTCAAATTAATTCATATATAAATTGGTTGTTGTGTAAATCGTTACCGTTCCCTCTTGGAAAAAACGTATTCATTGATTGATCAATATGATGTTGCTTTTCCCGTTTCTCTTCGTCCTGAGGATCAGTTTGCTGTTGTTTCCTCTCTATATTTTTTTTTCCATCAAGAGGAGCAAGAGGATGTGCCATTGTCATGGTTAAGCGGGAGAATCAATATGGTCTGAGATCAAGAGTCCGAGTGTGATTCTAAAAAAAAACCTACCCTGAGATTCATCTCGTACGAAAGGAACTAAGCAAGTTAGCATTTATTTATTTATTATGGATGTAATTATTCAATGTATTTAACTGATATATATTTATTTTTAGTCAGGTTTGTTTGTAATAGTATGGTCAGTGTATTTGATCATGTCAGTTTAGTATGTTAATTTGCGCAATATCAATATCATTAAGTGGAAGGCTCACCTGTTTATCTTCCTTTCTTTTTGAAAAACGTTGCCGATAATTAAAGTCTTTAAAAGGTATTGTGGTCAACTATTAAAATACCCTCTCGACGATTGCCCACGTCAAAGAGGGACCTTAAGATCCGACGACGGCGACGGCAACGGGAACGCCACAAAAGCAATAGGTTTAATTAGCAAAACAACAATTTGGCACGTGCATCACGCTTTTTTGTATATTTCTTTGCCGTCACTGCACTACTACGACGTGAAAATGCCTAATTTCACGATGTACAGAGGGTCGTACTGAGGAAGTACACAAGCGACGATGAAATTTCCTCTCTCTTTCTGAACTTGAATATCGTTCTTAGGAATTCAA
Organism: Porites cylindrica; assembly: GCA_964035525.1. Taxonomy (NCBI): domain Eukaryota; kingdom Metazoa; phylum Cnidaria; class Anthozoa; order Scleractinia; family Poritidae; genus Porites; species Porites cylindrica. The sequence continues at coordinate 16,037,216 of OZ037786.1, read as the reverse complement.
CTTTAGGGGGATTGACAAAGTTAGTGACTTGGAGTAATCGCGATGAAGATTGAAAGAACGCGAATTCACTTTTTCAGCTACGTTTTCTCTGCCGTCGCCGTCCTCGGATCTTAAGGTCCCTAATGCGTGGGCCGGCTGCAACGCAGGCTATCTCGACGTAATTGTCTGGTTGCACCTATATTAATTATTGGCCATGGTAGAACACGTGTTAAATTTCCAATTCTTAAAATATACTGAATGGCATAAGAAACCTAGAAGTTTCGATATGACCTCAAACAACTGTTCTGCAAAATTATCAATATATTTTTATTTCAAGGTAAACTTTTCTGTTGTACTTCCATTTCTTGTCGCTTAATTTTTCGAAAATCTTATTGAATATCATAGCGTTCCAGCGGTGGAAAACTCTTCCCCTGTTTGGTGTTTTACTGCCTAGTAAGCAACCAGCCAACGGTCAATTTTGTGTCACGATTTATACAGACTAAGAAAAAAAAACTCTTTTCGTTCGTTTAGTTTTTATTGGAAATTAGAAGTTGACAAATTTTGCCTAAAACTATAATGAAACACGCATTATTTTTCCCCCTTGAAAAACATCGTTTTACTTCAATCAAACTTAATTCATAACGATTTTATGCTGGTCCTCTTTATCTCTTGACCAATGAACAGCCCAACTGTCATATTAATGACAACGGTCATAAAAATCATAATATTTCAAAGGCTCCCGAAAGGCACTCATTATTTTTAAGTTGAATCACAGGTGGCCGTGCTCGAAATTTGACCATGGGCAATGTTGTGTAAAGTTCCAATATAGGGGTTTGTATAATAGGGGAAAAAAGATCACTTCTTTCAGGTAGCGAATGTGAAAGGATCTACATGTAGCTTTTAAATCGGCTAGCCTCACTAAAGGGGACATGTGTTTCTCCTTCTTTCTTCATACCAGTTAATCTCGTAAGATCCTTTCAGGAATAGAAAATGATTTATTTTGTACTAACTATTTTCATTTAGTTATCTTTCATCGCCTTTTCGATCATCTAGTACAGTGGATTACCCTCGATCGAGGGTAATGATGTAACGAATTGTCGTCAGTATAGCGAACACATTTTGCCTGTCCTTTGGCCCTTCGTGATATAGAGGTTCTACTGTAATCCATTCTATGAATTTCGTAATGCTGGTTAACGCATGTTAACGTGAATGACGGGAGGAAGAAAACCATGTTTTATATCGCTCACCACGATCCATTTTGTCTCGAAAGTGGCGAAAACGACATTTTAAACACCCATTGTGAACACAAGACAAAAGAAGTAATCTTTCTAACTGAAAACATGGTGAACTTTTATTGCACGGTTTCCCGATAAGTATTAACGTCCTCAAAAGCTAATACCAAAAACTAGAAAGGGTGTTTAAGTAAGTTCCCAGACACATTATGACAGATTTCGCGATTCTCCTTCTCTTTTGCCATTTTGTTTATTTATTTGTTTGTTCATTTTCTGCCGTAAAACGTTCGTATCCTACCACTTAATATGATGAACACTGGGATTGAATCTCAGACTAAGCGTGGCTTCCACGTTAGGTGTATTTCGTGTCCTTTCAAGCTTTCTCTAAGAAGAGTATTCCCAGGGTCCTATGGGTCTTGCTCCTTCCTCAAATACCAATATTTCCAAATTTCAATTCAGGTGGAGTCAAAAAAGACGAGCCATAGATTTGCGAGCTCTAAGCATGCAGCAAATTTCAACTGTAAGTACTTTTCTACACGAGCGAGCTACTAAGATGCCTCCTAGTGTCCAGCACGTACGTGGAAGGCTTAACATGGTTGCCTTTTTTAAAAAACATATTTATAGAGATAAGTCTTCTAAACTCTTTCTTTACATCTCTTCTGAAAAAAGCATAAGCCAGGGGGTTAATTGCCGAATTTAAAACCAAGACAGGAAATTTGTATTTTACATCGTTGCAGGATGCCATTCCAGTAGTGTCGAATAGTATTAGAAAACTACAGTGCAAATACATTCCGTAGGTAATAACAAACACTCCTACCACAATACCCATCATTATTACAGCAGACTTCTCGCCGTGATAGGTTTTAAGAGACACACAGCGATGATTATATCGTAGCTGTTTCGATAAAGTGCGTGCCGACCCATAATGCTTGCGTACACGAACTATTATTGAAACAAAACTGAATACCATCAGCGTAGATGGGAGAAACTCGAGAAAAATTACATCCAGCCAGCAAAAAATAACATCAACCAGTCTCGTTTTTAAACTAACACGAAGTGAAAACTGAAGCACCTCAAAACCAGCTGTTGTAGTCCACGAGAAAAAAATAACTTGGATGATGTGACGGCGAGTCATAAAAGTAATGTATTTTAGAGGATGGACGATGGCAATAAAACGATCCAGTACTAAGACGCATAAGTTTACAACAGACGTGTAACTAAACAACCACCTTACAAAATTTACCCAAGACAGCCAATGTTGAGGCCAGTGGCAGGTGTTTGTAAAGTCGCATAAAAACAGAGAAGGAATAACACTTAAACCAACACAGAAATCCGCCACGGCAAGTGAAACTATAAACGCGTTGGTTTTGGTTCGGAGATTTCGTCTGCAGCAAACGAGGAAGATTATAAATCCATTTCCAACGATAGCCAGAAATGAAAGAACCCAGCCAAGAATCCAAAACCAGATCTCCATCTTAACTGTTAAAGGAAGTTGTTAATGACTAGAGATTATAAACAACACCTTGCATAAATATCAGGTGGCATTTATTTTTTACTATCCCGAGGGGGGAGGGCACTCAACGAAGTTTATACAGCGAGGCTGTGCCGCGATGTCCAATCCCCCTTACCCTTTTATATACCAGTTACCCCTTTTGTATACCTTCTACTGACAGATAGTACTCCTCTCATATACCTAGTTTAGACGTTTAATTGCTGTATTTGCACCTTCTTTTGAATATAAATCAATCACGGAACTAGGAAGTTTTCTTGTCTCTTTCACATCCACAAAATATATCTGCTTGTCCTTTTTTTGGTTCTATTGCAGACCAAAAAGACAGACTTCCATAGTTTTTTCATATACTTAAACTAATAAAACCCCTGCCCTTTCATATATTCACCCACTAAAGCCTGGAAAGGTACCCCTCTTGGGTGGATCCTCCCCCCCGTATAGGCCATTATAGGGAGTACCACCCCCCCCCCCCCCGGCGGTACTAATCGTTTTTATTTTTACTAACGGTTCTAATGAACGTCATGATAATTTGTATTGTGCAGAGCCGTAACAATCAATTTGCATCAAGAAGAAATATAACTGCCTATAAGTAGTTTAATGATAAGGAATACATTTCAAACAACGAAAATAGTAATTATATTCTAAGTCAAGAGCTGTGACAAATGATCGTGAGATTTCTTTGGGATGAACGTAACTTTCGGTAACTTGTTGAAGATCGATCCAGTTAAGAAATTTAATCGAACGTTTTCTCGCTAAAATGTCTTTATATAGATACAACATGTGACAGTAACTGGCGTTTTTTCCTGACAGCCCGCTTAAGGACAATCCATTAATTAACGGACATTATGTCATGTCCTCTTGGTGGGTTCCGCTGTATCTTCCCTTTTTTTGATTCGGTCAAGGTTAATTCCTATTGATATTCATTCAAAAAATTTCTTGCTGCAGAATAAGGCGCTGCAAAAAACAAGAAGCCCTGGAGATTAGGATGAGCTTTTTAGTGCTTAAGAAAGTGGCGGAAATTTTTACACATTGCGAAGAGGAAAAAGCTAGTACTTAGTACTGCCTAAAAACTAGCAAGGACAGCAAAAATAAAGCTTCACGGATCACAACAGTGCAATTTGAAGAATATCTGAAGGACTGAACATCACATTAAAGACTTAAATCTTCCCAGCTGTATTTACCGAGGAACAGACAAATGAAGATGGAAACTTAAGAGGCCCTGCCCGGGAGGGGTCCCATGTCGCTCGTCTGAAATTTTAAAACGTCTCGTGTCGGTGTTTATAAATGCTTCATGTTGCTGTCAAAAATTGAACGAAAATTCTTTGTCTTTGTCGGAATTTTAGAAAAGGGGATAGAGATCCGTTGTGAAGAAACCATTACAGTTCTGCAGTTTCTCAGTTAACATTGCATGTCGCGTCTCGCATTGCCATTCACAATTGAGTGATCCACGTTCAACATTTTAAGACTAAAGGTGGATTTCCACTGCCACGTATAGGCTATATGAAAGGCAAGGCATAAACGTAAAAGTTGAACCTCGCTCAACACGGTTACGCGTGGCCTTTCATACATTGCCTGTATTTTATTTACGTGCGTAAAATTTACCAGCGTTTGCACGGAAAATCAATCAACCTTAAATAACTGACCTGATAAATTGTGAAGGAACGGTGGTCTACTCTGTGAAAGAGATGTATGTTTCATGTCTAAAGAATGGAAAGCGGCAGTTAGAAACAAGAGGAAATATGCCATTTAGTTTGCAAAAGACCGCACACCAGAAAACTTTGAACTTAAAAAGAAATAACGAAATATTGCTACTCGTGAACGAAGGAAAGCTCTTACTGCATACTGGTACAAAAAGTCTGAAGAAATGAAGTCCAAACCACATGACTTTTTCGATACATTTCGACCTTTCCTGAACAACAAAACAAAAGATGCTAATCCAATATTCCTTAAAAACAAACATGAGGATGGCATTATTGAAGATCAAAGGCAAGTTGCTGAGACTCTCGCCGACTATTTCTCCACTATTGCATCTGATATCGGTGGCAACCATGTGATCAGTTTAACTGAAAATGAATTTAACAAGCACAGTAGTGTTCAAATGATCGAAACCATCTATAGTACTCTTCACTTCAATTCAAACATATAAATACAAAAGACACAAGATTTGTTTGAAAACCTCAATCCTCGAAAATCTTGTAGTGACACTGGACTAATGCCTAAATTAGTGAAGAAAGTTGCAGAGGGTATCGCACCATCAGTGACGAATCTTTACAACAGATGTATTGAAAATAGTAACTGGCCAGCTATATGGAAAAGGGGAGAACTCACTCCTATTTTCAAGAAAGGGGACAAGCATAATGTAGAAAATCGACCTATCACGACGCTATCGATTATTGACAACGTTTTTGAATCACTGCTTAGCAAACAAATAACCCATTATTTTGACCCTACATCTCCAAGATTGACAGCATACAGAAAGAATCACAGTTGTGAAACGACACTAGCAAGACTTACAGAGGACTGGAAACATGCTATCGACAGTAAAGAATTAGTGACCATTCTATCTACAGACATGAGTAAGGCCTTTGACTCTCTATGTCACAATTTAGTCATCAAGAAGCTCAAAGCATACGGGTTCACTAATCAATCATTGGATCTAAGGGACGGACCATTAGAAACGTTATGGGGGGGAAGGGGAATTTTTGAGCCGCAGGAATTTTTTTTCGTTATCAAATTCCTTGTTTGAATTTTTTTTAGGCCATAGCATGAATATTTTTTAGGATAATTGGCTTGCATGAATTTTTTTCATTTAATTTTTCCTTGCGCGAATATTTTTTTTTTGTACTTCGCCCGCCCCCCCCCCCCCCCCCATAAGTTTTCTAATGGTCCGTCCCTAATTCGATCGTTTCTGAATGACAGATACACTTACTTACTTACTCTGTGAGAGCGGTTGGAAGGTAGGTGGTTAGGTTACCTGCTTCCTGGTCTCTCCACCATCGTCAACGCCGTGTTGCTATAACAGACAGCCTGTTGAACTTAATCATGTTTGCAGATCATTTATATTCCATTTCCGAGTTGTTTATTTATTTGTGTTTCGAGAGCAGAAGGAGAAATACCTCATGCTTTCTTTTAACGAGAAGTCAGCGGCAATTTGATTTAAATACACTAAGACAGAAATCGGATTTTTGCGTACTGTCTTATGGGTCTTGCTCCTTTCATAACCCTTTAAGTCCCAATGGTGACCAACATCAATTTTCTCCCAACAATATCTATACTTTGTCAAGAGATAAGGTTATGAGAATTTATGTAATGATCACTTAAGAGAAAATGCTTTGATCTGCTATCAAATTCTCCCAACTAATTCTTAAAGGAAATGTATGGAGATCAGTTTGGAGAATTTGTATGTGGATATTGGGGCTTTAAAAAGGGTTAAATATCATCATTCCAAATTTCAACTCAGCGGGAGTCCAAAAGGGCCACATATTGGCCAGTTCTAAGCTTGTCACTCTCTTTATTCCACTTCAATTAATGTTATGACCTACAGTGTAGAAAATGAGTCAAACACATACGTGCGAGGGCTTCACTTGGTTAGCTTTTTTTAAAAACTTCTTCTTTATGACTGCCTCTTTTGAAAAAGGCATAAGCCAGCGGGTTAATGGCCGAGTTTAAAACCGAGACAGGAATTTTATAGTTTTCATCATTATATCGTGATGAGGATAGTGTTAGAAAACTACAACGCAGGTACATTCCATAGAAAACAAGAAACACTCTTATTACAAGACCCATCATTATTACTGCAGACCTCTCGTGGTGGAATTTAGAGGACATCTGATGGTTAAAACGTAACTGTTTTGCTTAAAACCAAGAAAGGAATTTTATAGTTTTCATCATTATATCGTGATGAGGATAGTGTTAGAAAACTACAACGTAGGTACATTTCATAGCAAACAAGAAACACTCTTATCACAAGACCCATTATTATTACTGCAAACCGCTCGCGATGAGTTTCAAAAGACGCCCGATGGTCCGGTGGTTAAAACGTAACTGTTTTGCTATTAGGTGCGTGCTGACCGATCATGCTTGCCTACATGAAAAATCATTGATACAAAACTGGTTATAATCAGAGCACATGGGAAGATCTCGAGTGAAATTATATACAGCCAGTTAAAAGGAGCAGTGGCAAGACTCGTTTTTAAACTAAAACGAAATGAAAACTGAAACACCACAAAACCAAATGTTATAGTCCAAAAGAAGAAAATAGCTAAAGGACAATTCGACGACGAGTCATAAATTAAGGAAATGCACTTTAGAGGATAGACGATAGCAATCAAACGATCTAGTTGTAAACTGTATAAGTTTCCAAGGGAAGTGTTACTAAACAGCCACCTTATAAAATTCACCCAAGATAGCAAATGTTGAGGCCAGTAGCAGGCGTTTTTGCCGTAATGTCGCAGAAAAATAGAGGAGGAGTTCCGCTCAACTACAACACAGAAATCTGCCACGGCGAGGGAAAGAATAATCGCGTCGGTTTTGGTGCGGAGATTTCGTCTGCTGCAAATGAGCCGAGGAAGATTTTCAATTTATTTCCAGTGATGGTCAGTAATGAAAGAAATCAGCAGAGAATCCAAAACCAGGTCTCCATTCGTGTTAACAGTTAACAGTCCGGGCCACAACCAGATCTGGATATATAATTTCCTGCAGTGTGATTGGTCCAGACGGCAACCAAAACATTGATTTGACCGCCTAAGGACTAAGGTCGACAGAAATGTCGAAGCAAAGAGCGCTATGGCTGGGATGTTCCTTGAAGAAAAGTAACAGCATGCAATATCAAACAGATTAAGCGAGATGATTTTATGCGTCTTAGCGTTCGATTTACAAATATCAAGATGATAATGATCGAGGAAGGTTTCTGCAAAAACGCCTGGACTTCTGATATCAAGAGACCCGAAGCAACTCGACGTCACCGATCGAAAGGGAAGAGTAGGGAATTTGAATACTTGAAATACTGATACCTTTTAAGTGGAAAGGTATAAAGAAGTCGTGTTTGGAGTACTTTTTGCAAGCACCGCTTCGGCCTAGAGTAGTGTGTTTTATGCTTCTTCGGGAGCAATACCATACGCGCTAAAATCTAATTGCGATCGAAGGAGTGCTGAATATTAATTTTCAATATTTAAATCGTCAAACACTTTGGATTAGTATGCGAAGGTAAAAAAAGAAATAAAATTTCTGTAAATTGCACTAACGAAGGGTCGTAAACAGTAATTAATCAATGTCTGTCTTTTCGTGTTGCAAAACCCCATTATTGATGAAAATAATAAAATACCATTCACCAGTTCAGAGGTGGACTTTATCGTGCTCTAATAGCAATAAGGTGGGGTGGTAGGCCTACACGACTTTTACCTCATGCCAAAACGCTGCTCGTTCCAATTACGTTTTTTTCCTCTGCTGGGTACACTATGATCTGGAAGGTTGCACATTTTCACTGAGCAATTGTGTTTTTAGCCACTTGTTTCACACTGAGAGTGGCACACATATCGATTTACTGTGGTTTTTGTATCTGGTCTGAAGGATTTTCCTTCTAATGCAATAGCATTTTCTGCGACCTCAGTTTTTGAAGCGTAAAGCATTTTATTACGGCTGAATAAGGGTTCTAATTTTCTCCAAAGTGCCTTCTGGATCTGAATAACTAAGCGATTTTTGTTACTCCGTGAATGTGAATAAAAATCGGGTTGTTTTTTTTGCAAAGTTGTATCACGCTGGGCCCAGCTCATGAGTTTTCTTTGCAGGATGTTAAATTATCACGGATAGTGATTTACAGATACAAAATTATAAGAATTAAGTGCAGCTTCAGCTGAAGCTGCATCAACTATGGAGAAATGCATTATGACTCAGTAGACTCCAGCTTGGTGTTTTTCTATAAATGCGAGTCTTCTGACTGGAGCGCGTATTCCCTTTCTTGGTAATAGCTGAATAACTTTTGAATAAGCTTAACAGTGTTTGAACTGTTTTGTTATTGTCACTTTTTGATCATCAGGCAAGACCATGGTTACGGTTCTCCACGAACAAACCGGCGGCATCTTTTTGCCGCAAAAACAAGTTGCTTTTGCTTTTCCATCCGACTGCAAGATAACATAAAATAAACATGGCGTTACAATGAAAACCAGCGCAACTGACTGTTGCATCATCCAAAGCACAGCACTATTTGAATTCGCTATGCACTACACCAAAAAGACCACCATCAACAAGCAAATTTTATGTAGATTTCAAAAAAAAAATTTTCAAGGATCAGAAAATTGAAACTCACTTTCTTTTTTTAGATGTTTTGTGCCTTGTCCGGCATTTCTTTGAGCTGAAAAACTCTCGCGCTCGGTCGTTTTACCTCCCAAGAACGCACAAAGGTTCATCGGAAGGCATTTTTTCTTCACACCCCTGATTTGGCATCGTCTAAAGTCACCGCTCTCAAAGTAGTATGGCGAAAAGACACCTCTAGGCGCAGCTAAGAGCCTGGAAGTGACCTTCCCTTGTTTCTCGGCGTGGGCGCCATTTTGCAAATGTGGGTGACCTCATCATATATCCAGATCTGGTTGTGGCCCGGACTGGTTAAAGGAAGTTCTTATCAACCATAGATTACAAACTAGTAATAACTAAAGGTTACTGAGTGCGGGCGGCAACGATCGAAGGTTAAAACGCTTTTTCACCATCACTGTGCTTAAGTGTGCTTTACGTGCGTTTCACGTGAGAGATAGTCAAAACACGCGTGATCAGATTACGAGTGATAGAAGGTCCAAACACGCGTGATCAAATTGCCTTCTGTATATTCGATTCATTCTTTGTGGAAGTCCAAACGAATGCTGGCTACATACATGTGACGCATGTGAAATAATTAGTAACTAGTAATAACCAAAGCTTAGGGAGTGTGGGCGACAACAATCGAAGGTCAAAACGCTTTTGCTCCATCGCTGTGCTTTGCGTACGTTTCACGTGACATATGATTAAAACACGCGTGATCAGATTACGAGGGGCAGAAGGTCGAGACGCGTGTGATCAAATTGCGTTCTGTGCATTCCCTTCATTCTTACTGGAGATCCAAACTAATGCTGGCTACATATACATGCGACGCATGCGTAATAACAACCTGGAGATTAAGATTGCGGGCTCCTCTTGTCGCCGGCAATAACGCTTTTGCGTAAAAAGCAGGGTCACATTTATCGAATTGACGTATTCCTAAGTTAGCAAGAGCTAGAGAAAATGTGGACCGTCACGTGGCAATAGCGCTAAAACATCTGTCAGTCAAACGGGACAAAGTCAGTCACGTGAGTTATCCCTTTACTGCAATTTACTGTCAACTTAGTTCACTAAGTAACTGAGAGGTCATTGTATTCTTATTTGCGACAGTTCTTTATTAGAAACTGAGACAGGTGTTACAAATTACGGCAAAAGTTAGACAGCAATTTATTAGAAGAAGTTTTTTCGTTTTCGCTATCCAATCAAAAGCGAGTAGGTAAAACTGCATGACTGTCGAAAAAAATACACATATATGAGAGGCTATAAGAAGTTAAACTTAAAGCAAAGAAACAGCTTGGAAACTTGTTTGCTAAAGAAAACGATGGCCTTTCTCGTCATGAGAAATAAACTGGTATTCAGACCTGTATGGTCCGCGATGCAGATCTTAAACATTTCATTTAGGCTAAGCTAAATTTATCGGAATAATTTGCATTTGGAAGATAAATAAACTACTACTTAATTCACATGCTCAAAAATGATCTTACTCGATTCTCGATTCATGCAGAATATTTCTTTTTTAACAGTGCGCCAAAAATGGACAAAGTGAAACCAAGTGTCTGCTAGCAGGATGTGAACATAAAATTATACTCTCACGATGTGATACTAAAAGTTCCATCCAATAAGAACTTTCGCCTCCCATCACTGTGTGAACTTGATCATTTCACCAATATTTTGCATTCCCTTAGGGTCCAAAGGTTCTTGTTTTGTCTCCTCATGCGCCTTTTCTTTTCAAATTCCAATTCGCTTTCAGAGTCATAGATCTATCTGGCAGTCTCTTCTCAAGCCTTTCATCGTTTTTTAAGCCCTACATCGTCCAAAATTGAGTCACGCGTCCTGTCGTAGGGTTTAGTTAAAATTGTTGTATTTTCTTTAAAACACAGCGCCAACAAGTCTTTTTTTATATATATACCTCGGAATCGTTTCAAGAAAGCACCTGACTTATACTGGATTGTATTCTTATCGTAGTTTGGTTCTTGTACCCTCCTTAAACACCAGTGTTTCCAAACTATGATTTGAGACAAACCTTCAGGGATTTGCCGGCTCCAAAACTGCCGCCCGCGATGTTTGACACAATCCGCTATCAAAGGCAGTTCTGCCAACTTATAAGATTTCTGTTCTTCAAAAATGAACTAACGATGAGTGGAAAGCTCTACTTGGTTACTTTTCTTAAAAACCACCCGACCGATAAGTCTTCTAAACTCTTTCTTTATGTCTCTTTTGAAAAAGGCATAAGCCAGCGGGTTAATGGCCGAGTTTAAAACCAAGAAAGGAATTTTGTAGTTTTCATCATTACATCGTGATGAGGACAGTGTTAGAAAACTACAACGCAGATGCATCCCATAGCAAACAAGAAACACTCCTATCACAAGACCCATCATTATTACTGCAGACCTGTCCTGGTGGATTTTAAACGTCACCTGATGGTTAAAACGTAACTGTTTTGCTAAGGTGCGTGCTGACTGATCATGCCGGCATACATGAAATATCATTGTCACAAAGCAGAGTATTAACACAACACACGGAAAAAATAAACTCCAAAATTATGTTCAGCCAAATAAAAGGGACAGGTATTGTTTTGAAATAAAACATAAAAGGGATAAACGTTAGCACATTATAACTAGCTGGTAGAACCCAAGAGAAGAAAATAACTTGAATAATTCGACGGCGGGTCATCAAAGTAATGTATTTTAGAGGATGGACGATGGCAATTAAACGATCCAGTACTAAGCCGCATAAGTTTACAACAGACGTGTTACTAAACAACAACCTTATAATATTCACCCAAGATAGCAAATGATGGTCGTGAGTGTGAGGCCAGTGGCAGGTGTTTGTAATGTCGCAGAAAAACAGAGAAGGAATAACGCTCAAACCAACGAAGAAATCCGCCACGGCGAGTGAAACAATAAACGCGTTGGGTTTGGTGCGGAGATTTCGTCTGCTGCAAACGAGAAAGATTGTAAATCCATTTCCAATGATGGTCAAAAATGAAAGAACCCAGCGAAGAATCCAAAACCAGGTCTCCATCTTAGCAGTTAAAGGAAGTTCCTCTTAACTAGCTTTAACTAAAGATTATAACTAACATCCCTGCTTAAATAACAGGGTCACATTAAATACGACTTGTCTGTATTTCAATGTAATAACAGTCCTTATTAACGCCATAAAAATATGCATCGGACTAAGCTATAACAATTGATTTGCACCAAAAAGAAAAATAACTACCTAATTTTTTTGTGTGTGTTAATAATAAAAGAAACTGCATGATTCTAAACAAAGAAAACAGGTGCAAAATGTTCTAGTGAATTCTCGTTTTGTTAAATATACCGTTCCAGCTTTGAACAGCTCGTCTACTCTTTCGGGGTTGGGCTGCCTAATCATTATGATCATTCGTTTGAGAGGAGCGAATTGAACTATGATAAATTTTTATAGCTGTATCGGCAGTAAAACGTGCATTTTTTTCTTTCTCCTTGACCGAGTCAAAGCTAGTTATTTTACACCTCCTGCCAGCATGCAGAGTGACGTTCTGACGATTTATTTTCAGTTATGCTGGTTCTCTACACCTGATCTTGACCAATGAACAGGCCAGGGCAACTGTCATTTTACATATAAGACCATTTACACAATAATTATACTGATGAAACTGATAGTGGCTTCTGTGAGCCGGCAATCAATCGACGGTGCTGTATCATCAGTAATTTTTGGTTGAATTTTAATTATGGAACGCCATAAATTTAAGTCTTAATAAAAAAGGATCCATCAACCACGATTCAATACCAGTAAAAACGCAACAAGCAGTTGTTATGTTGACTTTCTAAGTGTAAATGACAAATTTTGGTAAGAGATTAAACATTTACGGCTGTTTGACTTTTATTACGACTAACAGTTAAACGTTTCCACCTGACGGCTGAAATTTGTGACTGTTTTACGGCTAACGGTTAATCCCGTCGAGACCCTCCTAAAAGCAGCAGCGTGAATTAACCTGCCCTGCTTTCCATTTGGTCAGGGTTAAAGCCTATTGTTATTCCTTCAAAAAATTCTTTTTCTGCAGAAAAAGGCCATGCAATCGAGAGGCCCCGGGGACTACCGTGTGTCACAAAATTTGGGGTGGTTCTAATCTTTTGCGTTTTTGCGATTTTTCCAGCGGTCCGCAAAAATAAGTTCCCGCAAACATTTTTCCCGCAAAAATTTTCTCCAGAGTAAATATTCTCTAACTTAAATTCGCTACGCAAAAAACAGTACTAAGAAATCGTGCTTGTTCAATTACAACTTGCCTCTTTCTTTCAGAAACAAAACGGTATACAATGAATCACTGGTATTACATAGGGTCCGCATACGGTAATATTGTTTAAAAATATGTATTTCTATTGCACGTACTTAACAAAAACGAAAATAATATCAATGCTGGGTCCCCCTCCAACCAGCACCAGTACAAGCACCATCCCAGCAAGAAAAACCAATCTGTCTTAATCGCAAAAATTAGTTCCCGCAAAACACAAAAAAATTACCAATCCGCAAAAATATAAACTCCCGCAAAAATTTCGTGCCACATGGTAGGTTAAACTTTTTTGCGCCAGAGAAACTGGCGGACAATTTCACACGTTTTGACAAGAAAAAATAGTCAGAAGAGATTAAGCAACAATGACCTCAACCACGTTTTGGCGTCCAGCGGATTTAGGAAAACATAAGGGTTTGGGTGAGGTGTTCAGTCTCACGCGCTCATGAAACCTGGTCTCGGTCGTTCTGAGGGACCGGTCATTATTTACCGGCTGGGAGAAGGGGGGGGGGGCGAAGGATTTTTGTTGCAACAACGGAGCACTTACGTGATCCCCCCTTAAAGCATACAGTGTGGTTTTGATCCGCCCACATTGGCGGTGGAAGATTTCATGATCCCACCTCTTCTATCCCAGCCACCACAAAAAGCCAGTGTTACTATATGCAAGCAAGTGACATGTATATTAATACTTACGTCTCATGAACGTTGAACAACAACTTCACCTATTTGGTCATCTAATATGAACTGAATTGTCTGTGAAGGGTTACTCTTCTCAAACAAATCGTTGAAAACAAAGTCATTGTCGCTCTCGTCCCCCACATTGTGGAATTCTTCCTCATATTCTTCATCCTCTGATTCCCCGTCACTTTCCCAGTCTTTAGCACCACATGATCTGTCTGTGTTCATAGACTCTTTGATGTGTCGGTAATAATGACATCGAATTGCTTTTACTTTGTTAAGCTTTCGATCAATAGTGATTAGTCCCTGTTCGTTCAGGTAGAAGTCAAGTTCTTTTACCTTTAACTTTTCGATCTTGCCACTCTCAATAAGGGTGTCCCATTTGAAGTCCTTGTATGTCCGTTCTGCCTCTTGCCTCTTTCGTTTCTCAGCTTCTATTGTTGTAATGTCTTTTCTGATATCAATATCTTTAAGATGATTAATATATGTAATAACATGCTTCCCATCAACATTGTATTTTGAACAGAAGCTCTTGATAGTATCTCCATCGTTAATGACACTGACGGAATCTTCCTCATGTAAGTCCTTCAAACATTTTCTCAGGAGTCATCCGGTGTCCTACCTGTCGATTCCGTCTGATAGACATCCATGAAATGTCCCCGATTGTTTGGGTCTGGTACAGATTGCGGAATTCTCTCTGTCTCTGGTCCCACCCAGCTATCGTTAGAACAGCAAGAACCGAGATTGGAGGTCTCCTCTATGCCGCAGCATCACGACAGAATTCCATAAAGAGCTCTCCACGGATCTAGTTGTCTTCCATAAACGATTCGATCTTTCTGAGGTATACTGCACCAGGGAATTCCATTTTGCTCCTTCCTGATGCGCTCCGATATCCATCAAGACGAGAAGAACTGAAAAACAACAGTTCCTCTGGAGGCTCACTCACTTTACTCTTAATGTAGTCTTTAAGAATAGGGGCGTCATCAATCCTCTCGGCAACCTGACCGCATACGTACCAGGCCTTTTTCTCCATTCGCTTCTTTTCGTATCTTTCATATGACTGAAGTCACATTCTTTTGATTTCCTCTTCAGAAAGATCTTCAAATGTCCTATATTTTTCCCACTCTAGAGTTATTTTCAGGAAGCTCAAGAACGAGTAAAGGTGCTCCAAGAAAAACTTCAAGAAGCCTCAAATAAGCTGGCAACAACCCTAATAAACCTGAAAAGGAAGTTTCCTTCTCAAACTCATTAATTATTCATGAGGGCAACAGCCAATCAAGCATATTTGGGTCACATGCATGAACCTTGATACCCAATGAACACTCAGATGAAAATCTTACAGGTTTTGATCTGAGATCAAACACTTGCATTTCAATGAGCATTTTTCAATAATTGATACATCGTTAACAACGATTCCAAAAATGACCTGAATATTATTTGATACAATTAATCTTAAGAGCGTCCGATACCACAAATTATTCCATAAATGGTCTTCGGTGGATATCTCTCCCCCGCGGAATTCTTGGCCACCTCCATCGCAAACTTGCTAAACCAGTAAATCAAGGTTACTGCATCCATTTCTTCAATGCTTTTTTGCGGCCTTGTGTAAATCATAGCTTTTAAATAGTCCTCCTAGAACTAAAACGGGAGCTAGCTATAACCGACCAAGAAATTTGCCATTCGCTAAAAATTGTTACCGCCCATTTGTTCCCATATTTGGTCGACGAGGGAATAGCTTTTCGGACTAACTCGCGTTCTTCGTAAACCGTTTTCGGCTCCCTAAATCTTGCCTCCCTATCTTCACTCATGGTCAGACACCAACTACACCAAATTAAATCAATTAATCATGCATGTTGAAGTAATGTTACGTAATATGGCAAGATTGCATCGCTACGTAAATTATTGTTCTTTCACTTGGGGAGAACAATACAAAAAAATGTATCACTGCATATCTTTTTTATTGTTTCGTTTGAGAAGTCATCTCAAAAACTCGTGCTTCAGGTTTCATCAGGGGTTCCACACAGCTCGAAAACATAAAAATACTCGGCCTGCGGCCTCGTGCTTTCATCTGTTTCTCGGTGTTTGGAACCCCTGAGGAAACGCTCGCATTCGTTTTTGATATATTACATCTTGCATTAGGAAAGATCGACAATGGGCATAAAAAAGAGAACAAAAGAAAGGTGAAAAATTAAAGGAGAAGGGTTACTTTAAAACGGAGGGCATGCTTGCTTCTCGAAAAACTCACCTCAAGAGAGGTAACTGCATGGAGAGGTGTTTGATGCAATCAAAACTAACAACAGTTTTACAAGCATCGCAACCATCAATGCTGAGTTAAACGTCGGGAAATTGGTCAGGCGTCTTTATCTTGACCCTCTGCTATGGCTGCTTGAAAAAGGCGTTTTTAATAAAAGCATTACCCGTACCTTGTAGTAGTAGTACTAAAGATTCAAGCTGTCGAACGAGGACTCTGCTGATAAATCGGACGAGCAGGATATCCAAGAGTTAGTAGAGGAAGAAATCCAAGAGTCAGTAGAGGATGTTCAAGAGTCGGTAAAGGGAGGCGTCCAAGAGGCTACCAAAGAAGCGCTGGGGGGCGAAGCAGTGACACTAAACTAATCATTTGTTGATATACTGTGTATATATTTCTTACTTCTGTTGTTGTTGTTTGTAATGACGGTGAACCGCTACGTTTATCGAACATTCTTATTACGGGGATACTTTTCAATGACTCGAAAGAAATTAATACATGGAACTTTGTGGACATTTAAACTATAGAGCGTAAACATTTTTTAGCATCACGTTTAATACATAAGCACAACCACTGAACAAGATCATCCAAAGGTAATAAATTGATCCCATCGATAATTTTCTCCTTTTTTTTCCTGATTCCCCTTTATTTTATTAGTGCCTGTCAATAAGGGTTGATCCCCCCTCTTTCTCTTGAAAACCTTGTGACCCCGTCCCCCTTCCCCTCCCCCAAAAAAATCCTCCGCCCCCCTCAGACGACAAATAATGACCGGTCCCTTATTTAAGAAATTTTCAAAATAGTCGGTACCAACTGACTTGATAAAACATGTCAAGGACAGAAAAAATGAAAAGCACCAGCTCCACCGTACACATGTAGTAGGCACCTCTTTTTTTAGCGTCAATGGGGTGCCAATGGGTACATTGGTAAAGTCGTTGGTGACTCTTTTCGTCTTTCGTTTTAATTTTTATCGGTAGTAAGTTGTTGCTGTTGTTGTTGTTTTTGGATGCGTGCGTCTCCCGTCCTTTTGCTCCCTTCGGTCGCCTTTGTTGGCTGCACTGTGGTGTTTTCCTTTTTGGAGGTTTTTTGCTTGAGTGTGTGTGCGGCTTTGCTTTCTTCTTGAACGTGTCTACCTTTTCGCTGCTTCGCTTGGTCGCCTTTGTTGGTTGTACCGTGTGTTTTTTTATCGGGTAGGGTTTGAGTAAGTGTGTGTATATTACTATTGTTATTATTATTATTATTATAATAATAATTATTATCATTATTATTATTAATTATTATTAGTAGTAGTACGGTACCAGTAAAATTACGGTGTTTGTATGGTGTAAATATACGACCGTAAAATTTGTAGGGAATATTAAATAAAGGTCAATGAAACTAACTCTGCAATTGGCTTAAGTTGTTCTCCTTAATGCTCAAACGAAATTTCCAGCTGATAAGCTCAAATTCACCCTCCATACAATGCAATTAACAATTGTTCTTTGAAATCGGGGTGAATTCTATAGTGGCTTATTATTTAACGAGGCGCGAGGCGGCGGGGAAATATTCCTAAAGCCACTATTCACCGAGATTGAAAAGAATAATTGTTTTCGTATACACACACGAAGGAAACCATTAAAAAGTACGATCACGCGAAAGTTTTGCGGGCCACAGGTTTATTAGGCTCGGACTTGGGCTATTTAGTGTTACCCTCGTTAAATAAAGGCATAATAATAATAATTATTATTATTATTATTATTATTATTATTATTATTATTATTATCTTTGCAGAATTTTCAAACATGGCAGTTCACAAGTTTATCACTTCGCAAACAACAGGGTAATGGCTTAAATCGGAACGGTTAAAAGTTTGAATTATTTCCTTACCTGAGAAGAAAAGTAGAGCTTTGTTGTTTTCTGTTGACTTGCCAAGTTTATAGCCAATTTGTTTACTAAGGGCTGTCATCACCGAAATTTAATTAAAAAGCGTTCTTCAAAATATTTTTCACCGGGGAAAAGAACTGAGAGACATGAGTTTGAATTGCCATTATATGGTGATCTTCAAGTCTCCGCGGAATAGCAGTCAAGTCAGTCACTTGGCGAAACAGATGTTTCCCGGTCATGTCAAATACATGCAAGAACCGTTTCAGAATGCGACAAAACGCCCTTATGGCTACCTGTTATGCGACCTCAAACCGGAAACGCCTACCGACTTCCGGTTGCGCACAAGCGTTTTTCCTGGGGAGACTCAGCTCGCCTATGTCAGAAAGGTATAAAAAAGCTCCATCGTAGTGATTGATATCAGTTGAGTATGGCCCAGCGACTAAGAAAGAACCACGATTTTCTTAAGGTCCTCGTCAAGTGAACCCCAGCTCAACGTAAAGCAATTTTGAAAGCAGCCGACGACGCTTTAGTAAGAACCATTTGTGATTGTGTATTCAACGTACTTAAAGAAACAGTCCCTGTTAGTAAACCGGCAAAGAGATAACTTCTTAAGCACAAGAAAGCCTTGACTGCTCGAGCTGAAAAGAGTACCCCGCTGAACAAGAAAAAGCAAATCTTGGTGCAACAGGGAGGAAACTTTTTAAGTGTTTTGCTACCTCCCGTTTTTCGGGTGTTGAGCTCGCTTCTTACTTAAGATGAATCATATAAGACGCATGGTTCTCGTTCTTGAGAACACCCTGGAACGATTGCAGCAACGCCAGCAGATATTAACACCCACAGGGTGAAATAAGGTGTTTCCGCAATTCGGAAATGCTGCGGAAAGCTGATGGTTCAAAATTCCGTTGCGTTTCCGCGCGACGGTTACGACGGGAAACGTGTAAGATGAAAAATGGAGGCATTGTTTCGTGTTTCCGCAGCGCTTCCGTTCACTTAAACGTGTCAGCTCGTTTCCATTGCGTTTCCGCAAGCGGTTTTGTTACTGAAATTTGCTGGTTTTCATGATCAATCCTAGGTTTCTCATATAATAAAATTTGTTTTAACTGTACTGATTACGCTTCAGGCAAGATGAGGAATCATTGCATTGACGTAAAATATCCGAACGAACAGAGATAATCGCCTGCGCTAAACTACACGTCGTAAATACTGGAAAAGTGACGGATGATTCTCTCTGTCTTCCTTTTTTCAGAGATTCAAAGAAGTGTTATTAAAATTACTAGCGCTCCAAACATTGACGCGTAATTTGAAACAATTTAGAAACAGCAAAATAAATTATAACGGTTGGACGCATTTTGCCTCGCTCTGGGGGCGCGAGTCTTACGAGCATGCGTGCCTCGTTTTCACGTTGAATTTTGAATCGCGCGCCCTTTTGAACATTCCTTTTGAACATTCTTCGCTTGCGGTTCGCCTTCCGTTTTGGTGGTTTGTTCATGCAGGGCCGTTTTTTTGTCAAGATGAGCGAGGAGAGTGTGGTAGATTGCGGAGATAGACTGCAGGGAGAAATAATACTTCGAAAAACTATTTAAACGAAACGCCAAATCCCATGGAAGCGGTACCACCTGTAACACAAACGCTGAAAAATCTGGATAGGCAAATGGGGGATATTTTAGAAAGTAAACAGTTTGATGATGAAGAAAAGGCGAAGCTTTAAAATCAGTTGTTGCAACTGTACTTGACTTATTACGATCAGCGGAAAGGCCAGTCTCTCCATGTGAAGTTAACGACCTCTAAAACAACAGAAAGCCCCAAACCAACCCCCAAACGCAGAATCTACAGAAGAAGCTTCTCCAGATAATTCTCCTCCAACAGCAGTAGAGCAAGAGGTCATGAAAAGTGTACCCAAAATTTACAAAGCTGGGGCTAGACAGTTGTTGGATAAAATTAAAAAACACCAGGATGTGTTGCATTGTAATGATAAAGGAGAGCTGTTGTATGTAAACAAACCAATCCCAGGTTCTCATGTGGTCGACCTAGCTAACGACACATTGCGTCACCGAAAAGGATTTGAGCCAGTGGGGTGGTCCGTGTTTGCGAGGAGCCTGGCGCGAATGAATGTCCTGGAAAACTTGGTTAGTAATTCCCAACGTCAGAGTGCCATAAGGGAGTTTAAAGCAAGAGTGAGAGAGGAGACCCCAGAAAGTCCTTCGCGTTGGCTACCCACCCCACCTGTGACGTTATCTTCTGTCAAAAAGCAGAGGCGCAGAGTCGAGAGTCCTCGCCCTCAGGCTGTTCGATGGTTACGATTACAAATCATGACAAGAGACTTTTTATTGTGAAACACAAAACTTTGTTTTGCTCATTCAATAAAATGTGTTGAAAAGAAATTACATGGTGTCTGTTTACTAAACTTAATGTTGCTCTTTGCATGTTTACATCAGTACGATATTTCGGAAAACTTATAGGAAAATGTTTTTGAATAAATGGTTTTACAAGACTATCATTTTTACTTGTGTTTTTAGAAAAACGATGGACAATAGTACTCATACTTATTTGCCGACTACGGTATAAAGCAAAATACAAACAGTAATGTCCGCAGACTTTTGAATAGATGCTTTGTAATGTCACAGTACTAAAAGTCCACTGGTTAGAATTGTTGTTTAAAAAGGTAGTAAATGTTCCTGAATATTTGCTGGGTGGTGATCCGTAAGAATCGAAAAATTCTCCCTCTTGCTCCTTGGTGAAATAAAACGCTACCCAATGCGAACCAGGCTTGTCACTCGTATCCACATTGGCGATAAACAGGGCTGGGTAATGTGAAACACTTGCAGGCAGCAAGTCTGAGGGATACACGCCTTGAAACACACCTCGTGTAAATTTATCCTTTCTCAAAATAAGGGTCAGTTGAGTAGTGTCCATTTTTTGTTTGTGTAGTCGAACAACACGTTGAGGTTCCCGTCAATTTCAATCACGTTTTGGAATTCAGCGTACACGATAAGGTTAACCGTATTGGCCAGTGGTTCCTTGAAATGAAGCTCAGCACGCAGGTTACCTTGCTTTATTAGCTCAAAATGGTCACCTGAGCAGTGGTCTGGGGACACGTCAAAGCAGAATGCTGTGTAACCAGAGCCATAATCGCTTCTACTGATCTGATTACCCGCATCTTGGGATAGCTTTCCAGTACCTGAGAACAGACTTTGATAGCCCGCTATTACATTTTGACCTCCAACTTCGTCAAAATTCAAGAACAGGGGTTTCCGAGAAATTTCCTCTCCGTCCACATGGACACCCAATTGTGGTGTTTGAAGTTGAACGGGTTGGTACTGTAAGTTCCGTTATATGCCTTAGTATCCACTAAGACCAGCACGATTCGTTTGGGAATGTGACCCAAAAAGATGATGTCGGGGTTAAAACTGCTGAATCCTCTTGGAATAGACAGCACTTTACAATCTATTCGGCGAACCGGGTACTTGGCGCTGCTGTGTTTTAGTGCAGCAGCATGGCCAAGTATAATTTCACCCTGCGAAGGAACAAGATGGCTTCTGTGATTACCACCTTGAAAGTTGGAGCGGCTGCTGATGACATTAGACAAAACGAGTTCTTGGCTCGGTTCAGTTTGTTTCTTAAATTCACTCCATTTAGCATCAACTGGTCTTGAAAGAAAATGTCGCTATGAATGGGCCCCATCATATCCACAATATGACTTTCTTTAGTGAAATCATCGCGAACCTTTAACCCCTTTTTTGCGGCATCGTCTGCAGCCACAGAGTTGGCAACATCCATTTTTCCAGGGGTATCTTTGGAAAACATGCCCATAGAAAGTTGACTCGTTTTTGCTTCTTCTCCGTAGTTTAGGTATTGGTGGATGGAGAGATCAATGGCTTGTTCAAAGAAACGTCCACTTGCGAAAACAGGGAATGTAAAAACAGGTTCACGGGACCTACTTGTGTATCGGCATCTATGGCGGTTCCATTGCTTTTGTGATCTTGGCTTTCAGAAATAACTGAGTACGTGCCAAGTCCAAATACTCATCTCCGGTTCCCGAAACATAAAATTCGATCGGACCACTGTCCGTGATGTTACTGATGGGGTGGTACTCGATCAATTGCCCTTTGGTGATATAGGTTTGTATTGCAGGAATCGTAAAGAGATCCAACTCTGATTTCGTACATTCCTGAGACTCGTGATGCACAAAGGCCATAGTTACTTCCAGAAAGAAAATTTCCCTTTGGGCTTCTTTTGCTGCGGAGATGTTTTTGCATTCTTGCCAGGAGGCGAACTGATTTTGGTTCCTCGCGCTTTTCTTTTTATAGATTTTTTGCCAGCTTCTGATTCTCCCTGCAATGAATTCTGGGAAGGTAGACCGAGGGCTTGTTTCGTGCGCTTGTGGACTGCTGTTTTAACGTTATCTCCATCCAGAACATCTTGGACAACATTGACTCCTGTTTGTAAAGCCTTTTTTCCAATCACCTTAGCACCCTGTTAAAGGTGAGGCATTGCCCAGCGAAACAGGCCTCTGAATATGGACCCTAGTCAATAACCCCGCTGAAATCGAGCACCGTGAAACGCTGGTAAACTCCCACCTTTTTGTTTGGCTTGATTAACATAGTACTGTTCGCACAACTTGTGATTTGGAGTGTGGAGTTTTTTCATCTTAAAAGTACTGTGGTACACTTTGACGAAAATGAAGTGTTAACAGCACTCTCCCAAACTCAGATGGTACAGACTCCCCTGTGTCTGTCTTTATATCGACTTCGACGGTTTCAAATTGCTTTCTGCTGACAGGTAAATATTGGGGGCGCAAAAGTGATTTACTGACTCGCTCCTCGACCTTTCCTTCTACAGGAACAATTCGAAGCAAAGGTACAAATGCATCTCCAACATATTGTGACCGAATAAGATCTCAGTAAATGAAAAGGACGTGAAAGCCATACTTCAAATTCACAAGTCTTTCAGCGGTAAAGGTATTACAAATAATTTCTTTTGGTGAAAATCCCAGCAGGTATCCAATGTTACCAAAGAAAAGTTCTACGTCATTTTGTAGGTGAACAGTCACCTTTCTAGTGAACGTATCGTAGGAAAATGTTACATCGTTATTGAAACGCTTTACATTCTCGATCAGCCCTTTCATCTTCAATGGAAGAAATGGCCCGGTGGTATAATTAGGGCCTCCCATACTCCGGACAATTCTTGGTTCCGAAGGAAGAATCGATCACCAAAATTTCCTTGGACATTATTCCAGCTGTGAGGATAATGAATTTCTGTTAACGCTACTTCCCAGTCCCCCGTCAAGCTAACTGTTTGAGGTAAACCAACATGGTACTCCGTTAATGTGTTGTTGGGAAACGTATCGAGGCTGCTATTGCTTGAAAGATGCAGGTAAAACTGTGTTACCTCCATCGTTTCGTGTGTTCAAATGAACATTTATTCCTGGCGTTCCAATCTCGGGCTTGTTTACACGATATCTTGTTCTTTCCTTTCTCTTTGACTGCTCTGTAAACAGCATCTAAACCACCGAAACTTCCGAGTTTTGTACAACCACTTTACCACCGCAGCAAGCTAATACACAACGTATGCGATTGAAAATGTGTTAAAACCAAAAGTGGATGATGGCGGACAACAACCCATCACTAGTGTTTACCTGAACGGTAAAAGATGTAATGACTTCTCTCTCCCTGGTGCTCCTTTATATAGCTACCGTCCAATTTGGGTGAGAGTGGGAACAAGAAGATGAAATAGTATTTCCCATTCCTCCTCAGTTAATCCCAGCTGATCCGCGAAGTTCAAAAATACTATTAGTCGTCCCCAGTTCACTTTGGAAAAGAGTTCAGAATGGAGTTGCTTTAATTTTTCGAGATTTAAACCCCGTAGTTTAAAAAAGTTTTCTTTAAGCTTTTCCATTGCACTTGTAGATATTGTTAAATTTTTTGCTGTTAAGCGGTACCAAGAAAACTTGACCCGAAGAAAAGGGAGAGAAAGACCCATCTTAACTAAGATAAGGACACACTGACGCAAAATCAAAACATCAACTCATTTTATTACTTTTACAAACAAAGCTTGTTTTGAATGCCATTAACTACAGAGTCACTTTCCATCGGCTCTTCGTCTTTTCTCACGACTTGTTCAGGGCATTCTATTTCTGCTTTTTGGTCGCTAATTCCTTGCTCCTGAGGCCATTAGGTCCGTCATGTATAGCACGCAAGACACGACTCTTAATATCACCATCAAAACCATCTACCTCAAGTGAAGCTAGAAATATGATGGTCCAAGGCATCTTTGGTAGCTCGCTGACGTACATTTTCCACGACTGACCAAGCTTGAAACCAAGAGCCTTACACACACTTTCAGCATTGTTGAGGCATTCAGGTCAATTTTTTCCACCACATCTTCCCGGTAGTACAACCAAGAATCCTCTTTATCCATCATAAGACACGAATGTTGTCTTTGACTTGGGTGCTGAATAGCACAGCCGTGACAGCGATTCAACTTTTCTTCTTGAATTAGTTCGTCAACCATATTGGCGTAAGTAAGAGATATGGCCGATAAGACTTGCTATCCTTTGCCGTTGAACTTGTTCAACTTCATCAATAGTCAATAAACGCCCAAGTCTCGAATCAACATGAATGTTTGAGACCATCTTGTTTATACTACTGAATCTTGAGAATGATTTGCTTGGTAAGGAATGGCCATTTTATGTGTTTCGAAACAATAGAAAAAACTGGCAGGTAAAAAATAAACCCTGACATCATCTTACCTGAATAAATATGACATCATCATGACCAAGTAAGGACATGATATCGATACTCTATTTATAGATTATGATCTCAACATTTTTTGATGACGTCAAGTCTAGGAAATTCTGACGTCACTTGCTCCTTGCCGGCTAAAAATAAACTATGATATCATCCTATCTTAATGGAATGCATGACGTCATTGGCATTAATTCAACCTATCACATCATCTTATCTTAATGAGATGCATGACGTCATCTGCGTTAATTTATACCACTCAAAAAGTTAATTAGATCCACAGTAAAAAGGTTAATTAGGTCCCTTATCCACTACTTACGACAAAAGTGCAAATTAATTATCACACTACGAATT
This sequence comes from Porites cylindrica, assembly GCA_964035525.1. Lineage (NCBI taxonomy): Eukaryota > Metazoa > Cnidaria > Anthozoa > Scleractinia > Poritidae > Porites > Porites cylindrica. The sequence goes on along the minus strand of OZ037786.1, from coordinate 16,012,057 downwards.
GCGACAGTTATTCCAAGTTACGACGACTGAACAAGGTTTTGTATTCGGCTTTCATTAACATCTCGATGCAAGTGAATTTTATAGTTATACTGAAACAAGCTTTTACTACCTCTCACTTCCTTTCTCTGACAAATCTTGATCAATAAAGTAAAAGTCCTTCAAAATCCTTCGATATTTATAGGTACTTCTGCCAGCAGTCTGTCTGTTGCTTATCACGTACTGCGAGTGACTTAATTTGCCTGAGTAAGTTTCCGCCGTTGTCGTTAACCAATCAGATGCCAGAAAATAAAAATACATATCAATTAAACAAGACATATATGAGCCTGCAGAATGTAATCTGCCTGGTATGTTTCGTTAAACTTAACGCTTGAAAACTGAAGCTGAAGCTGAATCTAGAAGAAGATGGCTTTCGAGGTCATGAAAAATGAAAATACTTTGTCTGCTTTGTATGATACCTGTATGGGGATAATGCATTCCGTGCTTAGTTCTCTCAGTTTTCAGCCAAAGGTGTAGTCAACGTCGCAGACTATGCTCACCTGATAGCCTGCGTAGTAAGCGTTTCTCCGGCGTGCGCGGGTTTCGGAGCAAAGAACGAGGAACGAGAGTCAAAACCCGCGCGAAAATCCCGTTCCACGGTGTCTCTTTGCTACGAAACAAAACGGAATCGCTTGCTACGCAGGCCTCTCACCTGACACTAATGGGCAAACTCTATGTGTGTTTAATAATAAAGAGTTTATAAAATATTTCATGCAAACGAAAATAGGTAAAAAAAAGGCTCTAGCTACTGAACGGAGTATGCAAAGATATTAATGAATAAAGCAAGGAAAAAAAATATAATCATCACGATATGAAAAAGAAATGTTAAGAAGAGAAATTTCGTCTCGGCTCCGGACCGTTGTAAACCTTGAGCTAGATTCTCACGGTCCCGTTATAACTCGTTATTTTAAGTCAATTTGAATTTATTCAAGACCTTTTTCGTGCAAAAGTCAATCATGTAGGTGGAAGCCTTTAATCGGTGCTCTGTCTTTAAAAATACAATCTCGTTAAGTTTTTAAAGGCAGTTGTCATCAACTATGCAAAAAACACTCTCTTCACGAAACAATTTTGTCTAGTAACCTTTATTAGTTATTTGTAAAGCCTTGTTATTTTATAATCCTTTCAATATACATGGCGCAAGACGCCTGGAGTGTCATGTCGATATAATGCTCTTTAACAACAGTTCTCACTTTGCCTTATCAACCAATTAACAATATTATTTAGTTAAATGTCTTATTTTGCATTTTTATTTCGTGTCGCTACATTTGGAAGGTTTTATCATGTAATCGGCATGCAATGATTTCTTATATCGTTCCGGCTACGTGCACCTCGTCTTCCCATTTGCGGGTTGAGCCTCTTGACCAACCAACCATCTTTACATTTCTTTGCCATGATTTCTGCAGAATTTAAAGGAAAAATATCCTTAAAATAACCTTCACCGGGGCGAAAAAGAAGGCGACAAATTCGATAGCTACCTTCTTTTCTCCATAATAAGTCATTTTCAATTACATTTTGGGCGACTTTTATCATTTCAGTCACACCTGCATGCTGGACTGAACTGAAATAAACTTGCACGGAAAGATTACAAGACTACTACATTTCTTTGTGTTTTACTCACAAGGAAATTATTTCATATCTCAAGAAAATCGTACAGTAAATCTTTTAGTTCGGTTCACTAAATTCTAGGAATCTACCGCCATTAACAGAGTTGATTACGAAAGCTACGCCAAGCCTTTAAAGTCACCGAAACTCGAACTTCTGAACTTGTCGATCTTGTTTTCTCTCGCCAAACTGGTATTCAGAGTGCGAGCATCCGTTTCAGATTGATAAACCGGCGATCGTCATAACCGATGAGCCCGCTGTACAAAGCGCACGGGTATTAAGCCTGGGTTCCACACTGAATCCAAGCAACAAGCAGCACATGCTCACGCTATCTTTGTTACTCGATTGATGCAGAGACTTGCTCGAGTATGCCAAAATCAAGTAAATGAAGCAAAGCGGTCTTTGGTAGCAGGGTTTGAACACAAAATTATACTCTACGTCATGATGTGAAATTAAAAAGCTCCATCCAATAAGAACTCCCGTCTCAAACCACCTGTGAATCTTGATCTTTTATTATAACTCCTTCCTCACATGATCTTATATATTCTCTCTATTCTCTAAAGGTTCTTGTTTTCTCTCCTAACGCGCGGCCATTTTTTCCAAATTTCAATTCGCTTTGAGTCCAAGCGTAACGTACAGATTTATCAGTCTTAGCTCAAGCCTTTCACACTCGTTCATATAAGACCTACATCCAAAAGACTTTCTGACTTTCTCAGTATAAATGTAAATTTTTGGTAAGAAAATTAAACATTTACGGTATCTTTGTAAAACATGCCCATAGAAAGTTGACTTGTTTTTGCTTCTTCTCAGTAGTTTAGCAAGGTTTCGATCATGGCGCGATAAGGGTAGGTATTGGTGGATGGAGAGATCAATCACTTGTTCAAGCAAACGTCCACTTGCGAGAACAGGGAATGTAAAAACAGGTTCAAGGGACCTACTTGTGTATCGCCATCTATGGCGGTTCCATTTGCTTTTGTGTTCTTGGCTTTCACAAATAACTGAGTACGTGCCAAGTCCAAATACTCATCTCCGGTTCCCGAAACAAAAAATTCGATCGGACCACTGTCCGTGATGTTACTGATGGGGTGGTACTCGATCAATGGCCTTTGGTGATAGAGGTTTGTGTTACAGGAATCGTAAAGGTATCCAACTCTGATTTCGTACATTCCTGAGACTCGTGATGCACAAAGGCCATAGTTACTGCCAGAAAGAAAATTTCTCTTTGGGCTTCTTTTGCTGCGGAGATGTTTTTGCTTTCTTGCCTGGAGGCGAACTGATTTTGGTTCCTTGCGCTTTTCTTTTTATAGATTTTTTGCCAGCTCCTGATTGTCCCTGCAATGAATTCTGGGAAGGTAGACCGAGCGCTTGTTTCGTGCGCTTGTGGACTGCTGTTTTAATGTTATCTCCATCAAGAACATCTTGGACAACATTGACTCCTGTTTGTAAAGCCTTTTTTCCAATGACCTTAGCACCCTGTTGAAGGTGAGGCATCGCCCAGCGAAACAAACCTCTGAATATGGACCCTAGTCAATAACCCCGCTGAAATCGAGCACCGTGAAACGCTGGTAAACTCCCACCTTTTTGTTTGGCTTGATTAACATAGTACTGTTCGCACAACTTGTGATTTGGAGTGTGGAGTTTTTTCATCTTAAAAGTACTGAGGTGCACTTTGACGAAAATGAAGTGTTAACAGCACTCTCCCAAACTCAAATGGTACAGACTCCCCTGTGTCTGTCTTTATATCGACTTCGACGGTTTCAAATTGCTTTCTGCTGACAGGTAAATATTGGGGGCGCAAAAATGATTTACTGACTCGCTCCCCCACCTTTCCTTGTACAGGAACAATTCGAAGCAAAGGTACCAATGCATCTCCAACACATTGTGACTGAATAAGATCACAGTAAATGAAAAGGTCGTGAAAGCCATACTCTTTCAGCGGTAAAGGAATTACAAATAATTTCTTCTGGTGAAAATCCCAGCAGGTATCCAATGTTACCAAAAAAAGTTCTACGTTATTTTGTAGGTAAAAAGTCACCTTTCTAGTGAACGTATCGTAGGAAAATGTTACATCGTTATTGAAACGCTTTACATTCTCGATCAGCCCTTTCACCTTCAATGGAAGAATAATGGCTCGGTGGTATAATTAGGGCCTCCCATACTCCGGACAATTCTTGGTTCCGAAGGAAGAATCGATCACCAAAATTTCCTTGGACATTATTCCAGCTGTGAGGATAATGAATTTCTGTTAACGCTACTTCCCAGTTCCCCGTCAAGCTAACGGTTTGAGGTAAACCAACATGGTACTCCGTTAATGTGTTGTTGGGAAACGTATCAAGGCTGCTATTGCTTGGAAGATGCAGATAAAACTGTGTTACCTCCATCGTTTCGTGTGTTTAAATGAACATTTATTCCTGGCGTTCTTAATTTATAACTATACACAACAACATTTGTTTTCAGTTAAAATAACCCTTTTATTGGCTTCACACAAAACGTCACAGCTTTGAGATATTACTTTCTGCTATCCAGCTATTGAACTTGTCTGGGTACCCGTTCCATTTGACAAAGTATTCAACTATTCCTTTACGCTTTCGCTTGCGCAAAATCTTTTCAACGCGGTACACATCATCGTTCTTAATTATTTTCTGTAATTCGGGTTCATAAAACGTTCCATCTAAGATTTCACCTGCATCCTCCTTTAGTTTGTAAACGGGTACTTGACGCGCCATTCGTTTGTATACAGTAAACATTTCTTCCGTGAAATTAGGCAGGTAAGATTTTTCAAACATTCGCTTCACTTTGCTGATCCTAACACGATCTCCCACTTGAAATTTAAAACGCACACGCTTTCCAACGTTATTACCATATAAAGTATCCCACACTTTCGCTTTAGTCACCTCACTCGGTTTCATTTTAATACTTCGGTGGTAAGTGTTATTGTAAGAGGATACTAATTGGGGTAGTACATTGATATAGGTGAGAGTGTTTTTAGCTGTGAAATATTTGTACATCTTATTTTTAAATGTTCGATTAAAACGCTCAACTACTGAGGCCTTGAGCCCAGAGTTTACAGTAAAAAAGTCACTGTTGTTGTCACGCAGATAAGTCTGAAACACGCGATTTAGAAACTCTGTTCCTTGATCAGATGGCAGTTTGCTCGGTTTGCGACCAGTAGAAAGGATCTTTTGAAAGGCTTTGACCAGTTTTTGACCTTGTTTTCACTTCAAAGGCAGCACCCAGGCATACTTGCTGAAGATATCTATACAAGTCAGTAAGTATTTATAGCCCTTGTTGTAGCGGCTGAGATTTTGAAGATCGACCAAATCCGCTTGAAACTGGGCATTTATTCCAGGAACGATGGCTCGGCTTCTCTTGTAGCGTCTTCGCACGGGTTTGTGAAGAGTATAAACATCCTGCTGACTCAACCAATCTCGGACTTGTTTACGCGATATCTTGTTCTTTCCTTTCTCTTTGACTGCTCTGTAAACAGCATCTAAACCACCGAAACTTCCGAGTTTTGTACAACCACTTTACCACCGCAGCAAGCTAATACACAACGTATGCGATTGAAAATGTGTTCAAAGCCAATAGTGGATGATGGCGGACAGCAACCCATCACTAGTGTTTACCTGAACGGTAAAAGATGTAATGACCTCTCTCTCCCTGGTGCTCCTTTATATAGCTACTGTCGAATCTGGGTGAGAGTGGGAACAAGAAGATGAAATAGTATTTCCCATTCCTCCTCAGTTAATCCCAGCTGATCCGCGAAGTTCAAAAATACTACTAGTCGTCCCCAGTTCACTTTGGAAAAGAGTTCAGAATGGAGTTGCTTTAATTTTTCGAGATTTAAACCCGGTAGTTTAAAAAAGTTTTCTTTAAGCTTTTCCATTGCACTTGTAGATATTGTTAAATTTTTTGCTGTTAAGTGGTACCAAGAAAACTTGACCCGAAGAAAAGGGAGAGAAAGACCCATCTTAACTAAGATAAAGACACACTGACGCAAAATCAAAACATCAACTCATTTTATTACTTTTACAAACAAAGCTTGTTTTGAATGCCATTAACTACAGAGTCACTTTCCATCGGCTCTTCGTCTTTTCTCACGACTTGTTCAGGGCATTCTATTTCTGCTTTTTGGTCGCTAAATTCCTTGCTCTTGAGGCCATTAGGTCCGTCATGTATAGCACGCAAGACACGACTCTTAATATCACCCATCAAAACCATCTACCTCAAGTGAAGCTAGAAATATGATGGTCCAAGGCATCTTTGGTAGCTCGCTGACGTACATTTTCCACGACTGACCAAGCTTGAAACCAAGAGCCTTACACACACTTTCAGCATTGTTGAGGCATTCAGGTCAATTTTTTCCACCACATCTTCCCGGTAGTACGCCTTGCTATCCTTTGCCGTTGAACTTGTTCAACTTCATCAATAGTCAATAAACGCCCAAGTCTCGAATCAACACGAATGTTTGAGACCATCTTGTTTATACTACTGAATCTTGAGAATGATTTGCTTGGTAAGGAATGGCCATTTTATGTGTTTCGAAACAATAGAAAAAACTGGCAGGTAAAAAATAAACCCTGACATCATCTTACCTGAATAAATATGACATCATCTTGACCAAGTAAGGACATGATATCACTACTCTATTTATAGATTATGATCTCAACATTTTTTGATGACGTCAAGTCTAGGAAATTCTGACGTCACTTGCTCCTTGCCGGCTAAAAATAAACTATGATATCATCCTATCTTAATGGATGCATGACGTCATCGGCATTAATTTAACCTATGACATTATCCTGTCTTAATGGCATGCGTGACGTCATCGGCATTAATTTCAACTATGACATCATCCTATCTTAATGAGATGCATGACGTCATCTGCGTTCATTTATACCACTCAAAAAGTTAATTAAATCTATAATAAAAAGGTTAATTAGGTCCCTTATCAACTACTTACGACAAAAGTGCAAATTAATTATCACACTACGAATTGCGACAGTTATTCCAAGTTACGACGACTGAACAAGGTTTTGTATTCGGCTTTTATTAACATCTCGATGCAAGTGAATTTTATAGTTATACTGAAACAAGCTTTTACTACCTCTCACTTCCTTTCTCTGACAAATCTTGATCAATAAAGTGACAGTCCTTCAAAATCCTTCGATATTTATAGGTAATCCTGTCAGCAGTCTATCTGTTGCTTATCACGTACTGCGAGTGACTTAATTTGCCTGAGTAAGTTTCCGCCGTTGTCGTTAACCAATCAGATGCCAGAAAATAAAAATACATATCAATTAAACAAGACATATATGAGCCTGCAGAATGTAATCTGCCTGGTATGTTTCGTTAAACTTAACGCTTGAAAACTGAAGCTGAAGCTGAATCTAGAAGAAGATGGCTTTCGAGGTCATGAAAAATGAAAATACTTTGTCTGCTTTGTATGATACCTGTATGGGGATAATGCATTCCGTGCTTAGTTCTCTCAGTTTTCAGCCAAAGGTGTAGTCAACGTCGCAGACTATGCTCACCTGATAGCCTGCGTAGTAAGCGTTTCTCCGGCGTGCGCGGGTTTCGGAGCAAAGAACGAGGAACGAGAGTCAAAACCCGCGCGAAAATCCCGTTCCACGGTGTCTCTTTGCTACGAAACAAAACGGAATCGCTTGCTACGCAGGCCTCTCACCTGACACTAATGGGCAAACTCTATGTGTGTTTAATAATAAAGAGTTTATAAAATATTTCATGCAAACGAAAATAGGTAAAAAAAAGGCTCTAGCTACTGAACGGAGTATGCAAAGATATTAATGAATAAAGCAAGGAAAAAAAATATAATCATCACGATATGAAAAAGAAATGTTAAGAAGAGAAATTTCGTCTCGGCTCCGGACCGTTGTAAACCTTGAGCTTGATTCTCACAGTCCCGTTGGTACTCGTTATTTTAAGTCAATTTAAATTTATTCAAGATCTTTTTCGTTCAAAAGTCGATTATGTTGGTGGAAGCCTTTAATTGGCGCTCTGTCTTTAAAAATACAATCTCGTTAAGTTTTTAAAGGCAGTTGTCATCAACTATGCAAAAAACACTCTCTTCACGAAAACATTTTGTCTAGTAACCTTTATTAGTTATTTATAAAGCCTTGTTATTTTATAGTCCTTTCAATATACATGGCGCAAGACGCCTGGAGTGTCATGTCGATATCAGGGCGGATAAAGGTTGGGCGGTGAAACGAGCGCGTCCGAGCAAAAGGGTGTGATGCAGTGGATTGGGACTCTGCTTAGAAATGACGCTTGTTTTCGACTTCGGTCAGGGCTTGCGATGTGGTTTGTACATTAGACACTGCCGCTGTCACTGAATTATGGCGGCTTGATTTGTTTTCTTGCACTTCTTCCTCGTTCCTTTGTGCTGGTACGCTGTCTCCGAGAGGCAAATGTTGCTATTTTTTGCGGCAGGTTTAATTGGAGTAGACAAACATCTCTTTCAAAGGGTTTCTCTTTAATATTACTTCCATGGCTCTACCACTGAATTATATTTTCGTTCTACTACTCGCCAATGTCGATGTTATTCCAAAGCAAAAACAACTAAGTACTGTCTAAAACACGAAGAAAATTCTCATCCATGTCATCTATGGCAAAACTAAAAGACAGCAGATCGTGTTTCATAACTAGATGACGTGTATTTTATAAATGCGTGCAGCTCATGCAAGGTGAAATTATGCTAATTTCAATGACCACCATCCTTCTGTTTAATTTTGAAAAAAACATCTCATACGTCTTTCTGTTTCTTCGAAACTTCAAAATTAGTTTCCTCTCAGTTTTTGCTGTTTTCCTTGTTTTGTTTTAGAGAGAAAAACGGAGAAAAAACCTTACAACTAACCTCAATAAGTTTTGTTTACACGCGGTTGCCGGAATTGCGACGCATTGCGGGAATCGCCATGGCGCGTTGCACCCGAGAAGCAAAGTTTGAAGCAGTACAACGCCACTATATCAAAATATATCAATCTAATTTTTTTGTTATGTTATATAAAATTTATCCCCCTTTAACATATGTAAAAATTGAGGTTAAGAAGTGTTAAGCTTTTGCAAACGAAACGGCGAAAGACGATTAGGTGATATTTAGTGGAAGGAGGATGTATTCAACACTTTCAAATTAAACTCAAATTTTGGCATTATACGACCAACAACTTTGACTTATAGGCATACAGACACAAACATATGAAACTGTTTATTGATATTGTTATGAAACGAATTTATCTGTTTAACATTGTAGCCTGAAAATACAGAAAGAAAATAGGATTTCCGGTTTGCAAGAAGGAAAATTTCGACGGCTTTCAAGCGCACCGGAAGCGCGGAAAGAGCGCTCGTGTCAGTCCTACTCCGCTTCACACATTAAATGAAGAGCGGAGCGCTCGTTTCACCGCCCAACATTTATCCGCCCTGGTCGATATGCTATTTAACAACAGTTCTCACTGTGCCTTATCAACCAATTGACAACATTGTTTAGTTAAATGTCTTATTTTGCATTTTTATTTCGTGTCGCTAAATTTGGAAGGTTTTATCATGTAATCGGCATGCAATTGCAACGTTTTTTTTTTTTTTTATATCGTCCCAGCTACGTGCACCTCGTCTTCCCATTTGCGGGTTGAGCCTCTTGAGCAACCAACCATCTTTACATTTCATAGTCACGATTTCTGCAAAATTTAAAGGAAAAATATCCTTAACTGGATAACCTTCACCGGGGCGAAAAAGAAGGCGATAAATTTGATAGCTACCTTCCTTTCTCCATAATAAGTCATTTTTAATTACATTTTGGGCGACTTTTATCATTTCAGTCACACCTGCATGCTGGACTGAACTGAAATAAACTTGCACGGAAAGATTACAAGACTACTACATTTCTTTGTGTTTTACTCACAAGGAAATTATTTCATATCTCAAGAAAATCGTACAGTAAATCTTTTAGTTCGGTTCAGTAAATTCTAGGAATCTACCGCCATTAACAGAGTTGATTACGAAAGCTACGCCAAGCCTTTAAAGTCACCGAAACTCGAACTTCTGAACTTGTCGATCTTGTTTTCTCTCGTCAAACAGCTGGAAATCAGCGTATGGACATCCGTTTCAGATTTATAAACCGGCGATCGTCATAACCGATGAGCCCGCTGTACAAAGCGCACGGGTATTAAGCCTGGGTTCCAAACTGTATCCAAGCAACAAGCAGCACATGCTCACGCTATCTTTGTTACTCGATTGATGCAGAGTCTTGTTTGAGTATGCCAAAATCAAGCAAGTGAAGCAAAGCGGTCTTTGGTAGCAGGGTTTGAACACAAAATTATACTCTACGTCACGATGTGAAATTAAAAAGTTCCATCCAATAAGAACTCGCGTCTCACACCACCTGTGAATCTTGATCTTTTATTATAAGTCCTTCCTCACATGATCTTATATATTCTCTCTATTCTCCAAAGGTTCTTGTTTTCTCTCCTAACGCGCGGCCATTTTTTCCAATTTTCAATTCGCTTTGAGTCCAAGCGTCGCGTACAGATTTATCAGTCTTAGCTCAAGCCTTTCGCACTCGTTCATATAAGACCTACATCCTACAAGAATGAGTTACGCACGTAAAGTCAGGTCGGCTTTAGTTAACTTTGTTATTTTCTATAAAACACAGCGCCGACAAGTCTTTTAAACTCTTTCTTTATGTCTCTTTTGAAAAAAGCATAAGCCAGCGGGTTAATGGCTGAGTTTAAAACAAGGATAGGAATTTTGTAGTTTTCATCATTGCATGGCGATGAGCCCGAGGTTTTCGTAGTCTGAAATAGTAGTACAAAACCACAACGTAAATACATCCCATAGCAAACAAGAAACACTCCTATCACAAGACCCATCATTATTACTGCAGACTTCTCACGGTGGGTTTTAAAAGACACCTGGTGGTTAAAACGTAGCTGTTTTGCTAAAGTGCGTGCTGACTGATCATGCCTGCATACATGAAATATCATTGATACAAAGCAGAGTATTAACACAACACATATAAGAAACTGGGGAATTATGATCAGCCAAACAAAAGGACAGGCCTTGTTTTGAAATAAGGCAATACAAAGGGTATGTCTTAGCGTAGTATAACCAACTGGCAGAGCCCAAGAGAAGAAAATAGCTTGGGTAATTCGACGGCGAGTAATAAAAGTAATGTATTTTAGAGGATGGACGATGGCAAATAAACGCTCCAGTACTAAACCGCATAAGTTTGCAGCAGACGTGCTACTAAACAACAGCCTAATAAAACGTTGACGCCTGTCGCAGAAGTTTGCAATGTCGCAGAAAAACAGAGAAGGAATAACGATCAAACCAACGAAGAAATCCGCCACGGCGAGTGAAACAATGAACGCGTTGGGTTTGGTGCGGAGATTTCGTCTGCTGCAAACGAGAAAGATTGTAAATCCATTTCCAGTGATGGTCAGAAATGAAAGAACCCAGCCAAGAATCCAAAACCAAGTCTCCATCTTAGCAGTTAAAGGAAGTTCCTCTAAACTAAAGATTATAACTAACATCCCTGTTTAAATAACAGGGTCACTATTATAATGCCAAAAAAAATTAGTATCGGGCTAAGCTATAACAATTGATTTGCATCAAGAAGAACAATAACTACTTAATTTTTCTGTGTGTGTTAATAAAGAAACTGCATGATTCTAAACAAAGAAAACAGGTGCAAAATGTTCTAGTGAATTCTCGTTTTGTTTGTGGTTGGGCTGCCTAATCATTCTAATCATTCGTTTGAGAGGGGCGAAATGAACTATGATAAATTTTTATAGCTGTATCAGCAATAAAACATGCATTTTTTTCTTTCTCCTTGACCGAGTCATGGCTAGTTATTTTACACCTCATGCCAGCAGAGTGACGTTCTGATGATTTATTTTCAGTTATGCTGGTTCTCTAGACCTGACCTTGACCAATGAACAGGCCAAGGCAACTGTCATTTTACATATAAGACCATTTACACAATAATTATACTAATGAAACTGACAGTGGCGTCCGTGAACCGGCAATCATCGACGGTGCTATATCATCAGTTATTTTTGGTTGAATTTTAATTATGGAACGCCATAAATTTAAGTCTTAATTAAGAAGGATCCATCAACCACGATTCAAGACCCGTAAAAACGCAATAAGCAATCATTATGCTGACTTTCTCAGTATAAATGAAAATTTTTGGTAAGAAAATTAAACATTCATGGTTGTTTGTCTTTCGAGGTTTCAGCAAGAAAAGTTACCCAGAGACGTTTATTACGACTAACGGTTAAAAGTTTCCACTTTTACTTCTGACGACTGAAATTTGTGGCTGTTTTACGGCTAACGGTTAATCCCATCGAGACCCTCCTAAAAGTAGCAGCATGAATTAACCTGCCCTTGCTTTCCATTTGGTCAGGGTTGAAGCCTATTGTTATGCATTAAAAAAAATTTTTTCTGAAGAAAAAGGCTATGCTATCGAGAGGCTCTGGGGACTACCGTGTGGCACGAAATTTTTGCGGGTTCTAATTTTTGCGTTTTTGCGATTTTTCCAGCGATCTGCAAAAATAAGTTCCAGCAAATAAAATTACCGCAAACATTTTTCCCGCAAAAATTTACTCCAGAGTAAATATTCTCTAACTTAAATTCACTACACAAAAATACCGTACTAAGAAATCGTGCCTATTTAATTACAACTTGCCTCCTTAATAGGATTTTCAGGGTCAGTACTTCCCAAGTTTGGGCATCAACTTCGTCTCCATCAACAAGGGTTTGGAAAAATTAGATAAAGATGGAAATCCTCGGTCAAAGGAAATTTGACCTAGGACCAAGGCCCTGTGTCCACTCTCGAAATCACAGCGGCCTGAGAAAGAAGATATTATGGACATGGGGCGAGAAAATACTTATTGCCAGCAACTTGAGGTAGGATATTTCGATTTTAAACTTTTACTGAGGTGTAGCGATGATAGAACTTTGTAGCCTGAATTTCATCTGATTACTTCGAGTCGTTATTACTCCCTCAGTAACGTCTAAATCGACCGGCCGTTAATGCCGTCCAGTGACGTCACTCGCTACCCGAAAACCGGGTAGTGATTTTGATTGGTTGATTGTGTAAACATTCGCATAATTATATGAATAATTACGAAAAATTTTAGCGGGATTGTCGCTTGATATTCAGCGGATCGCATCCCTGGCATTCCTTCTGTAGTTCAAACATTTCGATAAGCTTGATCTTTATCTTAAGCAGCAAAATTGCCCTTGTCTTCGAAACTGAAATTCTAAATTGAACTGCGAATGAAGAATCATTGCGGAAAGTCAGTAGGTTTTTCATTTGGAGCCACTTTGTGGTTTCGGCGGTCGGTGATTTTATTTATGCGAAGTTTTCAGAGATCAATGATATAATTCGACCTTCTTGCTATTTTCACCGTCAAATGTAATGATTCTGTTAGCTTTTCTTTCTTGTTTCCTTTTTTTTTTTTTCTTCGTTAAGGACCAAATAGCTTCTTTTCAATTAAAGCAAATCATTGTGTTTTTGAACTAAGTGTTCCGTGTGTGTATTTATAATTATTTCATTGCGTGATTGCGACTGAGTTTGATTATAGAACTACAACCTGTTCAGAGTTATATTGCGGGCAGTTGATATAGTTTGAACGTTAAACATGAATTACCATTAAAAAAAAATAAAGCAATTCTGTATCATGCAGACATTTCCAAACGATATTTCTCGGTTTGCCACTTGAAAATCGTGCTTTACTTTTTGCATGAATTAAGGCAAAAGTCAAGGACTAGTGACGTCACTGGACGGCATTAACGGCCGGTCGATTCAGATGGAGTATTAACGACTCGAGGTAATCGGATGAAATTCAGGCTAAGAACTTTGCCTTTGGTCGAAAAAATCTGCGATTCGATGGCGGTTTTCGCGCCGCCAACCGTCTTCTAGTAGACAACGTCCGGACCGCCGGGTGTTTTTCTATACACTTAGCTTTGCTTCGTCTTATCAAGGGAATGACAGGGGTCACACAATAACAATCGATGAATTCACACCCCCAAAACACAGGAATACATCAAAGGTAAGTCTCCTTTATTTATTTTATAGAAAAACCTGAGGCAAGGCAGACCTCACTATATTATTTCTAATACAAAGTCTCAACGGTCGCTTGCAACGCGGCATCGACTCTCTTGTGAGAAAGCCTTAGAAACAATTTACGCTGATGCGTTCTCATCATTTCAGTTTTTACTATTAAGACAATACTTTTTTGTAAAAAAAAAACTCTATAGAGGGACATTTTTGAGCAGGGAATACGTTAGCACAGAAATTAAAAGTCGGCAAATTTCTGTAATTGTCCATCCTTCTGTTTATTTAGTGGGAAGCTAGCCGTTGATTCACTCGTCTTACTTGTTTGTGGACTGAGTCTTATTCCCCCAAAGAGAGAGAGATTTCTGGCAAATTGTTTCCAATCATAGATTTGTGTATAATAAACTCGTGTCTGGCAAACTCTCCAAGAGTTTATACGCACCCCGTAACTTCATCCGCCCTCAACGAGTGTTTTTTGGTCCATACTGACTTCCAAAAAAGGTGCTCCAAAGAATGTCACTGATAACACGTAACGTAAAAGAGTATCTAAGTATGACTATACAATAAGTGTCACCGAATTCAGCCAAAGCGGTCCCTCCAGGGATTTTCTGTCTTACGTCACCCTAACCATCTCTTTCCAATGATTCCATGCGGCCGCTGATCAAGCAAATCGAGATCAGTTTTTTCAGGTATTCTGACTGTATATTTCAACTGTAAGTACTTTTCTATACGCGCGAGCTACTAGGATTCCTCCTCGGGATTTGGCCTTCTGGGCGAAATCTTTGCTGAGGCAAAAATGTGGCAAGCACGTACGTAGAAGGCTTCCCTTGGTTGCCTTTCTTTAAAAACATATTTATAGAGATAAGTCTTCTAAACTCTTTCTTTATCTCTCTTTTGAATAAAGCATAAGCCAGGGGGTTAATTGTCGAATTTAAAACCAGGACAGGAATTTTGTATTTCACATCGTTGCATGATGCTATTCCAGTAGTGTCAAGCAGTATTAGAAAACTACAATGCAAATACATTCCGTACATAATAACAAACACTCCTATCACAATACTCATCTGATTATTACAGCAGATTTCTCGCTGTGATAGGTTTTAAGAGACACCAAGTGATGATTATATCGTAGCTGTTTCGAAAAAGTGCGTGCTGACCTATAATGCACGAAATACACGAAGTATCATTGATAAAAAACTGAATACTATCAGCGTAGATGATAAAAAAATTACATCCAGCCAGCAAAGGGTGGTTAGCTTTTAGACTAACATCTGAAGCACTTCAAAACCAGCTGTTGCAGTCCAAGAGAAAAAAAAATAACTTGGCCAATGCAACAACGAGTCATCAAATTAATGTTTTTTAGAGGATGGACGATGGCAATAAAACGATCTATTATAACTTCTAATATTTTTTACGCTATTTGTAATTAGCCATGCTGCCGAATTTGTAATTATCCTTATTTGTAATAAAAGTTGGCAAGACAGAAAACGTGGACTGTCACGAGGGAATAGCGTAAAAACATCTGTCTATAAAACGATATCACGTCAGTCACGTGAGTTACCACTTAACTGCAATTGTTAATTTGGTTCACTAAATATTGCGACATTAATGTATTCTTAATTGCGACAGTTCTTTATTAGAAACTGCTACAGGAGTTACAAATTACGGCAAGAGTTAAACAGTTCGGGAGTATGCCAGTTTTGGAAGAAGCGAAAACAATGGTCTACGTCACCAACCATAACATGATCACCATGGCGATGGTCATTTTCAAAACATACAAAATGGCGGACAAGGGAGAGGAAAGAGTATTGACAGAAATTCTCGTTTATTCTTGTTTCATCGAGCCTTTTGTTTGTTTCTCCTTACTATGAATTGGGAAGTACCTTGAGGACAAGGAATAACCATTCTTGCGCTATAGTTCTTCGCTTATTGCGCGCTTTGTAAGCACTTCGTACTCACTGCGTATGTAATCAGTACATCGAAAATAGGTAAGCACGCTGACAAGTTTGTGCCTATTTATTTCATTAATTTTTTATATTATAAGAAAAAAGAATGCTTTGGAAACAACTAAAAAAGTGAGTTTTTCTATAATTTATTTCCTTATGTTTGCAAAGAGTAAGTTTTACTACAATTTTTCCCGTTGTTTCTGTTTCTCTCTCGGGGAGTGAGCGACTGGCCGGAGAAGACGGCTGTAATTCAGGTTATTGTTTTGGTGCAAGCGAGTCATTTGTGAGTAAAATATCTGTTTTTTTTCGAATATGATGTCCTGTTGGTGTATGTCCTGAAGCGGTTCCGTCCAGGTATACAACAGGTTTACAAGGGATTTCTGAGGGTATTGTGTCCGCGTTTTCTTCTTGAAAACCCACAAAGTGAAAATCTTGCTTATCATCCCTGATCACTTTTTCTTTGTCCCACTTCAAAAAAACCTACTGCTTGCAATTATTCCACTGTCTGAAGTTCACTGATTATTTGTTCAAGCTTAACAAATGCAAGAGACTCTTTAGAATGTAATATACATATTGGAAAACTAAGAATGCCTGTGATTAAAATGGAATACTATAGTCTTGTAGTCCACCGGATTTGACCAGAGGTCAGAGATCAACAGGGTTATGGGTTGTTATAAAATATCCTCTTATATGGGATTTAATATGTATCCGAATAATACTAAATTATTGTTTTTAACTCTGGGGTTGCCTTCAAACCAAAGGCATTGTAACTTTTAGGAGCACTTTTCTCCAAGTCTTCTCTGTGGGGACCCTCAAACAATTCTGTTAGTCAAGGTTTGGCCCAAAATAATATTGATTGCTGCACTTGGCATGGACACAACATAAGTTTTCCAAAGTTCTTTTTCATAGTTCTCCATGTTTCTATTGAATAGCACTTTCAAGAAAACAAAGCTCACACATCAGAGTAAAGATACAATTATAAAAGTTATTAATTTTATTGTTACATTTTGTTTTTTCTACTAAATAAACATTTTATTTCTGGTCCTGACATAAACTACGAGCAAGGGAGCTATGCAAGTCACACAGACCATCAGCAAAAATAAAGTAAAAACAAGTAAAAACTGCAAATTTTACAGATTACGGTTGGGCATTCTTTTTACTGATTAGGGTTTAGGTTGGGGTTGGGGTTATGATTAAGTGCTGTTTAGGGTTAAACACTTATTTACCATGGTTAGCTTTCAGTTAATTCTTTCGGCATTACTGTTTTCGATTTTTATGTATTGCTTTCAATGAGTCGTATCTGACCTGCATGACTCGCTACCATGGCTCGCTGGCTCGCATATTATACACACTCTTATATCTCAAAATCTCGTTTTTTTAACACCTTCTTGGACATGAAAACCAAAAACCAAAGCTTAATTGATATAATGAAGACAGTAGCAGCTGACATAGGTTTTCAATAGTTATCTTGTGAGATGTCTCTCATGTATTATTTATTAGGGAGGATGCTTTTTCATCGAGAGAATCTCAATCTCAATAATTTAGGATTTATTCAAATACAAACATATTCAATATTATGACAAAATGTGGGCTTATTGCTCATGCAAAGGTATTGGTGGGGGAGAGTGTGGCATTTTTCCTGTTTCAGATTGACCTTTGCACAGCACAGGGACTGAACATATTATGTATTTGGCATTTGTAAAGTATAAACAATATTTGATGCAAGGGATTGAACATTATGTGGAGAAAATCTTCACAAGCCTCCACTTCCATGACTCCTTCCTCATCTACCTCCTTTAAAGCCCCTTGAATAAGGGCCACAGTCTCTTCTATGGTTGAATGGTCATTGAGTGTGAGCTCTCACTCACAAGGTATTTAAGCCCCCCCCCCCCCCCCCCCCCCAACCTGCAACCTGTTTCCCTCTTACCCATTTTTGAGAGGGAGGAGGGGCTTTTGTGGTGGTAGGTAAGCGTGTGACCACACTACAAAGAAACAAAACACATGTTTGATTTTACCGAGGAAGGGTTGAATTTGGACATTAAATTTTTTATTACAGAGTAACATGAGGCGAATCTAAAGCAACATTTTGTCCTCAGAGCACAAATATGTTGTTCTGAAGATATTTAACATTTGTCTTCCTCGTTCCTTTTCCCAGCTTTTTGGCACAAACGCGACAACATGTTTGTAATATGTCCAGATGTTTGTCTACATTTTGGACGGACATCCTGATCAAAATATAAGAAATCAATATAACCTACTCACACTGATTTAAAACTCATTCCACACACATGATCTGGATCAATAAAGTGATTTCTAGATCAGAGTCGCATACATTGCCGGTGAACACAACCAAAAACAGACTTGATCGCTTATAACTAAAAATACATAGACAGACTAAGGCATAACCATCAATATAGTAACCCTTCCTGTCCGTTGGCAATTTTCAATGTGTGGTTACCATTTTTACTAGGTTGTTCCCATCGATGAAACTTTGCCTGAACAGACCTTGCACGTTGTAGTTTTGGGGAAAATTAGTCTTGATTTCGTAAAAATTCGGAAAGATACTGAAAACTAAACATAAAGACATGTACTTACATTCGATGCCCGTCACGATGGCGGCGACGTCTTCGAACGCTGTTTGATAACCGGCGATTTTAACTACCGTAATGTGGCACGAAACTGCTCTTGACATTCAAAAAGCAAGGAAAAGGCTTCTTCATCAGCACTGCTAGCTCGGAAGTCCCGTGGACCTGGAACAGGCTTTGAAAAAAGCTCCCTTGTTTTTGGCGATTATTTTTTCCCATTTTTGCGTATTTTTAGCAGAACAATGGAATCATGACGTCATCGCTTCTTCCAAAACTGGCGTACTCCCGAACTGTTAAAGGCAACTTTCATTAGAAGAAGTTGTTTCGTTTCCGCTATCCAATCAGAAGCGAGAAGGAATTAAAAACTATACATTTATATGAGATGCAACATGAAATTAAACTCAAAGCAAAGAATCGCTTGAAAACTTATTCGCTTAAGAAAACGATGGCCTTTTACGACATGATAAACAAAATCACTATCTACCTTACCCGTATGGTCATTATGACAAATATTTCTCATGCTGAAAAAAAAAAAAATTCAGTTTGGATAAAAAGGATATGAATCTTCGAACAGTTCATCGTATGAGAAGTACAAAACTATTGACACATATAGAGATGTAGTGACCATATGGGGCAAGATCGTAAGCTAATTGAGGTCTGGTACTTAAGGTGTTTCGTCACAGTTTTTCAGAGGCCATATCGATATTTTTCAATCGCCTTAAAAGTGTTTTTTTTTTTTTTTTTTTTCTTCTCCGATCGCTATAAAACAGTAATTGGCTATGGATTGAAATTTGTGAAAATGTACTTTTAAGTAAAATCGATATTATTATGACGACAATAAACAAAAACCTTTGAAATTAATAAAAGCCGAATTTTGTGTGATCTAGACCAGCTACTGAAAATCCAACGCTAGGAACTTAAAGTTTGTTGTTTAGCAAACAATCTCCGTAAGAAGTAAAAAATTCTGTTTGTTTGAATTCGACTAAAACGAAAATATATTGCAAACCTTAAATTTTCAATAGCCGTGACAGATTATTTCATAAAAACGTTATAAATGACTGAAATTATTCTTAAGTAGCGTCAGAATGATGCTTGATATCATATTTTGATGCTAGGAAATTTTGGTGTATTTTCTTTCCTTGCGATCTTGAAAACTAACACCTGTTTCTCACCACCTGTATAAGTGCAACTTCATTCAGAATTTGGACTTTTACCGCTTTTTTGTATATCTCTGAAACGACTCGATCTTGTTGTCAACTATTAAAACACCCTCTCTTTACGATTGCCTGCGTCGCAGAAAGATATTAGGGAGCTTAAGCACCAGGCGTTTTTTGAGTCACGAACGTCAACCGGAAGTCCAAAGTTGCGTTTCATACTTACTGCGCATGTCTTGCCGTCCGTGACTTGTCGTCACCGACCTGAAAACCCCGCGCTTGCCGTCCGTGCTGGTTGTCACCGACGCCATGGACTCAGGAAAAGAAGAACATGCTATGTAAGTAATCGGTGTGTCCTTAATTTTCTTTTCTGAACCGCAGAGGATTCTTATCTTGCATGTTTACATTTTCTACATTGTTTTTTACTCCAAAAGAGTATATTTTTGAGGAGCAAAACATGTAGTTCCTAACTTTATAGTGTTCAGTACTCGATGGAAAGAAAGTCGACTAAACGGCGTTTAAACCAGCCGTACGACACAGAGTGGCTATGAACGAAAGGTAAGGGAGCTTTTTGAATCAATATTTCGCGTGATCATGATTGTTTTTCCCTTAGCGTTGTAGATTCGAATACATGTGATAAAATTCGATCAATAAGTGCCCGAATCACATGTAATAATGCAAGAAATATCGATTTTCGTTATCTTAAAGGCTACTAGTACCGATAGACAAACAAGAAGACTTCATATCTTCAAGACTTTTTGCATTTATTTGGCATGAGATAATACACTAATAATTCTAGTATATTCCCACCAAATGACCTCTGAAGCCCGAACCCACAAATAGTGCGCTTGGGCTGCCTGTGGTTCACTCGGCAAAAATACACTTCTTTGCCGACCACTGCTTTTTGCTTTCATAGTTCAAAGAAGTTACAAACATCTTTTTTTGTCCAGCTGTGATTATTGTGCATGCAAATATGTGGTCAAACATTTCAATGGTTAACTTGTACATGTTTATCCTGTTTGTTTGAATGGAGCTCCAGCTCAAAGTAATTAATTTGCCTTGCTTTTGTTTGCAAAAAAGAGATTCCCCTATGGAATGGACTGAAAGCCACGATGTGGCTTTATGCAAGGAGGTGCTGGTTCAGAATCCCTTCCTGGCCCGAAAGAAAACCGTTCAGCGAGCCGCAATTTGGCAGAAGATAGCTGATGAGCTGGTGTCCCTGAGCCGTCCAAAGTTCAAGGTAACACTCACTAAAAGATCTGTCCAAGACAGACTGTTGTTGATTATCACCAAACACAAAAGAAGAATGGCCACAGAGAGAAGAGAAAGTGGTACTAGTCCTGAAATTTCAGAGCTTGACAAACTATTAGAGGACGTTGTGGAAAAGGAGAAATGTTACGAACAGCGACGAGAAAGTGAAGGTAAAATCACTTGAAACCAAGGAGGTTTACTCTGAAAAATATATATTCTTCCATAATTAAGACGAATCTTCTGTGATGACGTAGACTTAGTTTCATGATGTACACCACAGGGGAGGAAAGGCAAATTTAAGGGGATCTTTTGTAATGAAAATGGGAGGTATGTTAAAAAAAGTGCTGTAGGCATTAAGAAGGGGGGTGGCAAATCTTTTGAATCTTGAGGATTTGTAACATTACAAGAGACAAAAAAGTGAATTAAGTTAGAACCATTAGTTGCATGCAGTACTTGTGTATAGTAACAAGTCCTCCTGAGTCCTGCTATCTGCATCACCATGATCAACTTTATCTTTTCTGGCTCCCACTGGTATGGATTTCTTCGTTCTCATTATATCAGTCATTATTGTGTTCACTCTCATCACAATCACCATCACAACCACCAAACTCAACCCAACCTTCTTTTTTTTAAAGCTAAAGCACATATTCAGTATTTGTCAGGCCATCTTGACTTAACCCATAATTTGCAAGTAAAATTGTTATCATTGTTTCTTTTCTTTAAAAATAATTCCACAAATAACTTATTTTAAAATAGGGGATGCAGATAGAAAGAAGCAGGAACTAGACAAGGCAAAGGGGGAGGAGGCAAGGAATAAGGCAATGGAAAAACTGTCTGAAACGAAAAGAAGAAAGAATGATGGGTCTGAAGTAGAACCAAAAAGGAGGCGATCTGGCTCGGAAACAGTACAGTATCTACGCGAAAAAAGTGAAAGAGAGGCATCAATTAAGGAGAGAGAGTTTGAGCTACAACAAAGAAAACAAGAGGAAGAACGAAAGCATCATGAAGGGTTGCTGCTGCTTATGCAACAGCAACAGCAGCAACAGCAGCAACAACAACAACAGCTTCAAATGATGCTTTCTCAACAGAACCAAATAATGATAACTTTGCTAGAGAAATTTGCGTCAAAGAGCTAAAAGGACTCTGTTGGTTCTTTCCTGTTGATTGATTGGTTGATAAAGAGGGCTTTTATAATCATTTTCGTACTTTTGTGCCAGACTTTTGTTGTCATTTGGAATTCCTACATTAAATTTTTATTTATTACATTTAAGATGATATATTGAGATGAAAAATCTTGATTTGGGAACCTTCTGTTTTGCCTTTATTAAGTATTATGTCGATGACAAAATCTGGCTTTAGAGATGCAGCAGTATTGTGATGTTCTCACTTCACATCAAGGTCAAGCTGTCTGCAACACTACAACCTAACTGTAATGCTGTGGTCAATCAGTCTGTAATGCTACATGCAAAATTGTACAGACTTGTAATATTGTACAACTATCCCCCGAAGGGGAGGTGAATAGTGGTGGATATACCCAGACCCGAAGCGTCGAGGTATATATCTAGCACTGTTCATCGATCCTGAGGGGGATATTTGTTTTAGTATTTACCGAATCAGTTGGATAAAATTGAAAAAAAGTAATCTTTTGTAAATTAAAAAATATGTGATTTAGTAGGAGACGTTGTCAAGTGCATTTTTACGATTTTGTTGCAAATTCAGCATGAAAATGATTTTCTACCTACCAGTAAACACTGACAAACCAAAGTTCACAAACTACAATATAGGATAAGTATTTATAGAACAGTTTTATTGAGTATTTTGTGACCATTGTTGAAAGGTACAAACTCCTTGGCATGTTCCTATTTTCTCTTGTCTTTTCACCAAAACCTTCTGTTTTTAAGCTCTTTGAGCTTAAAAAAAAGAATTTCAAAAAAAAGAATTTCATGGTTCTAGGTGCCATAGAAAGCTACAGCCATTTGAAAACTTCTGTAGTAAATATATTAGGTACAAACAAAGAAAGATAAAAATTAGTTAAAATATTCATGCACTGTTGGTGGATTCAGATCAAAATAATTAGATGTTTGATTTCCATACATGCATGTGATAGCGTTTTGGATTAAGGCACAAACAAGATACATCTTACCAATTTGGCTCAACCCTATTTTCAAGTTGTTTTTAAAATCCATGAATTTAAATGACCTTACAATGTCACCAAAAACCCACTCCACTGATGTTCTTACTTTGCTCATTGATTCATTAAAGGCCTCCATGGCAGGCGTAAGCCTGTTCCCTTTATAAGGTGACTGCAAGTGAACCCGCACAGGGTACGCTGGATCACCATATATGCACATAGGTTGTCCGCCTGTGGAAAATGCAAAATCTTTCAAGGTCATTAAGCAGGTGAGACTCTCCAAGCATCCAAGCGTCATGTCGCTTACCCTCTGGAATGAGGACAAAAAATATATACAGTTTGTGTGATCATGCACTTCCTGACCTCCTTTCCTTGATCTTAATTGGTGCTCTTTGTTGAGAGGCAGGATAAAAAGCGGCAGAACGTCTTTCATCAAAGAACTCATTGCATTTGCAAAACTCAAAATAATAAGATAGTTGCTTTAGTTTTACAAGGGAAAAAGGATGATTATGATTATTGAATGGAAGCACACCGTTAAGCGTTTCATTTGTTATTATTCTAATAATCAACTTTCTTCCTCTTTACCAAATATTGTAAGCTTTTAAGCTTAAAACTTAAAAGGTTTGCAAATGTCATAGCTGGTATTGATCCATACCAGAAACTAATGAGTTTCTGTCCATACCGAATGGATCAACTTCTTAACTGAAAGAAGCTCCTACAGAACGTATTTTTTCCACTTGACTTGTGTGACTTACCTACAGGTCCATACATGTTGGCTATAAGCCCATTCGGTAGCGTTACAGACTGGAATTTCAAGGCGTGAATCCTTTTGTGTCCATTGTAAACAATTTCCTGGTTCTCGATTGGTCTGGATATTGCTCTGACAGTCCCGTCTACAAATCCAAAACAGTTATTTAGGGCGGCTCCTTTAGTATGAATAGCATCTGCGTAGATTTCTAGTTGATCTGAGTTGAGGATTGCGTACTGGTTCCACTGCTTAATCCGATGAGCATGTTGATTGAAAATTTCATCAATCACACAGTTTGAGATCATGCTCAGCTCTGGAGCAGGCCTCCCAAACTGGGGAATGAGATTGGAGTAGCGACACGGGTATGCCATTCTTCGGAGCAGCAAACATAATCCCTCCAACTGATCAGCCACTGTTCTTTGACTGCATCGAAAAACCTCAGGTAAACCAAGAACTTCAGCCAGTTCTGGAATGTCGTCTTTCTGGAAACGAAAGTTGGCCTTACACTCCGGTTCCTCTATTTCTTCTAAGTTAAATCTCGCGTAGTTTTCGTAGGAAAACTCAGGATTTCTGGATGTATTTTCCTCCAGTAAAAGAAGAAGCTCCTCGTCCGATATCGCCTTTTCGCTGTGCTCTATCAAAAGCAATTCTCTAGTTTGTTTAAAAAACGAAATGTAGCGAGAAAGACAACCTGATTCTCAGGTTACCACGAGAAAACCAGTGTTTACATTGTCGTTTACATTTCTTAAATTTTGCGGCCGCGTCCGTGGCGGGAAGTCTAGTGCTTAAAACAAATATTGGCGCCAAAAACGCCGTCTTCGACTTAGTCTCCACTCGGTCCCCCCACGCTTGTGTTGTCAAAAACGCCTGGTGCTTAAGCTCCCTATTAGCCTGCTTAAGATCCGACGACGGCAGACGTCTGTGACGGCTAGCGGAAGTGAAATTACTGCTAGAAAGACTTCCGGCTGCCGTCGTTGCGAAGTTTCCCGCCGTAGCGGCCTTGTCTGTGACGTGAAGAAGGTCATTTTGCCGTTGCGTGTAAAACGTGAGTAAACTTGATCAAAATAATGCCATTTAAACACATTTTGAGCGAAATTCTTTAGCACTATTAACAGTTTATTCTCAGTAGACCATTTTTGTCGAATTTCTAAGCGACTTAAACGATTTGAACACGGTATTTAAATTAAATTTGTTTGCCCTCTCTGAACAGTTTGACTCGTTAATCGCCATGGACTCGGTCAACTCGACAAAGAAAGAAACCCAGTAAGTTTTACGAGTTTTTTCTTGTGTTTATTGATGTGTTTATTAACAATTATGATATCGTAGACTTGTTTTGGCTTTAAATTGAGGTCCAGTGGATTATGTCACTCATCTTTTCGTCAAGCCTCTCGAGGTCAAAATGTTCGTAATTCTGGTAGGGAAAATCCGGATTTTTAGATCTGTTGACATCATACAACAGTAAAAATTCATCCTCTGAAATGTCGCCATCATCGAAACTTGTCAGTAACAATTCACGAACCTTTCTACAAGTAGTCATCACTCTTGTATTTATTTCTAAACTTCAACAGGAAAAGGCGCTACAACAACCCGCCGTCGCGCGAGCTTTCTTAATGCTATTTTTCGCGCCGTTGCGACGGGAACCTCACCCCAAGCCCCCTCGATCAAGTCTGCCGTCGAAGAATCTTGCCGTCGTCGGATCTTAAGCTCACTAATGCTTGAGCCGGCTGCAACGCATGCGATCTCGACGAAAAGTATGGTCTCACCTTTATGAATTATTGGCCATGGTAGAAACGTGTTAAATTTATAATTCTTAAAATATACTGAATGGCGTAAGAAACCTAGAAGTTTGGATATGACCTCAAACAACTGTTCTGTAAAGTTATCAATATATTTTTATCTCAAGGTAAAATTTTTCTGTTGTATTTCCATTTCCTGTCGCTTAATTTTTCGAAAAACTTACTGTATATCGTTACGCGTTCCAGCGGTGGACAACTCTTCCCCTGTTTGGTGTTGGACTGCCTGTCACGATTTATACAGACTTAGAAAAGAAACTCTTTTCGTTCGTTTAGTTTTTATTTAGCATGGCAAATTAGAAGTTGACAAATTTTGCCTAGAACTATAATGAAACATGCATTATTTTTTTCCCTTGAAAAAAATCATTTTACTTTGATCAGACTTAATTCATAACGATTTTATGCTGGTCCTCTTTATCTCTTGACCAATGAACAGCGCAACTGTCATTTTAATAACAACTGTCATAATTAACAATCATAATATTTCAAAGGCTCCCGAAAGGCACTCGTTATTAATTTTTTAAGTTGAATTACAGGTGGCCCTGCTCGAAATTTGACCATGGACAATGTTGGGTAACGTTCCAATATAGGGATTTGTATAATAGGGGGAAAAAGATCACTTCTTCAGGTTGCGAATGTGAAAGGAATTTTTTTTTTTTTTTTTTGACGTGTGTTTCTCCGTCTTTCTTCATACGAGTTAATCTCGTAAGATCCTTTCAGTAATAGAGTATGATTTATTTGTACATAACTACATGTATTTTCATTTAGTTATCTTTCATCGCCTTTTTGATCATCTAGTACAGAGGATTACCCTCGATATAACGAAACGTCCGAGTATAGCGAACACATTTTGCCTGTCCGTTGGCCCTTCGTGATATGTTGGTTCCACTGTAATCCATTCTATAAATTTCGTAATGCTGATTAAGTCGTGTGAACGTCAATGACGGGAGGACAAAAACCATGTTTTACATCGCTCATCACGATCCATTTTGTGTTTAAAGTGGCAAAAACGAAATTTTAAACACTCATTGCGAACACAAGACAAAAGAAGTAATCTTTCTAACTGAAAACAAGATGAACTTTTATTGCACGGCTTCCCAATCAGTATTAATGTCCTCAAATAATAACAAAAACTAGAGAGGGTGTTCAACTAAGTTCCCAGACACATTGACATATTTCGCGATTCTCCTTCTCTTTTGCCATTTTGTTTATTTGTTTGTTTGTTCATTTTCTGACATCAAACGTTCGTATCCTACCACTTAATATGATGAACACTGGGACTGAATCTCAAACTAAGCGTAGCTTACACGTTAGGTGTATTTCGTGTCCTTTCAAACTTTCTCTTTGAAGAGTATTCCCAGGGTCCTATGGGTCTTGCTCCTTCCTCAAATACCAATATTTCCAAATTTCAATTCAGTTGGACTCAAAAAGCCGAGCCATAGATTAGCCAGCTCTAAGCATGCAGAAAATCCAGATTTTTTTACTGTACATTTCAACTGTAAGTACTTTTCTATACAAGCGAGCTACTAAGATGCCTCCTAGGGTCCAGCAAATACGTGGATTAAGGCTTAACTTGGGGTCCTTTCTTTAAAAACATATTTGTAGAGATACGTCTCTTTTGAAAAAAGCATAAGCCAGGGGGTTAATTGCCGAATTTAAAACCAAGACAGGAATTTTGTATTTTACATCGTCGCATGATGCCATTCCAGTATTGTCGAATAGTATTAGAAAACTACAATGCAAATAGATTCCGTAGGTAATAACAAACACTCCTATCACAATACCCATCATTATTACAGAAGACTTCTCACCGTGACAGGTTTTAAGAGATACTTAGTGATGATTATATCGTAGCTATTTCGATAAAGTGCGTGCTGACCCATAATGCTTGCGTACACGAACTATCATTGAAACAAAACTGAATACTATCAGCGCAGATGGGAGAAACTCGAGAAAAATTACATCCAGCCAGCAAAAAATAGCATCAACAAGTCTCGTTTTTAAACTAACACGAACTGAAAACTGAAGCACCTCAAAACCAGCTGTTGCAGTCCAAGAGAAGAAAATAACTTGGATCATGTGACGGCAAGTCATAAAAGTAATGTATTTTAGAGGATGGACGATGGCAATAAAACGATCCAGTACTAAGACGCATAAGTTTACAACGGACGTGTAACTAAACAACCACCTTATATAATTCACCCAAGACAGCCAATGTTGAGGCCAGTGGCAGGTGTTTGTAAAGTCGCACCAACACAGAAATCCGCCACGGCAAGTGAAGCAATAAACGCGTTGGTTTTGGTGCGGAGATTTCGTCTGCTGCAAACGAGGAAGATTATAAATCCATTTCCAAGGATGGTCAGGAATGAAAGAACCCAGCCTAGAATCCAAAACCAGGTCTCCATTCTTAACAGTTAGAGGAAGTTCTTATTAACTATAGATTATTAACAACACCTTTCATAAATGTCAGGGTAGCATTTATTTTTTACCCTCCACTAGAGGGGGGGGGGGGAGGGCACTCAACGAAGTTTTATACAGGGAAGATGTGCCGCGATGTCCAATTCCTCTTACCCTTTTATATACCAGTTACCCCTTTTGTATACCTTCTACTGACAGATAGTACTCCTCTCACATACTTAGTTTAGAAGTAAATTGCTGTATTTGCACCTTCTTTTGAATATAAATCAATCACGGAACCCAGGAAGTTTTCTTGTCTCTTTCACATCCACAAGTTATATCTGCTTGTCTTTTTTTTTGGTTCTATTACAGACCAAAAGGACAGATTTCCATAGTTTTTCATACACTTAAACAAATAAAACCCTTGCCCTTTCATATATTTACCTACTAAAGCCGCTGAGAAGGTACGTACCCCTCTTGGCCGGAGCCTCCCCCCCCCGTATAGGTTATTATAGGGAGTACCCCCCCCCCCCCCCCCCCGTGGTACTAATCGTTTTCATTTTTACTAACGGTGCTAATGAATGTCATGGTAATTTGAATTGTGTGCAGAGCCATGAAAATCAATTTGCATCAAGAAGAAATATAACCGCCTATAAGTAGTTTAATGATAAGGAATACATTTCAAACAACGAAAATAGATACAAAATGTCTTCATCACACAAAATTCGGCTTTTATCAATTACAAAGTTTTTTGTTTGTTGTTGTAATAGTAAAATCGATTTTAAATAAAACTATATTTTCATCTGATTTTAATCCATAGCCAATTACAGGTGAAAATTTTTTAGCGATGGGACAAGTAAAAAACCACTTTTTAGACGATTGAAAAATATCGGTATGGCCTTTGAAAAACTGTATCGAAACACCTTAAGTCAACTTAAAAAGTAATTGTATTCTAAGTCAAGAGCTGTGACAAATGATCGTGAGATTTCTTTAGGATGAACTTAACTTGTTGAAGATCGATCCAGTTAAGAAATTAAATCGAAAGTTTTCTCGCTAAAATGTCTTTATATAGATACAACATGTGACAGTAACTGGAGTTTTTTTCGGACAGCCCGCTTTTTACGGACAATCGGTTAGTTAACGGACATTATGGCATCCCGCTGTATCTTCTCTTTGTTTGATTCGGTCAAGGTTAATTCCTATTGATATTTATTCAAAAATTTTTTTTACTGCAGAATAAGGCACTGCAAAAACAAGAAGCCCTGGAGATTAGGCTTTTTATTGCTTGAGAAAATGGCGGAAAATTTTACACATTGCGAAGAAGAAAAAGCCCTCCTAAAAACTAGCAAGGACAGCAAAAATAAAACTCCACGGATCACAACTGCAATTTGAAGAATATCTGGTGGACTAAACATCAGGTAGGTTGGTTGTGGCCAATTCTTTATATTCTCTGCGAGACATCAACTTGACACTTGGATTCTTGGCCCCTGAAGACACGTGGTATGGCGTGATTCTGTGGGTGTTAAGAGTTCTGGGTCAGGGTTAAAATCAGAGTGCGCGGATATTTTTTCAGCAGAGCCTGATCTCTGGTTGTTACGCCATACTTGAGTTCTTTCGGTGTCGTGTTGATGTCTTGCGGAGTTAATTTTCACGTAGTACGATCAGCATTGCAGTATTCGGCTTGCAGAATTTAATAATTATGTCTACATCACTTTAAAGACTTAAAAGTGACTTAACTGTATTTGCCGAGGAAGAGACAAATGAAGATGGAAACTTAAGAGGCCCTGCCAGGGAGGGGTCCCATGTCGCTCGTCTGAAATTTTAAAACGTCTCGTGTCTGTGTTTATAAATGCTTCATGTCGCTGTCGAAAATTGAACGAAAATTGTTTTTCTTTGTCGGAATTTTAGAAAAGGGGATAGAGATGCGTTGTGAAGAAACTATTACAGTTCTGCAATTTCTCAGTTAACATGTCGCGTCTATACATCGCCATTCACAATTGAGTGATCCACGTTCAACATTTTAAGACTAAAGGTGGATTTCCACCACCACGTAATTTTTCCGTGCGTACGCGCGTAAAAAAAAATAGAGGCTATGTATGAAAGGCCACGCAAAAACGTAAAAGTTGAACCTCGCTCAACTCTTACGTTTACGCGCGGCCTTTCATACATTGCCTCTATTTTATTCATGTGCGTAAAATTTACCAGAGTTCGCACCGAAAACTTACGCGTCAGTGGAAATCAACCCTAACTGACCTGATCAATCGTGAAGGCACCGTGGTCTACTCTGTGAGAGCGGTTGGAAGGTCGGTGGTTAGGTTACCTGCTTCCTGCTCTCTCCACCGTCGTCACCGCCGGGTTGCTATAACAGAGACTACGTGTTTAACTTAATCTCGTTTGCAGATTAATTATGTTCCTTTTCCGAGTTGTTTGTTTATTTGTGTTCCGAGAGCAGAAGGAGAAATACCTTATGCTTTCTTTTAACGAGAAGTCAGCCGCAATTTGATTTGGGTCTTACTCCTTTCTTAAATACATGTTTCCAAATTTCAATTCAGCGGGAGTGCAAAAAAAAGAGCCACATATTGGCCAGTTCTAAGCTTGTCACTCTCTTTCAGTTCTACTTCAATTATTGTTAAGACCTACAGTGTAGAAAATGAGTCAAACACATACGTGAGAGGGATTCCCTTGGTTAGCTTTCTTTACAACCTTTTTCCTTATGACTGCCTATTTTGAAAAAAGGCATAAGCCAGCGGGTAAATGGCCGAGTTTAAAACCAAAACAGGTGTTAGAAAACTACAACGTAGGTACATTTCATAGCAAACAAGAAACACTCTTATCACAAGACCCATCATTATTACTGCAAACCGCTCGTGAAGAGTTTCAAAAGACGCCCGATGGTCCGGTGGTTAAAACGTAACTGTTTTGCTATTAGGTGCGTGCTGACCGATCATGCTTGCCTACATGAAAAATCATTGATACAAAACTGGCTATAATCAGAGCACATGGGAGGATCTCGAGTGAAATTACATACAGAAAGTTAAAAGGAGCAGTGACAGGAATCGTTTTTAAACTAAAACGAAAAGAAAATCGAAACACCACAAAACCAAATGTTATAGTCCAAAAGAAGAAAATAGCTAACGGATAATTCGTTGACGAGTCATAAATTAAAACAATGCACTTTAGACGATAGACGATAGCAATCAAACGATCTAGTTCTAAACTGTGTAAGTTTCCAACGGAAGTGTTACTAAACAGCCACCTTATAAAACTCACCCAAGATAGCAAATGCTGAAGCCAGTAATAGGCGTTTTTGCCTTAATGTCGCTGAAAAATAGAGGAGGAGTTACGCTCAACTACAACACAGAGATCTGCCACGGCGAGAGAAACAATAATCGCGTTGGTTTTGATGAGGAGATTTCGTCTGCTACAAATGAGCCGCGGAAGATTGTCAATTTATCTCCAGTGATGGTCAGTAATGAAAGAAACCGGCGGAGAATCCAAATTAAACCAGGTCTCCATCAGTAGTAACAGTTAAAGCAAGTTCTTATCAACTATAGATTATAAACTAGTAATAACTAAAGGTTACTGAGTGCGGGCGGCAACGTTCGAAGGTTAAAACGGTTTTGCTCCATTACTGTGCCTAAGTACGCTTTGCGTACGTTTCACATGAGAGATAGTCAAAACACGCGTGATCAGATTACGAGTGACAGAAGGTCCAAACGCGCGTGATCAAATTGCCTTCTGTATATTCCATTCATTCTTTGTGGAAGTCCAAACGAATGCTGGCTACATGCATGCGACGCATGGGAAATAACCAATAACTGGTAAAAACCAAAGGTTAGGGAGTGCGGGCGACACGATCGAAGGTCAAAACGCTTTTGCTCCATCGCCGTGCTTTGCGTAAGTTTCACGTAGCATAATTATGGTCAAAACAGGCGTGATCAGATTACGAGGGGCAGAAGGTAGAGACGCGCGTGATCAAATTGCGTTCTGTGCATTCCCTTCATTGTTAGTGGAAGTCCAAACTAATGCTGGCTACATATACATGCGACGCATGCGTAATAACAACCTGGAGATTAGGATTGCGGGCTCCTCTTGTCGCCCGCAATAACGCTTTTGGGTAAAAAGCAGGGTCACATTTATCAAATTGACGTATTCCTAAGTTAGCAAGAGCTAGAGCAAATGTGGACCGTCACGTGGCAATAGCGCTAAAACATCTGTCAGTCAAACAGGACAAAGTCAGGCACGTGAGTTATCCCTTTACTATAATTTATTGTTAACTTGGTTCACTAAATAATTGCGAGATCATTGTATTCTTATTTGCGACAGTTCTATATTAGAAACTGAGACAGGTGTTACAAATTACGGCCAAAGTTAGGCAGCAATTTATTACAAGAAGTTTTTTTTGTTTTCGCTATCCAATCAAAAGCGAGTGGGTAAAATTGAGTGACTGTCGAAAAAAATACACATATATGAGAGGCTATAAGAAGTTAAACTTAAAGCAAAGAAACAGCTTGGAAACTTGTTTGCTAAAGAAAACGATGGCCTTTCTCGTCATGAGAAATAAACTGGTATTCAGACCTGTATGGTCCGCGATGCAGATCTTAAACATTTCATTTAGGCTAAGCTAAATTTATCGGAATAATTTGCATTTGGAAGATAAATAAACTACTACTTAATTCACATGCTCAAAAATGAGCTTACTCGATTCTCGATTCATGCAGAATATTTCTTTTTTAACAGTGCGCCAAAAATGGACAAAGTGAAACCAAGTGTCTGCTAGCAGGATGTGAACATAAAATTATACTCTCACGATGTGATATATACTAAAAGTTCCATCCAATAAGAACTTTCGCCTCCCATCACTGTGTGAACTTGATCATTTCACCAATATTTTGCATTCCCTTAGGGTCCAAAGGTTCTTGTTTTGTCTCCTCATGCGCCTTTTCTTTTCAAATTCCAATTTGCTTTCAGAGTCATAGATCTATCTGGCAGTCTCTTCTCAAGCCTTTCATCGTTTTTTAAGCCCTACATCGTCCAAAATTGAGTCACGCGTCCTGTCGTAGGGTTTAGTTAAAATTGTTGTATTTTCTTTAAAACACAGCGCCAACAAGTCTTTTTTTATATATATACCTCGGAATCGTTTCAAGAAAGCACCTGACTTATACTGGATTGTATTCTTATCGTACTTTGGTTCTTGTACCCTCCTTAAACACCAGTGTTTCCAAACTATGATTTGAGACAAACCTCCAGGGATTTGCCGGCTCCAAAACTGCCGCCCGCGATGTTTGACACAATCCGCCGGTCAAAGGCAGTTCTGCCAACTTATAAGATTTCTGTTCTTCAAAAATGAACTAACGATGAGTGGAAAGCTCTACTTGGTTACTTTTCTTAAAAACCACCCGACCGATAAGTCTTCTAAACTCTTTCTTTATGTCTCTTTTGAAAAAGGCATAAGCCAGCGGGTTAATGGCCGAGTTTAAAACCAAGAAAGGAATTTTGTAGTTTTCATCATTACATCGTGATGAGGACAGTGTTAGAAAACTACAACGCAGATGCATCCCATAGCAAACAAGAAACACTCCTATCACAAGACCCATCATTATTACTGCAGACCTGTCCTGGTGGATTTTAAACGTCACCTGATGGTTAAAACGTAACTGTTTTGCTAAGGTGCGTGCTGACTGATCATGCCTGCATACATGAAATATCATTGTCACAAAGCAGAGTATTAACACAACACACGGAATAAACTCCAAAATTATGTTCAGCCAAATAAAAGGGACAGGTATTGTTTTGAAATAAAACATAAAAGGGATAAACGTTAGCACATTATAACTAGCTGGTAGAACCCAAGAGAAGAAAATAACTTGAATAATTCGACGGCGAGTCATCAAAGTAATATATTTTAGAGGATGGACGATGGCAATTAAACGATCCAGTACTAAGCCGCATAAGTTTACAACAGACGTGTTACTAAACAACAACCTTATAATATTCACCCAAGATAGCAAATGATGGTCATGAGTGTGAGGCCAGTGGCAGGTGTTTGTAATGTCGCAGAAAAACAGAGAAGGAATAACGCTCAAACCAACGAAGAAATCCGCCACGGCGAGTGAAACAATTAACGCGTTGGGTTTGGTGCGGAGATTTCGTCTGCTGCAAACGAGGAAGATTGTAAATCCATTTCCAATGATGGTCAAAAATGAAAGAACCCAGCGAAGAATCCAAAACCAGGTCTCCATCTTAGCAGTTAAAGGAAGTTCCTCTTAACTAGCTTTAACTAAAGATTATAATTAACATCCCTGCTTAAATAACAGGGTCACATTAAATACGACTTGTCTGTATTTCAATGTAATAACAGTCCTTATTAACGCCATAAAAATATGCATCGGACTAAGCTATAACAATTGATTTGCACCAAAAAGAAAAATAACGACCTAATTTTTTTTTGTGTGTTAATAATAAAAGAAACTGCATGATTCTAAACAAAGAAAACAGGTGCAAAATGTTCTAGTGAGTTCTCGTTTTGTTAAATATACCGTTCCAGCTTTGAACAGCTCGTCTACTCTTTCGGGGTTGGGCTGCCTAATCATTATGATCATTCGTTTGAGAGGAGCAAATTGAACTATGATAAATTTCTATAGCTGTATCGGCAGTAAAACGTGCATTTTTTTCTTTCTCCTTGACCGAGTCAAAGCTAGTTATTTTACACCTCATGCCAGCAGAGTGACGTTCTGACAATTTTTTTTTAGTTATTCTGGTTCTCTTCACCTGATCTTGACCAATGAACAGGCCAGGGCAACTGTCATTTTACATATAAGACCATTTACACAATAATTATACTGATGAAACTGACAGTGGCCTCTGTGAGCCGGCAATCAATCGACGGTGCTATATCATCAGTAATTTTTGGTTGAATTTTAATTATGGAACGCCATAAATTTAAGTCTTAATAAAAAAGGATCCATCAACCACGATTCAATACCAGTAAAAACGCAACAAGAAGTTGTTATGTTGACTTTCTAAGTGTAAATGACAAATTTTGGTAAGAGATTAAACATTTACGGCTGTTTGACTTTTATTACTACTAACAGTTAAACGTTTCCACCTGACGGCTGAAATTTGTGACTGTTTTACGGTTGATCCCGTCGAGACCCTCCTAAAAGCAGCAGCGTGAATTAACCTGCCCTGCTTTCCATTTGGTCAGGATTAAAGCCTATTGTTATTCCTTCAAAAAATTATTTTTCTGCAGAAAAAGGCTATGCAATCGAGAGGCCCTGGGGACTACCGTGTGTCACAAAATTTGGGGTGGTTCTAATTTTTGCGTTTTTGCGATTTTTCCAGCGATCCGCAAAAATACGTTCCCGCAAACATTTTTCCCGCAAAAATTTTCTCCAGAGTAAATATTCTCTAACTTAAATTCGCTACGCAAAAAAACAGTACTAAGAAATCGTGCTTGTTCAATTACAACTTGCCTCTTTCTTTCAGAAACAAAACGGTATACAGTGAATCAGTGGTATTACATAGGGTCTGCATACGGTAATATTGTTTGAAAATATATATTTCTATTGCACGTACTTAACAAAAACGAAAATATTATCAATGCTGGGTCCCCCTCCAACCAGCACCAGTACAAGCACCATCCCAGCAAGAAAAACCAATCTGTCTTAATCGTAAAAATTAGTTCCCGCAAAACACAAAAAATCACCAATCCGCAAAAATATAAACTCCCGCAAAAATTTCGTGCCACATGGTAGGTTAAACTTTTTTGCGCCAGAGAAAATGGCGGAAAATTTCACACGTTTTGACAAGAAAAAATAGTCGGAAGAGGTTAAGCAACAATGACCTCAACCAGGTTTTGGCGTCCAGCGGATTTAGGAAAACATAAGGGTTTGGGTGAGGTGTTCAGTCTCACGCGCTCATGAAACCTGGTCTCGTTCGTTCTTAGGGACCGGAAGGGGGGGCGAAGGATTTTTGTTGCAACAACGGAGCACTTACGTGATCCCCCCTTAAAGCATACAGTGTGGTTTTGATCCCCCCACATTGGCGGTGGAAGATTTCATGATCCCACCTCTTCTATACGAGCCACCACAAAAAGCCAGTGTTACTATATGCAAGCAAGTGACATGTATATTAATACTTACGTCTCATGAACGTTGAACAACAACTTCACCTATTTGGTCATCTGATATGAACTGAATTGTCTGTGAAGGGTTACTCTCCTCAAACAAATCGTTGAAAACAAAGTCATTAATTGTCGCGCTCGTCCTCCACACTGTGGAATTCTTCCTCATATTCTTCATCCTCTGATTCCCCGTCACTTTCCCAGTCTTTGACACCACACGATTTGTCTGTGTTCACAGACTCTTTGATGTGTCGGTAATAATGACATCGAATTGCTTTTACTTTGTCAAGCTTTCGATCAATAGCGGTCAGTCTGTGTTCGTTCAGGTAGAAGTCAAGTTCTTTTCCCTTTAACTTTTCGATCTTGCCACTCTCGATAAGGGTGACGTGTCCCATTTGAAGTCCTTGTATGTCAGTTCTGCCTCTTGCCTCTTTCGTTTCTCAGCTTCTATTGTTGTAATGTCTTTTCTGATATCAGTATCTTTAAAATGATTAATTTATGTAAAAACATGCCTCCCATCAACATTGTATTTCGAACAGAAGCTCTTGATAGTATCTCCATCGTTTATGACACTGACGGAATCTTCCTCATACAAGTTCTTCAAACATTTTCGCGGGAGTCATCCGGTGTCCTGCTTGTCGATTCCGTCTGATAGACATCCATGAAATGTCCCCGATTGTTTGGGTCTGGTATAGGTTGCGGAATTCTTTCTGTCTCTGGTCCCACCCAGCTATCGTTAGAACAGCAAGAACCGAGATTGGAGGTCTCCTCTATGCCGCAGCATCAAGACAGAATTCTATAAAGAGTTCTCCACGGATGTAGTTGTCTTCCATAAACGATTCGATCTTTCTGAAGTATATTGCACCAGGGAATTCCATTTTGTTTCTTCCTGATGCGCTCCGATATCTATCAAGATGAGAAGAACTGAAAAAGAACAGTTCAACAGGAGGCTCACTCACTTTACTCTTAATGTATTCTTTAAGAATAGGGGCGTCATCAATCCTCTTGGCAACCTGACCGCATACGTACCAGGCATTTTTCTCCATCCGCTTCTTTTAGTATCCTTCATATGACTGAAGTCACATTCTTTTGATTTCCTCTTCAGAAAGATCTACAAATCTCCTATATTTTTCCCACTCTAGAGTTATTTTCAGGAAGCTCAAGAACGAGTTAAGGCGCTCCAA
>OZ037786.1:15850032-15972532 GCA_964035525.1 Porites cylindrica | reverse complement strand
GGAAAATATTTCAAATTTCAAAAAACGCTTGATTGACAGAGGCTACCCAGAAACTATGATAGAAAACCTTCTATTAGATATAAAGTTCACAGAGAGGGAGTCTGCTCTCCTGAAACACAACAACAAAGAGGAAAAGGAAATATTGCCTTTCGTGACACAGTACCAGCCCTCAGCGTCTACTTTAAAAGAATTTTTAATGAAAAACTGGAATCTTATACAAAACCAACCGTTACTTCGCCAAATTTTCAAAGAACCACCTATCATTTCCTACAAGAAAGGAAAATCCCTAAAGGACATGCTCGTTGGAGCTAAAATATAAAAGGTTTACACAAGGTTTCACGCCGGTATAGATGTGCACCCCTTGCATTTTCTCACGTATTTTTGAGTGCACAAATCTCATAAACGAGCCACAAATTCAACAGGAATACGCGCGAACTGAACAAATTGTCTGTTGTACATTTTAAAGGTTCTGCTCAACTTACACAATTTTCCCTTGCTGAACATAAACTGTACCGAGCCTTATCTTGGTCCGCTATATATAAGCTATATCATGGTTCAAAATTTTAAACTGTAAGATCCCTGAAAGAGTTCTCCTCAATGCAGCAATATGTAAAAGGTTTTCAAAGGTTTCACGTCGGTGAAGATGTGCGGCCTGTCACGTCAGCTCTTGCAAGTTTTTACCATCTATTTCAAGTTTATTACAAAGTGCGACAAGTGTTATTACAAAGTGCGACAGCTTTTTTTATTACAAAGTGCGATGGTCTGTTATTACAAAGTGCGACAGCTTTTTTATTACAAAGTGCGACAAGTGTTATTACAAAGTGCGACAGGTATTACAAATTAAAGTGCAACGATTATTACAAAGTGCGACAGTACACTCGTGCTTTCATCTGTTTCTGGGTGTTTGGAACCCCTGATGAAACTCTCGCACCCGTTTTTGATATATTACATCTCGCATTAGGAAAGATCGACAATGGGCATAAAAAAAGAGAACAAAAGAAAGGTGAAAAATTAAAGGAGAAGCGTTACTTTAAAACGGAGGGCATACTTGCTTCTCGAAAAACCCACCTCAAGAGAGGTAACCGCATGGAGAGGTGTTTGATGCAATCAAAACTAACAACAGTTTTACAAGCATCGCAACCATCAATGCTGAGTTAACCGGGAAATTGGTCAGGTGTCTTCATCTTGACCCTCTGCTAAGGCTGCTTGAAAAAGGCGTTTTTAATAAAAGCATTACCCGTACCTTGCAGGTAGTAGTAGCCAGTTTAAAAGAAAAAAGCACTGAAGATTCAAGCTCTCGAACGAGGACTCTGCTGATAAATCGGACGAGAAGGATATCCAAGAGTTAGCAGAGGAGGACATCCAAGAGTCAGTGGAGGATCAAGAGTCGGTAATGGGAGGCGTCCAAGAGGCTGCAAAGGAGGGCTGGGGGGACGAAGCAGTGACACTAAACTAATCATTTGTTGATATACCATGTATATATTTCTTACTTCTGTTGTTGTTGTTTGTAATGACGGTGAGCCACCACGTTGATCGAACGTTCTTATTACGGGGATACCTTTCAATGACTCTAATAATAGAATTTCAAACATGGAACTTTGTGGACATTTAAACTATAGAACGTAAACATTTTTTAGCATCACGTTTAATACATAAGCACAACCACTGAACAAGATCATCAAAAAGTAATAAATTGATCCCACCGCTTCAAATAATTTTCTCCTTTTTTCTCCTGGTCCCCCTTTAGTGCCTGTCAATAAGGGCTGACTCCCCCTCTTTCTCTTGAAAACCGTGTGACCCCGCTCCCCTCCCCCCCAAAAAAATAATCCTCCACCCCCCGCAGGCGACAAATAATGACCGGTCCCTTAGTTAATCGGTACCAACTAACTTCCTAAATCTATCAAGAACAGAAAAAATGAAAAGCACCAGCTCCACCGTACACATGTAGTAGGCACCTCTTTTTTCAGCGTCAATGGGGTGCCAATGGGTACATTGGTAAAGTCGTTGGTGACTCTTTTCGTCTTTCTTTTTAATTTTTATCGGTACTAAGTTGTTGCTGTTGTTGTTGTTTTTGGAGTGCGTGCGTCTTCCGTCCTTTTGCTCCCTTCGGTCGCCTTTGTTGGCTGCACTGTGGTGTTTCCTTTTTGAAGGTTTTTGCTTGAGTGTGTGTGCGGCTTTGCTTTCTTCTTGAACGTGTCTACCTTTTCGCTGCTTCGCTTGGTCGACTTTGTTGGTTGTACTGTGGTTTTTTTTATCGGGTAGGGTTTGAAAAATTACGGTGTTTGTATGGGGTAAATATACGATCGTAAAATTTGTAGGGAATATTAAATAAAGGTCCATGAAACTAACTCTGCAATTAGTTGTAAGTTGTTGTCCTTAATGCTCAAACGAGATTTCCAGCTGATAAGCTCAAATTCACCCTCCATACAATGTAATTAACAATTGTTCTTTGAAATGGAGGTGAATTCTAAAGTGGCTGGTTATTTAACGAGGCGCGAAGCGGCGGGGTAAATATTCCTAAAGCCACTATTCACCGAGATTGAAAAGAATAATTGTTTTAGTATATAGACACGAAGGAAACCATTAAAAAGTACGATTTCACTGAAGGATCAAATCACGCGAAAGTTTTGCGGGCCACAAGTTTATTAGCCTTGGAATGGGCTATTTAGTGTTACCCTCGTTAAATAAAGGCATAATTATTATTATTATTATTATTATTATTATTATCTTTGAAGAATTTTCAAACATGGCAGTTCACAAGTTTATCACTTCGCAAACAAAAGGGGAATGGCTTTAATCGGAACCGTTAAAAGTTTGAATTATTTCCTTACCTGAGAAGAAAAGTAGAGCTTTGTTGTTTTCTGTTGACTTGCCAAGTTTATAGCCAATTTGTTTAGTAAGGGCTGTCATCACAGAAACTTAATTAAAAAGCGTTTTTTTCATTCTTCAAAATATTTTTCACCGGGGAAAAGAACTGAGAGACATGAGTTTGAATTGCCATTATCTGGTGATGTTCAAGTCTCCGCGGGATAGCAGTCAAATCAGTCACTTGGCGAAACAAATGTTTCCCGGTCATGTCAAATACATGCAAGAAGCGTTTCAGGATACGACAAAACGCCCTTATAGCTACCTGTTATGCGACCTCAAACCGGAAACGCCTACCGACTTCCGGTTGCGCACAAACATTTTCCCTGGGGAGACTCAGCTCGCCTATGTCAGAAAGGTATAAAAAAGCTCCATCGTAGTGATTGATATCAGTTGAGTATGGCCCAGCGACTAAGAAAGAACCACGATTTTCTTGAGCTCCTCGTCAAGTGTACCCCAGCTCAACGTAAAGCAATTTTGGAAGCAGCCGACGACGCTTTAGTAAGAACCATTTGTGAGTGTGTATTCAACGTACTTAAAGAAACAGTCCCTATCAGTACAGTAAACCGGCAAAGAGAAAACTTCTTAAGCACAAGAAAGCCTTGACTGCTCTAGCTGAAAAGAGTACCCCGCTGAACAAGAAAAAGCAATCTTGGTACAACATGGAGGAAACTTTTTAAGTGTTTTGCTACCTCCCGTTCTTCGGGTGTTGAGCTCGCTTCTTACTTAAGATGAATCACACAAGACGCATGGTTCTCGTTCCTGAGAACACTCTGGAATGATTGCAGCAGCGCCAGCAGATATTAACACCACCTGTAACACAAACTCTGAAAAATCTGGATAGGCAAATGGGGGATATTTTAGAAAGTAAACAGCTTGATGATGAGGAAAAGGCGAAGCTTTACAATCAGTTGTTGCAACTGTACTTGACTTATTACGATGAGCGGAAAGGCCAGCCTCTCCATGTGAAGTTAACGACCTCTAAAACAACAGAAATCCCCAAACCAGTTAAGAACGCAGAATCTACAGAAGAAGCTTCTCCAGATAATTCTCTTCCAACAGCAGTAGAGCAAGAGGTCATGAAAAGTGTACCCAAAATTTACAAAGCTGGGGCTAGACAGTTATTGGATAAAATTAAAAAACACCAGGATGAGTTACATTGGAATGATACAGCAGAGCTGTTGTATGTAAACAAACCAATCCCAGGTTCTCAAGTGGTGGACCAACGACACATTGCGTCACCGAAAAGGATTTGAGCCAGTGGGGTCCGTGTTTGCGAGGGGCCTGGCGCGAATGAATGTCCCCGAAAACT
Organism: Porites cylindrica; assembly: GCA_964035525.1. Lineage (NCBI taxonomy): Eukaryota > Metazoa > Cnidaria > Anthozoa > Scleractinia > Poritidae > Porites > Porites cylindrica. The sequence continues at coordinate 15,968,355 of OZ037786.1, read as the reverse complement.
TGGTTCGTAATCCCCAACTTCAGAGTGCCATAAGGAGTTTAAACCAAGAGTGAGAGAGGAGACCCCAGAAAGTCCTTCGGGTTGGCTACCCACCCCACCTGTGAAGTTATCTTCTATCAAAAAGCAAAAGCGCAGAGTCGAGAGTCCTCGCCCTCAGGCTGTTCGATGGTTGCGATTATAAATCATGACAAGAGACTTTTTATTGTGAAACACAAAACTTTATTTTGCTCATTCAATAAAATGTGTTGAAAAGAAATTACATGGTGTCTGTTTACTGAACTTAGTGTTGCTCTTTGCATGTTTACATCAGTACGATATTTCGGAAAACTTATAGGAAAATGTTTTTCAATAAATCGTTTTACAAGACTATCATTTTTACTTGTGCTTTTAGAAAAACGATGGACAATAGTACTCATACTTATTTGCCGACTACGACATAAAACAAAATACAAACAGTAATGTCCGCAGACTTTTGAATAGATGCTTTGTAATGCCACAGTACTAAAAGTCCACTGGTTAGAATTGTTGTTTAAAAAGGTAATAAATGTTCCTGAATATTTGCTGGGTGGTGATCCGTAAGAATCGAAAAATTCTCCCTCTTGCTCCTTGGTGAAATAAAACGCCACCCAATGCGAACCAGGCTTGTCACTCGTATCCACATTGGCGATAAACAGGGGTGGGTAATGTGAAACACTTGCAGGCAGCAGGTCTGAGGGATACGCGCCTTGAAACACACCTCGTGTAAATTTATCCTTTCTCAAAATAAGGGTCAGTTGAGTAGTGTCCATTTGTAGTTTGTGTAGTCGAACAACACATTGTGGTTCCCGTCAATTTCAATCACGTTTTGGAATTCAGCGTACACGATAAGGTTAAACGTATTGGCCAGTGGTTCCTTGAAATGAAGCTCAGCGCGCAGGATACCTTGCTTTATTAGCTCAAAATGGTCACCTGAGCAGTGGTCTGGGGACAAGTCAAAGCAGAATGTTATGTAACCAGAGCCATAATCGCTTCTACTGATCTGATAACCTGCATCTTGGGATAGCTTTCCAGTACCAGAGAACAGACTTTGATAGCCCGCTATTACATTTTGACCTCCAGCTTGGTCAAAATTCAAGAACAAGGGTTTCCGGGGAATTTGCTCTCCGTCCACATAGACACCCACTTGAGTTAGATTGTGGTGTTTAAAGTTGAACGGGTTGGTAGTGTAAGTTCCATTATATGCCTGAGTACCCACTAAGACCAGCACGATTCGTTTGGGGATGCGACCCAAAAAGATGTTGTTGGGGTTAAAACTGCTAAATCCTCTTGGAATAGACAGAACTTAACAATCTATTCGGCGAACCGGGTACTTGGCGCTAGTGTGTTTTAGTGCAGCAGCATGGTCAAGTATAATAGAGGAGGCCAATTTCACCCTGCGAACGAACAAGATGGCTTCTGTGATTACCACCTTGAAAGTTGGAGCGGCTGCTGATGACATTAGACAAAACGAGTTCTTGGCTCGGTTCAGTTTGATTCTTAAATTCACTCCATTTAGCATCAACCGGTCTTGAAAGAAAATGTCGCTATGAATGGGCCCCATCATATCCACAATATGACTTTCTTTAGTGAAATCATAGCGAACCTTTAACCCCTTGTTTGCGGCATCGTCTGCAGCCACAGGGTTGGCAACATCCTTTTTTCCAGGGGTATCTTTGTAAAACATGCCCATAGAAAGTTGACTTGTTTTTTCTTCTTCTCAGTAGTTTAGCAAGGTTTCGATCATGGCGCGATAAGGGAAGGTATTGGTGGATGGAGAGATCAATCGCTTGTTCAAGGAAACGTCCATTTGCGAGAACAGGGAATGTAAAAACAGGTTCAAGGGACCTACTTGTGTATCGCCATCTATGGCGGTTCCATTTGCTTTTGTGTTCTTGGCTTTCACAGATAATTGAGTACGTGCCAAGTCCAAATACTCATCTCCGGTTCCCGAAACAAAAAATTCGATCGGACCACTGTCCGTGATGTTACTGATGGGGTGGTACTCGATCAATGGCCTTTGGTGATAGAGGTTTGTGTTACAGGAATCGTAAAGGTATCCAACTCTGATTTCGTACATTCCTGAGACTCGTGATGCACAAAGGCCATAGTTACTTCCAGAAAGAAAATTTCTCTTTGGGCTTCTTTTGCTGCGGAGATGTTTTTGCTTTCTTGCCTGGAGGCGAACTGATTTTGGTTCCTTGTGCTTTTCTTTTTATAGATTTTTTGCCAGCTCCTGATTGTCCCTGCAATGAATTCTGGGAAGGTAGACCGAGGGCTTGTTTCGTGCGCTTGTGGACTGCTGTTTTAATGTTATCTCCATCAAGAACATCTTGGACAACATTGACTCCTGTTTGTAAAGCCTTTTTTCCAATGACCTTAGCGCCCTGTTGAAGGTGAGGCATCGCCCAGCGAAATAGGCCTCTGAATATGGACCCTAGTCAATAACCCCGCTGAAATCGAGCACCGTGAAACGCTGGTAAACTCCCACCTTTTTGTTTGGCTTGATTAACATAGTACTGTTCGCACAACTTGTGATTTGGAGTGTGGAGTTTTTTCATCTTAAAAGTACTGAGGTGCACTTTGACGAAAATGAAGTGTTAACAGCACTCTCCCATACTCAAATGGTACAGACTCCCCTGTGTCTGTCTTTATATCGACTTCGACGGTTTCAAATTGCTTTCTGCTGACAGGTAAATATTGGGGGCGCAAAAATGATTTACTGACTCGCTCCCCCACCTTTCCTTCTACAGGAACAATTCGAAGCAAAGGTACCAATGCATCTCCAACACATTGTGACTGAATAAGATCACAGTAAATGAAAAGGTCGGGAAAGCCATACTCTTTCAGCGGTAAAGGAATTACAAATAATTTCTTCTGGTGAAAATCCCAGCAGGTATCCAATGTTACCAAAAAAAGTTCTACGTTATTTTGTAGGTAAACAGTCACCTTTCTAGTGAACGTTTCGTAGGAAAATGTTACATCGTTATTGAAACGCTTTACAGTCTCGATCAGCCCTTTCACCTTCAATGGAAGAATAATGGCCCGGTGGTATAATTAGGGCCTCCCATACTCCGGACAATTCTTGGTTCCGAAGGAAGAATCGATCACCAAAATTTCCTTGGACATTATTCCAGCTGTGAGGATAATGAATTTCTGTTAACGCTACTTCCCAGTTCTCCGTCAAGCTAACGGTTTGAGGTAAACCAACATGGTACTCCGTTAAAGTGTTGTTGGGAAACGTATCAAGGCTGCTATTGCTTGGAAAATACAGGTAAAACTGTGTTACTTCCATCGTTTCGTGTGTTTAAATGAACATTTATTCCTGGCGTTCTTAATTTATAACTATACACAACAACATTTGTTTTCAGTTAAAATAACCCTTTTATTGGCTTCACACAAAATGTCACAGCTTTGAGATATTTCTTTCTGCTATCCAGCTATTAAACTTGTCTGGGTACCCGTTCCATTTTACAAAGTATTCAACTATTCCTTTACGCTTTCGTTTGCGCAAAATCTTTTCAACGCGGTACACATCATCGTTCTTAATTATTTTCTGTAATTCGGGTTCATAAAACGTTCCATCTAAGATTTCACCTGCATCCTCCTTTAGTTTGTAAACGGGTACTTGACGCGCCATTCGTTTGTATACAGTAAACATTTCGTCCGTGAAATTAGGCAGGTAAGATTTTTCAAACATTCGCTTCACTTTGCTGATCCTAACACGATCTCCCACTTGAAATTTAAAACGCACACGCTTTCCAACGTTATTACCATATAAAGTATCCCACACTTTCGCTTTAGTCACCTCACTCGGTTTCATTTTAATACTTCGGTGGTAAGTGTTATTGTAAGAGGATACTAATTGGGGTAGTACATTGATATAGGTGAGAGTGTTTTTAGCTGTGAAATATTTGTACATCTTATTTTTAAATGTTCGGTTAAAACGCTCAACCACTGAGGCCTTGAGCCCAGAGTTTACAGTAAAAAAGTCACTGTTGTTGTCACGCAGATAAGTCTGAAACACGCGATTTAGAAACTCTGTTCCTTGATCCGTTTGCAGTTTGCTGGGTTTGCGACCAGTAGAAAGGATCTTTTGAAAGGCTTTGACCAGTTCTTGACCTTGTTTTCACTTCAAAGGCAGCACCCAGGCATACTTGCTAAAGATATCTATACAAGTCAGTAAGTATTTATAGCCCTTGTTGTAGCGGCTGAGATTTTGAAGATCGACCAAATCCGCTTGAAACTGGGCATTTATTCCAGGAACGATGGCTCGGCTTCTCTTGTAGCGTCTTCGCACGGGTTTGTGAAGAGTATAAACATCCTGCTGACTCAACCAATCTCGGACTTGTTTACGCGATATCCTGTTCTTTCCTTTCTCTTTGACTGCTCTGTAAACAGCATCTAAACCACCGAAACTTCCGAGTTTTGTACAACCACTTTACCACCGCAGCAAGCTAATACACAACGTATGCGATTGCAAATGTGTTCAAAGCCAATAGTGGATGATGGCGGACAGCAACCCACCACTAGTGTTTACCTGAACGGTAAAAGATGTAATGACCTCTCTCTCCCTGGTGCTCCTTTATATAGCTACTGTCGAATCTGGGTGAGAGTGGGAACAAGAAGATAAAATAGTATTTCCCATTCCTCCTCAGTTAATCCCAGCTGATCCGCGAAGTTCAAAAATACTACTAGTCGTCCCCAGTTCACTTTGGAAAAGAGTTCAGAATGGAGTTGCTTTAATTTTTCGAGATTTAAACCCGGTAGTTTTAAGCTTTTCCATTGCACTTGTAGATATTGTTAAATTTTTTGCTGTTAAGCGGTACCAAGAAAACTTGACCCGAAGAAAAGGGAGAGAAAGACCCATCTTAACTAAGATAAAGACACACTGACGCAAAATCAAAACATCAACTCATTTTATTACTTTTACAAACAAAGCTTGTTTTGAATGCCATTAACTACAGAGTCACTTTCCATCGGCTCTTCGTCTTTTCTCACGACTTGTTCAGGGCATTCTATTTCTGCTTTTTGGTCGCTAAATTCCTTGCTCCTGAGGCCATTAGGTCCGTCATGTATAGCACGTAAGACACGACTCTTAATATCACCATCAAAACCATCTACCTCAAGTGAAACTAGAAATATGATGGTCCAAGGCATCTTTGGTAGCTCGCTGACGTACATTTTCCACGACTGACCAAGCTTGAAACCAAGAGCCTTACACACACTTTCAGCATTGTTGAGGACGGCATTCAGGTCAATTTTTTCCACCACATCTTCCCGGTAGTACAACCAAGAATCCTCTTTATCCATCATAAGACACGAATGTTGTCTTTGACTTGGGTGCTGAATAGCACAGCCGTGACAGCGATTCAACTTTTGTTCTTGAATTAGTTGGTCAACCATATTGGCGTAAGTAAGTTGGAAGATATGGCCGATAAGACTTGCTATCCTTTGCCGTTGAACTTGTTCAACTTCATCAATAGTCAATGAAAGCCCAAGTCTCGAATCAACATGAATGTTTGAGACCATCTTGTTTATACTACTGAATCTTGAGAATGATTTGCTTGGTAAGGAATGGCCATTTTATGTGTTTCGAAACAATAGAAAAAACTGGCAGGTAAAACATAAACCCTGACATCATCTTACCTGAATAAATATGACATCATCTTGACCAAGTAAGGACATGATATCACTACTCTATTTATAGATTATGATCTCAACATTTTTTGATGACGTCAACTCTAGGAAATTCTGACGTCACTTGCTCCTTGCCGGCTAAAAATGAACTATGATATCATCCTATCTTAATGGAATGCATGACGTCATCGGCATTAATTTAACCTATGACATTAGCCTGTCTTAATGGAATGCGTGACGTCATGGGCATTAATTTAAACTATGACATCATCCTATCTTAATGAGATGCATGACGTCATCTGCGTTCATTTATACCACTCAAAAAGTTAATTAAATCCACAATAAAAAGGTTAATTAGGTCCCTTATCCACTACTTACGACAAAAGTGCAAATTAATTATCACACTACAAATTGCGACAGTTATTCTAAGTTACGACGACTGAACAAGGTTTTGTATTCGGCTTTTATTAACATCTCGATGCAAGTGAATTTTATAGTTATACTGAAACAAGCTTTTACTACCTCTCACTTCCTTTCTCTGACAAATCTTGATCAATAAAGTGACAGTCCTTCAAAATCCTTCGATATTTATAGGTACTCCTGTCAGCAGTCTGTCTGTTGCTTATCACGTACTGCGAGTGACTTAATTTGCCTGAGTAAGTTTCCGCCGTTGTCGTTAACCAATCAGATGCCAGAAAATAAAAATACATATCAATTAAACAAGACATATATGAGCCTGCAGAATGAAATCTGCCTGGTATGATTCGTTAAACTTAACGCTTGAAAACTGAAGCTGAAGCTGAATCTAGAAGAAGATGGCTTTCGAGGTCATGAAAAATGAAAATACTTTGTCTGCTTTGTATGATTCCTGTATGCGGATAATGCATTCCGTGCTTAGTTCTTTCAGTTTTCAGCCAAAGGTGTAGTCGACGTCGCAGACTATGCTCACCTGATAGCCTGCGTAGTAAGCGTTTCCCCGGCGTGCGCGGGTTTCGGAGCAAAGAACGAGAAACGAGAGTCAAACCCCGCGCGAAAATCCCGTTCCTCGGTCCCAGCTTTGCTCTGAAACAAAACGGAATCGCTTGCTACGCAGGCTTCTCACCTGACACTAATGGGCAAACTCTATGTGTGTTTAATAATAAAGAGTTTATAAAATATTTCATGCAAACGAAAATAGGTAAAAAAAAAAAAAAAAGCTCTAGCTACTGAACGGAGTATGCAAAGGTATTAATGAATAAAGCAAGGCAAAAAATATACTGATCACGATGTGAAAAAGAAATGTTACGAAGAGAACTTTCGTCTCGGCTCAGGACCGTTGTAAACCTTGAGCTTGATTCTCACAGTCCCGTTATTACTCGTTATTTTAAGTCAATTTAAATTCATTCAAGACCTTTTTCGTTCAAAAGTCAATTATGTTGGTGGAAGCCTTTAATTGGCGCTCTGTCTTTAAAAATACAATCTCGTTAAGATTTTAAAGGCAGTTGTCATTAACTATGCAAAAAACACTCTCTTCACGAAAACATTTTGTCTAGTAACCTTTATTAGTTATTTATAAAGCCTTGTTATTTTATAGTCCTTTCAATACACATGGCGCAAGACGCCTGGAGTGTCATGTCGATATCAGGGTGGATAAAGGTTGGGCGGTGAAACGAGCGCGTCCGAGCAAAAGGGTGTGATGCAGTGGATTGGGACTCTGCTTAGAAATGACGCTTGTTTTCGACTTCGGTCAGGGCTTGCGATGTGGTTTGTACATTAGACACTGCCGCTGTCACTGAATTATGGCGGCTTGATTTGTTTTCTTGCACTTCTTCCTCGTTCCTTTGTGCTGGTACACTGTCTCCGAGAGGCAACTGTTGCTATTTTTTGCGGCAGGTTTAATTGGAGTAGACAAACATCTCTTTCAAAGGGTTTCTCTTATTACTTCCATGACTCTACCACTGAATTATATTTTCGTTCTACTACTCGCCAATGTCGATGTTATTCCAAAGCAAAAACAACTAAGTACTGTCTAAAACACGAAGGAAAATCTCATCCATGTCATCTATGGCAAAACTAAAAGACAGCAGATCGTGTTTCATAACTAGATGACGTGTATTTTATAAATGCGTGCAGCTCATGCAAGGTGAAATTATGCTAATTTCAATGACCATCATCCTTCTCTTTAATTTTGAAAAAAACATCTCATACGCCTTTCTGTTTTTTCGAAACTTCAAAATTAGTTTCCCCTCAGTTTTTGCTGTTTACCTTGTTTTGTTTTAGAGAGAAAAACGGAGAAAAAACCTTACAACTAACCTCAATAAGTTTTGTTTACACGCGGTTGCCGGAATTGCGACGCATTGCGGGAATCGCCATGGCGCGTTACACCCGAGAAGCAAAGTTTGAAGCAGTACAACGCCACTATATCAAAATATATCAATCTAATTTTTTTGTTATGTTATATAAAATTTATCCCCCTTTAACATATGTAAAAATTGAGGTTAAGAAGTGTTAAGCTTTTGCAAACGAAACGGCGAAAGACGATTAGGTGATATTTAGTGGAAGGAGGATGTATTCAACACTTTCAAATTAAACTCAAATTTTGGCATTATACGACCAACAACTTTGACTTATAGGCATACAGACACAAACATATGAAACTGTTTATTGATATTGTTATGAAACGAATTTATCTGTTTAACATTGTAGCCTGAAAATACAGAAAGAAAATAGGATTTCCGGTTTGCAAGAAGGAAGATTTCGCCGGCTTTCAAGCGCAACGGAAGCGCGGAAAGAGCGCTCGTGTCAGTCCTACTCCGCTTCACACATTAAATGAAGAGCGGAGCGCTCGTTTCACCGCCCAACATTTATCCGCCCTGGTCGATATGCTCTTTAACAACAGTTCTCACTGTGCCTTATCAACCAATTAACAACATTTTTTAGTTAAATGTCTTATTTTGCATTTTTATTTCGTGTCGCTAAATTTGGAAGGTTTTATCATGTAATCGGCATGCAACGTTTTTTTTTATATCGTCTCAGCTACGTGCACCTCGTCTTCCCATTTGCGGGTTGAGCCTCTTGAGCAGCCAACCATCTTTACATTTCTTAGTCACGATTTCTGCAAAATTTAAAGGAAAAATATCCTTAACTGGATAACCTTCACCGGGGCGAAAAAGAAGGCGATAAATTTGATAGCTACCTTCCTTTCTCCATAATAAGTCATTTTTAATTACATTTTGGGCGATTTTTATCATTTCAGTCACACCTGCATGCTGGACTGAACTGAAATAAACTTGCACGGAAAGATTACAAGACTACTACATTTCTTTGTGTTTTACTCACAAGGAAATTATTTCATATCTCAAGAAAATCGTACAGTAAATCTTTCAGTTCGGTTCAGTAAATTCTAGGAATCTACCGCCATTAACAGAGTTGATTACGAAAGCTACGCCAAGCCTTTAAAGTCACCGAACCTCGAACTTCTGAACTTGTCGATCTTGTTTTCTCTCGTCAAACTGGAAATCAGCGTATGAACATCCGTTTCAGATTGATAAACCGGCGATCGTCATAACCGATAAGCCCGCTGTACAAAGCGCACGGGTATTAAGCCTGGGTTCCAAACTGTATCCAAGCAACAAGCAGCACATGCTCACGCTATCTTTGTTACTCGATTGATGCAGAGTCTTGTTTGAGTATGCCAAAATCAAGCAAGTGAAGCAAAGCGGGCTTTGGTAGCAGGGTTTGAACACAAAATTATACTCTACGTCACGATGTGAAATTAAAAAGTTCCATCCAATAAGAACTCGCGTCTCACACCACCTGTGAATCTTGATCTTTTATTATAAGTCCTTCCTCACATGATGTTATATATTTTCTCTATTCTCCAAAGGTTCTTGTTTTCTCTCCCAACGCGCGGCCATTTTTGCCAATTTTCAATTCGCTTTGAGTCCAAGCGTCGCGTACAGATTTATCAGTCTTAGCTCAAGCCTTTCACACTCGTTCATATAAGACCTACATCCTACAAGAATGAGTTACGCACGTAAAGTCAGGTCGGCTTTAGTTAACTTTTTTATTTTCTATAAAACACAGCGCCGACAAGTCTTTTAAACTCTTTCTTTATGTCTCTTTTGAAAAAAGCATAAGCCAGCGGGTTAATGGCTGAGTTTAAAACAAGGATAGGAATTTTGTAGTTTTCATCATTGCATGGCCATGAGCCCGAGGTTTTCGTAGTCTGAAATAGTAGTAGAAAAGCACAACGTAAATACATCCCATAGCAAACAAGAAACACTCCTATCACAATACCCATCATTATTACTGCAGACTTCTCACGGTGGGTTTTAAAAGACACCTGGTGGTTAAAACGTAGCTGTTTTGCTAAAGTGCGTGCTGACTGATCATGCCTGCATACATGAAATATCATTGATACAAAGCAGAGTATCAACACAACACATATAAGAAACTGGGGAATTATGATCAGCCAAACAAAAGGACAGGCCTTGTTTTGAAATAAGGCAATACAAAGGGTATGTCTTAGCGTAGTATAACCAACTGGCAGAGCCCAAGAGAAGAAAATAGCTTGGGTAATTCGACGGCGAGTAATAAAAGTAATGTATTTTAGAGGATGGACGATGGCAAATAAACGCTCCAGTACTAAACCGCATAAGTTTGCAGCAGACGTGCTACTAAACAACAGCCTAATAAAACGTTGAGGCACGTCGCAGAAGTTTGCAATGTCGCAGAAAAACAGAGAAGGAATAACGATCAAACCAACGAAGAAATCCGCCACGGCGAGTGAAACAATGAACGCGTTGGGTTTGGTGCGGAGATTTCGTCTGCTACAAACGAGAAAGATTGTAAATCCATTTCCAATGATGGTCAGAAATGAAAGAACCCAGCCAAGAATCCAAAACCAAGTCTCCATCTTAGCAGTTAAAGGAAGTTCCTCTAAACTAACGATTATAACTAACATCCGTGTAATAACGGACAGGGTCCTTATTATAATGCCAAAAAAAATTAGTATCGGGCTAAGCTATAACAATTGATTTGCATCAAGAAGAACAATAACTACTTAATTTTTTTGTGTGTGTTAATAAAGAAACTGCATGATTCTAAACAAAGAAAACAGGTGCAAAATGATCTAGTGAATTCTCGTTTTGTTTGTGGTTGGGCTGCCTAATCATTCTAATCATTCGTTTGAGAGGGGCGAAATGAACTATGATAAGTTTTTATAGCTGTATCAGCAATAAAATATGCATTTTTTTCTTTTCTCCTTGACCGAGTCATGGCTAGTTATTTTACACCTCATGCCAGCAGAGTGACGTTCTGACGATTTATTTTCAGTTATGCTGGTTCTCTACACCTGATCTTGACCAATGAACAGGCCAGGGCAACTGTCATTTTACATATAAGACCATTTACACAATAATTATACTAATGAAACTGACAGTGGCTTCCGTGAGCCGGCAATCATCGACGGTGCTATATCATCAGTTATTTTTGGTTGAATTTTAATTATGGAACGCCATAAATTTAAGTCTTAATTAAAAAGGATCCATCAACCACGATTCAAGACCCGTAAAAACGCAATAAGCAATCATTATACTGACTTTCTCAGTATAAATGAAAATTTTTGGTAAGAAAATTAAACATTCACGGTTGTTTGTCTTTCGAGGTTTCAGCAAGAAAAGTTACCCAGAGACGTTTATTACGACTAACGGTTAAAAGTTTCCTTTTTTACTTCTGACGACTGAAATTTGTGGCTGTTTTACGGCTAACGGTTAATCCCATCGAGACCCTCCTAAAAGTAGCAGCATGAATTAACCTGCCCTTGCTTTCCATTTGGTCAGGGTTGAAGCCTATTGTTATGCATTAAAAAAAATTTTTTTCTGAAGAAAAAGGCTATGCTATCGAGAGGCTCTGGGGACTACCGTGTGGCACGAAATTTTTGCGGGTTCTAATTTTTGCGTTTTTGCGATTTTCCAGCGATCTGCAAAAATAAGTTCCAGCAAATAAAAATTACCGCAAACATTTTTCCCGCAAAAATTTACTCCAGACAGCAGCCCATCAAATGGAGCCTCCATCTCCATTAATTTGTTGAGTCAACCCTTTCCCGAGTAGATTTATAAATAGAACGGCTTGTTTCCCGCGAAAAGTGTCATATTTCCGTGAGTTTCGTATGTCACCGTGAAAAAAATGAAGTTGGATGAAGTCGAACTCATTAGCCCGTCCTTCGATCGTTTTCCTTTTTTACTATACGTCCATTTTTACAATTTTACAGCTGCTGGGATCTGGGTATCATGAAATAAAAGTTAATGAGTCCGAAGACCTACTTATCTCAAGAAAAACAAAATGGATTGTATCTGCGCCAAAAGAATTATGACTGACTAACAGGACAATTCTCAGCAGTTAATGCAAAAGTTTAGGCGTAATTCTTTCCTCCGAATTCGCATCTGTGGATCACTTTTTTGCGAGAAAACAATGGCTGGGCCCGGCGTTACAAAACATAGCAGGGAATCATCACACTAGCTGACGGACAAAACAACCACAAGGACTACAAGTATTTATTCAGATAAACGCATTTCGAAAAAAAAAGCCTTGAAAAACTAGAAATTTGAATAATATTGAGTCATTTAGCCGAAATAAGAACCTTATCGCTCACAAAAATTGGCTAAAGAAAACGAATCCTGTCAGAACTACAGACTGCAGGTGGTGATTAATCATTATGCACGTAACAGACCAGCTTCATGGCCTCTAACTGTGAGACAAGCAACCAAAATGAAGATTAACATAGTCAGAGTGTAAAACTCTCCACAGTATAATCTACCCACAAGAAAGAAAAGAAAGAAAATCTCTGAGGGATGAAGACGCTAAAGTCACGTTTCACGAGCTTATGATTGTGTTTGGCTTGTCAACACCGAATTTCCTGCTGTTCGATGAAGTACAATAGTAGCGTCATTTCGTTGTTGTGATTGGCTCTTCCTACCGTCGGCGCGCGAAGTCTCCCCTGGGAACCGTTCTAATTATATATCTACTCGGGAAAGGGTTGACTCCAAGGGCATGTATGGGAGATGGAGGCTCCATTTGATAGGCTCCTGCTCCAGAGTAAATATTCTCTAACTTAAATTCACTACACAAAAATACCGTACTAAGAAATCGTGCCTGTTTAATTACAACTTGCCTCCTTAATAGGATTGTCAGGGTCAGTACTTCCCAAGTTTGGGCATCAACTTCGTCTCCATCAACAAGGGTTTGGAAAAATTAGATAAAGATGGAAATCCTCGGTCAAAGGAAATTTGACCTAGGACCAAGGCCCTGTGTCCACTCTCGAAATCACAGCGGCCTGAGAAAGAAGATATTATGGACATGGGGCGAGAAAATACTTATTGCCAGCAACTTGAGTTAGGATATTTCGATTTTAAACTTTTACTGAGGTGCAGCGAGGATAGAACTTTGTAGCCTGAATTTCATCCGATTACTTCGAGTCGTTATTACTCCCTCAGTAACGTCTAAATCGACCGGCCGTTAATGCCGTCCAGTGACGTCACTCGCTACCCGAAAACCAGGTAGTGATTTTGATTGGTTGATTGTGTAAACATTTGCATAATTATGAATAATTATGAAAAATTTTAGCGGGATTGTCGCTTGATATTCAGCGGATCGCATCCCTGGCATTCCTTCTGTAGTTCAAACATTTCGATAAGCTTAATCTTTATCTTAAACAGCAAAATTGCCCTTGTCTTCGAAACTGAAATGCTAAATTGAACTGCGAATAAAGAATCATTGCGGAAATTCGGTAGGTTTTTCATTTAGAGCCACTTTGTGGTTTCGGCGGCCGGTGATTTTATTTATGCGAAGTTTTCAGAGATCAATGTTATAATTCAACCTTCTTGCTATTTTTACCGTCATATGTAATGATTCTGTTAGCTTTTCTTTCTTGTTTCCTTGTTTTTTTTTCTTCGTTAAGGACCAAATAGCTTCTTTTCAATTAAAGCAAATCATTGTGTTTTTGAACTAAGTGTTCCGTGTGTGTGTTTATTTCATTGCGTGATTGCGACTGAGTTTGATTATAGAACTAAAACCTGTTCAGAGTTATACTGCGAGCAGTTGATATAGTTTGAACGTTAAACATGAATTACGATAAAAAAAAATAAAGCAATTCTGTATCATGCAGACATTTCCAAACGATATTTCTCGGTTTCCCACTTGAAAATCGTGCTTTACCCCAGTTTTGCATGAATTAAGGCAAAAGTCAAGGACTAGTGACGTCACTGGACGGCATTAACGGCCGGTCGATTCAGAGGGAGTATTAACGACTCGAGGTAATCGGATGAAATTCAGGCTAAGAACTTTGCCTTTGGTCGAAAAAATCTGGGATTCGATGGCGGTTTTTGCGCCGCCAACCGTCTTCTAGTAGACAACGTCCGGACCGCCGGGTGTTTTTCTATACACTTAGCTTTGCTTCGTCTTATCAAGGGAATGACAGGTGTCACACAATAACAACCAAAAAAACGACTAAATCGATGAATTCACACCCCCAAAACACAGGAATACATCAAAGGTAAGTCTCCTTTATTTATTTTATAGAAAAACCTGAGGCAAGGCAGACCTCACTGTATTATCTCTAATACAAAGTCTCAACGGTCGCTTGTAACGCGGCATCGACTCTCTTGTGAGAAAGTCTTAGAAACAATTCACGCTGGTGCGTTCTCATCATTTCAGTTTTAACTATTAAGACAATACTTTTTTGTAAAAAAAAAAAAACTCTATAGAGGGACATTTTTGAGCAGGGAATACGTTAGCACAGAATTTATTTGTCGGCGAATTTCTGTAATTGTCCATCGTTCTGTTTATTTAGTGGGAAGCCAGCCGTTGATTCACTCGTCTTACTTGTTTGTGGACTGAGTCTTATTCTCCCAAAGAGAGAGAAAGGCAAATTGTTTCCAATCATAGATTTGTGTATAATAAACTCGTGTCTGGCAAACTCTCCAAGAGTTTATACGCACCCCATAACTTCATCCGCCCTCAACGAGTGTTTTTTAGTCCATACTGACTTCCAAAAAAGGTGCTCCAAAGAATGTCACTGATAACACGTAACGTAAAAGAGTATCTAAGTACGACTATACAGTAATTGTCACCGAATTCAACCTAAGCGGTCCCTTCAGGGATTTTCTGTTTTACGTCACCCTAACCATCTCTTTCCAACGATTCCATGCAGCCGCTGATCAAGCAAATCGAGATCAGTTTTTTCAGGTATACTGGCTGTATATTCCAACTGTAAGTACTTTTCTATACGCACGAGCTACTAGGATGCCTCCTCGGGATTTGGCCCTCTGGGCGAAATCTTTGCTGAGGCAAAAATATTGCAAGCACGTACGTAGAAGGCTTCACTTGGTTGCCTTTCTTTAAAAACATATTTATAGAGATAAGTCTTCTAAACTCTTTCTTTACGTCTCTTTTGAAAAAAGCATAAGCCAGATGGTTAATTGTCGAATTTAAAACCAACACAGGAATTTTGTATTTCACATCGTTGCATGATGCCATTCCAGTATTGTCGAACAGTATTAGAAAACTACAATGCAAATACATTCTGTAGGTAATAATAAACACTCCTATCACAATACCCATCATTATTAGAGGGGGGCGTAAGGGTTTGCGGTGATGCGGTTTTGCGTTATTTTTCGTGCGGTTTTGCGGTAATTTTTATTTTAACTCGCGGTATTGCGGTTTCAAAACACTAAGCGGTTTGCGGTTATTACAACCTTTAAGTCGCGGTTTTCGGTGAGAAAAAGTGTCTGCGGTGATAACACTCTTTAGAACGGTCGGCATCCGGTTGTCTTGCAAGCGCGAGCCAAGTGTTTTGTTTTACAACGCATCAGGGTTCATTATATCAGCTTACAATTTAACTCTGTGGTTTGCAATTGCGGCCTTTTCCAGTTAATACTTAATGTGATTAACCGTTTTGGCCAATGATGTCGACTTCGTGAAATTGCATGCCGGATGTTAGCTCGTACAGCCGTAAAGCCTCGTGTTCTCGTTGCTTTGATTCAATGCGCGACAATGGCAACTGAGGTCGTCGAGGTCGCAGCTGAAAGCGAAGAGGACGTAGTAATTAATTGCGTGGCAATCTTCTGTGAAGAAGGAAAGGAAGGGGAGAATTTCAGAAAAAAGAACAAATTTCGTTGTAAGGTAAACAAAAATGAGAAGGGCGTCACTAAATTGACAGAGACAGTTTAGTAAGTACTACCACATTTTTACTTAGTTTTAATGTAATGAAAAAGCTCCCATAAAACGTCTACGCATTCCAAAGCAGCACTGATTCCAGATCACTAAGTGGTCGTATAATATTTAGTCTCTTTAGGTCTGTAGACGAGTTCGTAGACCTGTAGAGGACCTGTACAGGGCTTTGGGTCCTTTGGGACCCTTTGGGTTTTGAGCTTATTCGATATACGATACTGGCTTGTTAATGGTGTTTGTTTAAGACAATTTCGTCCATTTTGAGTCAAAACTCTCAGGGTTTTTGTCCTGTAAACGACTAACGACTCCTTTTAAACAGGTTTAATTTATAGAAAGGTCTATATAGAGTGATATTTCCTCGTTTGTCGACTGTCGAAAAATAACAACACCTTTGGAAACCTTGGAGATTTGGACAGCCAGCAGTAAAAGGTCAAGTCACCATGTGCTGAGTCTGTGCTCAATTAGTAAAATCCCTTTAATTATTAATCAGCAGTCATAGTTTAGTTAGTTAGTTAGTTAGCGTTATGATGGTATGTTTAATACTAACGCACAATATTATCAGAATATATCACAAGTCTTGCTGACGTCAGCTTTCATATTGTGGCCTACATGTACGCGCGGTTTCGGTATTCGGGAAAAAATCCGATGCGGTTTGCGGTTTTTTGGCGTATTTCTATGCGGTTTTGCGGTTTTCGGACCCCCCTTACGCCCCCCTCTTATTACAGCAGATTTCTCGCCGTGATAGGTTTTAAGAGACACCCAGTGATGATTATATCGTAGCTGTTTCGATAAAGTGCGTGCTGACCTATAATGCGCGAAATACACGAAGTATCATTGATAAAAAACTGATTACTATCAGCGTAGATGATAAAAAAATTACATCCAGCCAGCAAAAAGGGGTTGTTAGTTTTTAGACTAACACGAAGTGATATCTGAAGCACTTCAAAACCAGCTGTTGCAGTCCAAGACAAAAAAAAATAACTTGGCCAATGTAACAACGAGTCATCAAATTAATGTTTTTTAGAGGATGGAAGATGGCAATAAAACGACCTATTATAACTTCCAATATTTTTTTTACGCTATTTGTAATTAGCCAAGCTGCCGAATTTGTAATTATCCTTATTTCATAGTTAATTGAGGGGAATGGTCATGAAACCCGACAGACTCCTTTGTTATATGTTTTTGTGGACCTGAAAGTGCACAACGTTCAAAAGAATTCCTATCATTTTGATTGTATGGACCAATAAAAACGTTGCATTAATTTATTCCGTAACAATTTGCCAACAGAACACAAAGGATTGTGCACTTTCAGGGTGCTTCCAACATAAACTGCAGCACTGTTGTTTTTTTTTTATTGATGTTTGCCGCTTTTCATAACCAGTCTCCTCTAATAACTATGCTTATTTGTAATAAACGTTAGCAAGACAGAAAATGTGGACTGTCACGAGGGAATAGCGTAAAAACATCTGTCCATAAAAAGATGCCACGCGTCAGTCACGTGAGTTACCACTTTACTGCAGTTGTTAATTTGGTTCGCTAAATATTGCGACGTTAATGTGTTCTTAATTGCGAAAGTTCTTTATTAGAAACTGCGACAGGAGTTACAAATTACGAGTTAAATTAAGAGTTAAAGGCAACTTTCATTAGAAGAATTTTTTTCGTTTCCGCCATCCAATCAGAAGCGAAAAGGTAAAATTGCATATCAAAAATTAGAAACTATACATTTATGTGAGATTCAACATGAAATTAAACTCAAAGCAAAGAAGCGCTTGAAAACTTGGCCTTTCATGACATGACAAACAAAAGTACTGCATCTACCTTACCTGTATGGTCATTATGACAAATGTTTCTCATGCTGAAAAAACAATAAAATTCAGTTCCGATAAAAAGGATACGAATCTTCGAACAGTTCATCGTATGAGAAGTACAAAACTATTGACACATATAGAGATGTAGTGACCATATGGAGCATGATCGTAAGCTTATTGAAGTCTGGTACTTAAGATGTTTCGAGACAGTTTTTCAGAGGCCATATCGATATTTTTCGATCGCCTTAAAAGTGTTTTTTTTCTTGTCCGATCGCTATAAAACAGTAATTTGCCATGGATTGAAATTTGTGAAAATGTACTGTTAAGTAAAATCGATATTACTACGACAACAATAAACAAAAAACTTTGAAATTGATAAAAGCCGAATTTTGTGTGATCTAGACCAGCTACTGAAAATCCAGCGCTACGAACTTAAAGTTTGTTGTTTAGCAAACAATCCCCGTAAGAAGTAAAAAATTCTGTTTGTTTGAATTCGACTAAAACGAAAATATATTCCAAACCTTAAATTTTCAATAGGCGTGACAGATTATTTCATAAAAACGTTATAAATGACTGAAATTATTCTTAAGTAGCGTCAGCATGCAGCTTAATATCATATTTTGATGCTAGGAAATTGGTGTATTTTCTTTCTCGCGATCTTGAAAATTAACCCGTGTTTCTCACCACCTGTATAAGTGCAACTTCATTCCAAATTTGGACTTGTAGCGCTTTTTTGTATATCTCTAATTAAGACGACTTGATCTTGTTGTCAACTATTAAAACAACCTCTCTTCACGATTAATAGGGAACTTAAGCACCAGGCTATTTTGCGACGGCGACGGCGACCGGAAGTAAATTTTTGTTCCGGAAGGCGTTCTGGAGTTGTCTGTCAAGTCCTCTTCGTTTCGCGCGAACGTGAAAGCCTTCATTTTGGCGTTGTCTCCAGAACGTGAGTATTTTTCCCTCAATAGCTTTTCTAAAAATTGTTTTAACATTTTAATTTGCTCTTGTTACCTTTTTAGAAGTATTCTCTTTCATGTTGTACAAATTGTATACTCAGACATAGATAAAAAACACAGATATTTTTATTTCTTGCAGCTTTGAGCAAAAGATGTCGGCGCCGGCCTCTGATGGAAAGCCAAAGTAAGCTTAACTATTGAGTCTTTCGAAGACATTCCAACGGAAAATATTTTCATGCACATCTTTATAAGTTTACATTTTTTCACGATCGTTGGGCAAATAGCTGAATTGTCGTATTTTGCTTTTAGAACTATGGAGTGGACTGAAGATCACGACGTACTTTTGCTTCGAGAAATCCTGGCGAGCGATTTGTTTTCATTCAAAAAAGGAAGCGTTGCCAGGGGAGAAAGGTGGGAATCGATCTCAGAAACGTTAAATGAAGTGAAGACACTCAGTTTTCATCTCAAACTTGATAAGAGGGCAGTAAGAGACCGATGGGTTCTTCTCCAAAAGCTTATTGAGAAGAAAGAATGACATTGTTCCCAAGTATGAACATGGTAAGTCAGTGTTTATTTATTTCAACCAACACACAGGTATTTGTTAGAATTAATGTCTTATTATTAACTTGCGTTTTGTGAATTCAAAAAAAAAATTCACTCATTATTGTTGTTACAAGTTTGACTCCTGCATTGATCATGCACCACAAGAAGAATTCAAATACTTAATAAATTCGTGTTTAATTAAAATGGCCTCCACTTCTGCTTTGTTTACTTGAGAGAATTCATCAAAAATAATACTTCAATGAAGGAGGGTCTATACTAAAAAACTCTGAGGTTTTGCTTCCATATAGGCAGGTAATAGCATTATTAAGAAGCGCACACACAAGATACATTTTTCCTACACTACTCATTCCAATTTTAAGGTTTTTCTTAAAATCCAAAAACTTGAAGTCGTTGATTATATCCCCAAAGAGCCACTCAACGGTTATTCTAACAGAACTCGTGATCTGGAGGTTCCACTGTAATCCATTCTATGAATTTCGTAATGCTGATTAAGTCATGTTAACGTCAATGACGGGAGGAAAAAAACCACGTTTTATATCGCTCACCACGATCCATTTTGTCTCCAAAGTGGCAAAAACGAAATTTTAAACACCTATTGTGAACACAAGACAAAAGAAGTAATCTGAAAACATAGTGAACGTTTATTGCACGGTTTCCCCATAAGTATTAACGTCCTCAAAAGCTAATAGCAAAAATCAGAAAGGGTGTTTAATTAAGTTCCCATACACATTATGACATATTTCGCGATTTTCCTTCTCTTTTGCCATTTTGTTTATTTGTTTGTTTGTTCATTTTCTGCCATCAAACGTTCGTATCCTACCACTTATTATGATGAAGACTGGGATTGAATCTCAAACTAAGCGTCGCTTACATGTTAGGTGTATTTTCTGTCCTTTCGAGCTTTCTCTAAGAAGAGTATTCTCAGAGTCCTATGGGTATTGCTCCTTCCTCAAATACCAATATTTCCAAATTTCAATTCATTTGGAGTCAAAAAAGACGAGCCATAGATTTTCCAGCTCTAAGCATGCCGCTCTAAGCTTTGAGCATGCCGTTCTAAGCTCTGAGCATGCCGCTCTAAGCTCTAAGCATGCAGCAAATCGATATTTTTTGACTGTACATTTTAACTGTAAGTACTTTTCTATACGAGCGAGCTAGTAAGATGCCTCCTCGTGTCAAGCACGTACGTGGAAGGCTTAACTTGGTTGCCTTTCTTTAAAAACACGTTTGTAGAGATAAGTCTTCTAAACTCTTTCTTTACGTCTCTTTTGAAAAAAGCATAAGCCAGGGGGTTAATTGCCGAATTTAAAACCAAGACAGGAAATTTGTATTTTACATTGTTGCATGATGCCATTCCAGTAGTGTCGAATAGTATTAGAAACTGAACCTACAGTGCAAATACATTCCGTAGGTAATAACAAACACTCCTATCACAATACCCATCATTATTACAGCAGACTTCTCGCCGTGATAGGTTTTAAGAGACACACAGCGATGATTATATCGTAGCTGTTTCGATAAAGTGCGTGCCGACGCATAATGCTTGCGTACACGAACTATTATTGAAACAAAACTGAATACCATCAGCGTAGATGGGAGAAACTCGAGAAAAATTACATCCAGCCAGCAAAAAATAGCATCAACAAGTCTCGTTTTTAAACTAACACGAAGTGAAAACTCAAGCACCTCAAAACCAGACGGTTGTAGTCCAAGAGAAGAAAATAACTTGGATGATGTGACGGCGAGTCATAAAAGTAATCTATTTTAGATGATGGACGATGGCAATAAAACGATCCAGTACTAAGACACATAAGTTTACAACAGACGTGTAACTAAACAACCACCTTATAAAATTCACCCAAGGCAGCCGTTGAGGTCAGTGGCAGGTGTTTGTAAAGTCGCATAAAAACAGAGAAGGAATAAGACTCAAAACAACAAAGAAATCCGCCACGGCAAGTGAAACAATAAACGCGTTGGTTTTGGTGCGGAGATTTCGTCTGCTGCAAACGAGGAAGATTATAAATCCATTTCCAATGATAGCCAGAAATGAAAGAACCCAGCCAAGAATCCAAAACCAGGTCTCCATCTTAACTGTTAAAGGAAGTTCTTATTAACTATAGATTATAAACAACACCTTGCATAAATATCAGGGTAGCATTTATTTTTTACTATCCCGAGGGGGTAGGGCACTCAACGAAGTTTTACACAGCGAGGCTGTGCCGCGATGTCCAATCCCTCTTACCCTTTTATATACCATGGAGTTACCCCTTTTGTATACCTTCTACTGACAGATAGTACTCCTCTCATATACCTAATTGCTGTATTTGCACCTTCTTTTGAATATAAGTCAATCACGGAACTGGGAAGTTTTCCTATCTCTTTCACGTCCACAAAATATATTTGTTTGTCCTTTTTTGGTTCTATTAAAGACCAAAAGGGCAGATTTCCATAGTTTTTCATATACTTAAACTAATGAAACCCTTGCCCTTTCATGTATTCACCTACTAAAGCCTGGAAAGGTACCCCTCTTGAGCGGAGTCTCCCCCCCGTATCGGCCATCATAGGGAGTACCACCCCCCCCCCCGGCGGTACTAATCGTTTTCATTTATACTAACGGTGCTAATGAATGTCATGATAATTTGTATTGTGCAGAGCCGTGACAGTCAATTTGCATCAAGAAGAAATATAACTGCTTATAAGTAGTTTAATGATAAGGAATACATTTGAAACAAGAGAGGATAAAGGGGACAGAGAAGGCATCCTCCGTACACACCCTATTCCATAGGTAATTCTCCTAGAGTTATTTTAAGACCACAGATCCCAAGGGGGATTAGACAACAGCCAATCACGTAGCGCGAATGTGTTCCGTGTGGATGACCCACACTCTGAGCCACGCGTCCTTCACGAATTGACGCAGAAAAAAATGGCGGAAGACGCGGAGAGCGATATTGCTATTCGTTTTGTCGACGAAAACGACTAAAGAGAGATTTCTGTTAAAGCTGTTTTAGCGAAACGGAAATTAAAAAAGAATCCCCCTTCCTCTCTTGCTAACAGTACAGCAGGGTAATCCTTAACACAATGAATATTCTCTCAGGATCATTTATAATTTACAGTTTGAAGAGAGCAATTTCTGGTTTGATATTTATTCTTTCATTAGTCTTTTATTATTCAACAAAAATAACACTGGGCGTCCTATAATAATAATAATGATAATAATAATCTAATAACTTCTAGAGCGCTATTTACATTCACTGATCAACAGCGCTTAACAACTTAAAAAAAACTACAATAAAATTCAAATTTGTAAAACTAATTACATGTACATGAATATTACTTGCTACTTGCTTTATTGTACAAACGATCGGTTTGAATAGACCGGCGAAATTTCTCATTTTGTTTACGCACTGAGGTTACGATAACTTCGAGTTAAACTGATTTCACGGGTTGTCAAAGAGTCGAGCGATTCCCTTTTCCCAGGTGAGCGCCGACTCATTTCGCTTCAATATTCAGAAATGCTCTCGATCTCTTTACGCTTTCATTGCCTTTCGCCCGACATGTTTTGCACGTTTAGTCATGCAAAACCTCCACGAAACATCCACGCAGCGCGGGAGGTAACTCAATCCCGATTCTAAAAATAACTCGAGACGAATTACCTATGGAATAGGGTAAGTATGGGGGATGCCTTCTCTGTCCCCTTTATCCTCTCTTGATTTGAAGCAACGAAAATAGTATACAAAATGTATTCAGTTGGTAAATTCTAGGAATCTAGTACATCACACAAAATTCGGCTTTTATCAATTACAAAGCTTTTTGTTCATTGTTGTCATAGTATATCGATTTTAATAAAAACTATATTTTCATCTGATTTCAATCCATAGCAAATTACAGGTGAAAATTTTGTAGCGATCGGACAAGGAAAAAACCACTTTTTAGACCATTGAAAAATATCGGTATGGCCTCTGAACAGGCGGTGTTGGACACGGTCCGAATGGCATCATGGGGAAAAAATCAAAAACGGCTCATTTGCATCTGACCTTCGCTCTGTTCACATCTCTCGTTACGCCATAAAATTACCGGGAGAAATAGTGTGATATGGACATTACAGGTCTTCTTCCGCTTTTAAAGGACATAACATGCGATGTTCATTTGAGATCTTTCTCCGGGAAGGTGGCCGCAATCGACGTTTACTGCTGGCTTCACAAAACTGTTATTTTCTGTGTCGAAGAGATTGATTTTGGGATCGAAGCAACGCGGTACGTATCAACACGTCGTTCTTACATGTGCATAAAAGTGCTTGATTTTGAACGTAAGCTTCTCTTTAGCGCTCTTCTCACCACAGATTTTTTTTCCAGGTACATTGACATGTGCAAGAAGGATACTGATCTTCTCATCGAAAATAATGTGCAATCTATTCTGGTTTTCCAGAAGAAGCTGGAGAGCAAGGCAAATGTGGCATCCTCCTCCGCTAACTTGTTGTTGTTGAGGACAACAGCAAGTTAGCGGAGGTTTTCTAGTCATTTTTTTCCGTACGAATTCAGTTTTATCTGTTCGTTATTTTTTGTATGATTTATTAGGAACCATGAAGAATCTCGCACAGAAGGTTTAACTCTTTACGGACAAGGGCAGAAGGAAGAAGCCAAGGAACTATTCAAAAAGAAGGGCCTAAGGGCCGCTTCGATGACATATATATTACAAAAAAAATATCATATTTTTAAAGACGAATAAAAAGGAAATGAAAGAAAGTATTCTGAGCTGATCGTGTAGTGAAAGTATTCTAAGCTGGTTCGATCGTGACCGTGCGAGTATATTTATAATACGAAAGATGCCGCGGAATGGAGTCACGATTCACGCACGTAGGTAAACTTCAAGTGGCATTTTGACCCGTAAAACGGCGGGGCCCGCTGGGGCCCGCCGACCATTTCAGATTCTTGAACAACAAAACTAATAGATTATGCTAAAAATGGAGGTCAGAGGTCGTTGAACACAGAGAAGATATAGACTGAAAAGCATAAACAATAGCTCTTAACTAAACAAAGGGATTATTCGCAGGAAGAATTACAACGAACAATATCAATAGAAAACAAGCATACATCATATTGTTATAAGAACTGCGGCTTGCTACATCTGTCTACTCAAACTTTTCCACAAAAAATTATCGTAAATCACTTGATAAACGGCGAAAATCGAAGAAAATCGAAGACACTACCCGCACAAAATGTATTTACATTCGGCGGAGCTAAACGTAGTGGCAGTGACAGAGAATGTAAATACTTTCCTATTGGTATGATCGCACGTGAGCCGTTATGGCGTTAATTGACTCTATTGTTATTAGGTATATAAGGTTTTGACAGTTGTAATGTATTCATCTCAGCTCTCGAACTATCAACTTTTATTTTTATATCTTACTTTATTCATCTATCGATCGATTTTTTACCTTTAACCCCCAGAGGTTGTGCGACCGCATCGGTTGGGGAATACGTTCCCAATTTTTTCCCATTGGGTTTTGGGTTTTCGTATCAGGCGGCGCACGTGTATAGTTTAGCCTGAGTGACTTTATTTAGGCATATTTGTATACCATTCTTTAGTTATGATGTTGAACTTTGTATGATATTTGGACGGCATTAAACACTCAGGCTCCTTAGTTCGAGCTGCACACCCATTCCCGTCTCTTAGTCGTGAATATAAATAGGAAGGTGAAAGAATCAGTCCGCCATCTGCAATGATGTGATTGGACAAAATTGGTCACGTGGACCGTGTCCAACACCGCCTGGCCTCTGAAAAACTGTATCGAAACACCTTAAGTCAACTTAAAAAGTAATTATATTCTAAGTCAAGCGCTGTGACAAATGATCGTGAGATTTCTTTAGGATGAACTTAACTTGTTGAAGATCGATCCAGTTAAGAAATTAAATCGAACGTTTTCTCGCTAAAATGTCTTTATATAGTTACAATTAACATGTGACCGTAACGGGCGTTTTCGTCTGACAGCCCGCTTAAGGACAATCGGTTAGTTAACGGACATTATGGCATGTCCCCTTGGTGGGTTCCGCTGTATCTTCCCTTTGTTTGATTCGGTCAAGGTTAATTCCTATTGATATTCATTCAAAAAATTTCTTGCTGCAGAATAAGGCACTGCAAAAACAAGAAGCTCTGGAGATTAGGATGAGCTTTTTAGTGCTTGAGGAAATGGAGGAAAATTTTATATATTGCGAAGAAGAAAAAGCCAGTACTTACTACTGCCTAAAAACTAGCAAGGACAGCAAAAATAAAACTCCACAGATCACAACTGCAATTTGAAGAATATCTGGTGGACTAAACATCACTTTAAAGGCTTAAATCGTCCCTGTATTTGCCGAGGAACAGACAAATGAAGATGGAAACTTAAGAGGCCCTGTCAGGGAGGGGTCCCATGTCGCTCGTCTGAAATTTTAAAACGTCTCGTGTCGGTGTTTATAAATGCTTCATGTCGCTGTCGAAAATTGAACGAAAATTCTTTGTCTTTCTCGGAATTTTAGAAAAGGGGATGGAGATGCGTTAGGAAGAAACCATTTCAGTTCTGCAATTTCTCAGTTAACACGTCGCGTCTATTCATCGCCATTCACAATTGAGTGATCCACGTTCAACATTTTAAGACGAAAGGTGGATTTCCACCACCGCGTAATTTTTCCGTGCGTACGCGCGTAAAAAAAAGAGTAGAGGCTATGTATGAAAGGCCACGCATAAATGTAAAAGTTGAATCTCGCTCAACTCTTACGTTTACGCGTGGCCTTTCATACATTGCCTCTATTTTGAGGGTCTCAATGGGGTGGTGGCTTTTACGGTTATCGCCTAAAATTTTCGCTCTTTTACGGCTATCGATTAATTTTTTTCAGTTACGGTTAACAAAAAAGTTAGAAATCAATTTCTTTTGTTTCAAAGAGTTAGATATTAATAAACCTGTATTTTTTGTATCTTCAAAGCAAAATAAAGCAGGATAAAGGTTTTAGGATCATCTCAGGATAAAAAGAAATTATTCTTTTGAAAAATTTTAACATTTGATAGATCACACTATTTATAAAGTATTCCATTTTTAACATTATTTGACACATAGAAATGTCAATAGTCAATTTAAAAATAATTTTGTGAAAAAGCAAAAGCAGACACGCGAACGTCCAACTCCAGGCTGGGATGGGACATTCATTATAACAGATTAAAATGGCCGTTTCTACACTAGAGACGGATTATTCGTGTGAGGCTGGGTTATCCGTTTGATAAGTCGCGTCAGATAGGCAATACGTCTTAGTTTGAAATGGAAAGGGTTTTAATTTTGAATGAACAATCCGCCTGACTTTATCCGTCAATTTTGACGGACAGTTTGAAGATGGATTATCCGTTTCAAATAGCCTGTGTACAGCAGATTCCTCCTCTCAGAAAAAATTGGAGAAGGGGTGTCTGTGGGGGAGGGGGCGACTGTACACAGGCTATCTGAAACGGATAATCCATTTCTAGCTCTACAGTAGTTTGAAAACGGCCAATAACAAAATTCCCTTGTTCAGTGTTTTTAATCATAGAGAAGGACTGTACATGCAGAAAGACTGTTTGCCGTTGCCTTGTCCATAGGCCTCATTTTTCCGCGCGGTTAATGCGTCACGTGGCCCGAGCGAGTTTTTTTCTCAGATACGCCACCGAAATGCCTTCACCAAGATTGCGTGGGAAGACGCCGAACAGGGACTAGGCATGGCAATGTCCACCTTAGCGGCAGAGAAAAACAGGGAATTGTTGTTTATCAGTAACGTGTTTTACAAACAGTTACATCTCTAGATGTTGTTTCACTAGTATTTCAAGGGCACGACCTCCTAAAAATCGCAAATTTCAATCCCCAGCAAGAAGCCAGATTTTCGGTATGGAAAAAATAATTAAGTTCCCCGAGAGAGCGGCGGAAATGGAGTCTAAGTCTAGGTCACAACTTAAAGGCGCTTGGACTAACGTGCGTACGGAGTCAAAGTAGCCGGGAAATAAATAACGCAACCATAAGTGTGTTTAGCACCTTCCTTAAAATTAACAAATCTAGGGAACAATTTCTTTTACGGTTAACTCTTTTTTTACCCTATTTACGGCTAACGGTTAAAAATTTTCAATTGTTACGGCTATCGGCTAAATTTTTGGCCGTTTTACACCTATCGGTTAACCCCATTAGGACCCTCTATTTTATTTACGTGCGTAAAATTTACTAGCGTTCGCACCGAAAAATTACGCGTCAGTGGAAATCAGCCCTAACTGACTTGATAAATCGTGAAGGCGTGGTCTACTCTGTCAGAGCGGTTGGAAGGTCGGTGGTTAGTTTACCTGCTTCCAGGTCTCTCCACCGTCGTCAACGCCGTGCTGCTGTAAAAGACTGCGTGTTTAACTTAATCTTGTTTGCAGATAAATTATATTCCATTTCCGAGTTGTTTGTTTCTTTGTGTTTCGAGAGCAGAAGCAGAAAATACCTCATGCTTTCTTTTAACGAGAAGGCAGCCGCAATTTGATTTAAATACACTAAGAGAGGAATCGGATTTTTGCGCACTGTCCTATGGGTCTTGCTCCTTTCTTAACCCTTTAAGTCCCAATGGTGACCAACATCAATTTTCTCCCAACAATATTCATACCTTGTCAAGAAATAATGTTATGAGAATTTATGAAACGACCACCAAAGAGAAAATGCTTTGATCTGCTATCAAATTCTCCCAACTGATTCTTAAAGGTAATGTATGGAAATCAGTTTGGAGAACTTGTATGTGAATATTGGGGCTTAAAGGATACAAAAAAAATATTCGCGCAAGGAAAAATTAAATGGAAAAAAAAATTCATGCACGCCAATTAACCCTAAAAAATATTCATGCTACGGCCTAAAACATTCATACAAGGAATTTGATGACAAAAAAAAAAATTCCTGCGACTCGAAAATTCCCCACTCCCCCCTAACTTTTCTAATGGTCGTCCCTTAGCGGAAGTCCAAACTAATGCTGCCTACATACATGCGACGCATGCGTAATAACAACCTGGATATTAGGATTGCAGGGTCCTCTTATAGCCTGCAATAACGCTTTTGCGTAAAAAGCAAGGTCACATTTATCAAATTGAGGTATTCCTAAGTTAGCAAGAGCTAGAGAAAATGTGGACCGTCACGTGGCAACAGCGCTAAAACATCTGTCAGTCAAACGGGACAAAGTCAGTCACGTGAGTTATCCCTTTATAGCAATTTATTGTTAACTTGGTTCACTAAATAATTGCGAGGTCATTGTATTCTTATTTGCCACAGTTCTTTATTAGAAACTGCGACAGGTGTTACAAATTACGGCCAAAGTTAGGCAGCAGTTTATTAGAAGAAGTTTTTTTCGTTTCGCTATCCAATCAAAAGCGAGTAGGTAAAACTGCATGACTGTCAAACAAAATACACATATATGAGATGCTACAAGAAGTTAAACTCAAAGCAAAGAAACAGCTTGGAAACTTGTTTGCTAAAGAAACCGATGGCGTTTCACGTCATGAGAAATAAGAGCACTCCTGTGTGCTGTCGATGCAGATCGTACTAACGTTCTTAAACATTTCATTCAGGCTAAGCTAAATTGATCGGAATAATTTGCATTTGGAAGATAAATAAACTACTACTTAATTCACATGCTCAAAAATGATCTTCCTCGATTCTCGATTCATGCAGAATATTTCTTTCTTAACAGTCACCAAAATGGAGAAAGTGAACCAAGTGTCTGCTAGCAGGATGTGAACATAAAATTATACTCTCACGATGTGATATTAAAGGTTCCATCTGATAAGAACTTTCGCCTCCCACCACTGTGTGAACTTGATCCTAAGTCCTTTCCCTAATATTTTGCATTCTCTTAGGGTCCAAAGGTTCTTGTTTTTTCTCCCCATACGCCTTTTTTTAATTTTTTCTCTTTACAAATTCCAATTCGCTCTTAGTCAAGAGTCACAGATCTATCTGGCACTCTCTTCTCAATCCTTTCATCGTCTTTTAAGTCCTACATCCTCCAAAATTGAGTCACCCGTCGACATGTGGTAGGGTTTAGTTAAAATTGATGTATTTTCTTTAAAACACAGCGCCAACAAGTCTTTTAAACTCCTTCTTTATGTCTCTTTTAAAAAAGGCATAAGCCAGCGGGTTAATGGCCGAGTTTAAAACCAAGACAGGAATTTTGTAGTTTTCATCATCGCAGGGCGATGAGGATAGTAGTAGAAAACCACAACGCAGATGCATCCGATAGCAAACAAGAAACACTCCTATCACAAGACCCATCATTATTACTGCAGACGTTTCGTGATGGGTTTTAAAAGACACCTGATGGTTAAAACGTAACTGTTTTGCTAAGGTGCGTG
The DNA here is from genome assembly GCA_964035525.1 of Porites cylindrica. Lineage (NCBI taxonomy): Eukaryota > Metazoa > Cnidaria > Anthozoa > Scleractinia > Poritidae > Porites > Porites cylindrica. The sequence goes on along the minus strand of OZ037786.1, from coordinate 15,938,807 downwards.
CTGACTGATCATGCCTGCATACATGAAATATCATTGATCCAAAGCAGAGTATCAGTATAACACATGGAAGAATCTCGAAAACTATATATAATGGTCAGCCAAATTGCAAAAGGACAGGTCTTGTTTTGATATAAAACAATACAAAGGATATCTTGAGCGCATTATAACTAACTACTAGAACCCAAGAGAAGAAAATACTATGGGTAATTCGACGGCGAGTCATCAAAGTAATGTATTTTAGAGGATGGACGATGGCAATAAAACGATCCAGTACTAAGACGCATAAGTTTACAACAGACGTGTTACTAAACAACCAGCTTATAATATTCAGGTGTTTGTAAAGTTGCAAAAAAACAGAGAAGGAATAACGCTCAAACCAACACAGAAATCCGCCACGGCAAGTGAAACAATAAACGCGTTGGTTTTGGTGCGGAGATTTCGTCTGCTGCAAACGAGGAAGATTGTAAATCCATTTCCAGTGATAGCCAGAAATGAAAGAACCCAGCCAAGAATCCAAAACCAGGTCTCCATCTTAACAGTTAAGGGAAGGTCTTATTAACTATAGATTATAAACAGCACCTTGCATAAATATCAGGGTAGCATTTATTTTTTACTATCCCGAGGGAGGGGGGGGGGGGGGAGGGCACTCAACGAAGTTTTATCATGAGGGAGGCTGTGCCGTGATGTCCAATCCCCCTTACCCTTTTATATACCAGTTACCCCTTTTGTATACCTTCTACTGACAGATAGTACTCCTGTCACATGCCTAGTTAAGACTTTAATTGCTGTATTTGCACCTTCTTTTGAATGTAAATCAATCACGGAACTAGGACGTTTTCTTGTCTCTTTCACATCCACAAAATGTATCTGTTTGTCTTTTTTTTGGTTCTATTACTGACCAAAAGGACAGATTTTCATAGTTTTTCATACACTTAAACTAATGAAACCCTAGCCCTTTCATAAATTTACCTACTAAAGCCTGAAAAGGTACGTACCCCTCTTGGGCGGAGCCTCCCCCCCGTATAGGCCATTATAGGAAGTACCACCCCCCCCCCCCCCCCCCCCGCCCCGGCGGTACTAATATTTTTACTAACGGTGCTAATGAATGTCCTATTACACGGTGGCGCGAAGATAAGAATTTTATTTTCGAGTGGCAAAACAATATTTTACGAACGAGCGCAGCGAGTGAGTAAAATATTGTTTTTGCCACGAGAAAATAAAATTCATATCTTCAAGCCGCCGTGTAATGTTCTTTTTATTATATAGACAAAAACGATCTAGTTCTAAACTGTGTAAGTTTCCAACGGAAGTGTTACTGAACAGCCACCTTATAAAACTCACCCAAGATAGCAATTAATGTTGAGGCAAGTAGCAGGCGTTTTTGCCGTAATGTCGCAGAAAAACAGAGAAGGAGTTACGCTCAACTACAACACAGAAATCTGCCACGGCGAGGGAAAGAATAATCGCGTTGGTTTTGGTGCGGAGATTTCGTCTGCTGCAAATGAGCCGAGGAAGATTGTCAATTTATTTCCAGTGATGGTCAGTAATGAAAGAAACCAGCCGAGAATCCAAAACCAGGTCTCCATCCGTATTGACAGTTAAAGGAAATTCTTATCAACTATAGATTATAAACTAGTAAAAACTAAAGGTACTGAGTGCGGGCGGCAAGGATCGAAGGTTAAAACGCTTTTTCTCCATCACTGTGCTTAAGTGTGCCTTACGTGCGTTTCATGTGAGAGAACACGCGTGATCAGATTACGAGTGATACAAGGTCCAAACGCGCGTGATCAAATTGCCTTCTGTATATTCCATTCATTCTTTATGGAAGTCCAAACGAATGCTGGCTACATACATGTGACGCATGCGAAATAACTAGTAACTAGTAATAACCAAAGGAAGGGAGTGCGGGCGACAACGATCGAAGGTCAAAACGCTTTTGCTCCATCGCTGTGCTTTGCGTAAGTTTCGCGTGACATATGGTCAAAACACGCGTGATCAGATTACGAGGGGCAGAAGGTCGAGACGCGTGTGATCAAATTGCGTTCTGTGCGAGTCCCTTCATTTTTACTGGAAGTCCAAACTAATGCTGGCTACATACATGTGACGCATGCGTAATAACAACCTGGAGATTAGGATTGCGGGCTCCTCTTGTAGCCCGCAATAACACTTTTATCAAATTGAGGTATTCCTAAGTTAGCAAGAGCTAGAGAAAACGGGGACCGTCACGTGGCAATAGCGCTAAAACATCTGTCAGTCAAACGGGACGAAGTCAGTCACGTGAGTTATCCCTTTATTGCAATTTATTGTTAACTTGGTTCACTAAATAATTGCGAGGTCATTGTATTCTTATTTGCGACAGTTTTTTATTAGAAACTGCGACAGGTGTTACAATTTACGGCAAAAGTTAGGCAGCAATTTATTAGAAGAATTAAGTTTTTTTCGTTTTCGCTATCCAATCAAAAGCGAGTAGGTAAACTTGTATGACTGTCGAAAAAAAACATATATATGAGATGGTATAAGACGTTAAACTCAAAGCAAATAAACAGCTTGGAAACTTGTTTGCTAAAGAAAACGATGGCCTTTCTCGTCATGAGAAATAAAAGTACTCAGACCTATGTATGGTCGTACTAACGTTCTTAAACATTTCATTCAGGCTTAGTTAAATTGATCGGAATAAATTGCATCTGGAAGATAAATAAACTACTACTTAATTCACATGCTCTTTTTTAACAGTACGCCAAAATAGAGAAGGTGGAACCAAGTGTCTGCTAGTACGATGTGAACATAAAAATATAATCTCACGATGTGATATTAAAGGTTCCATCTGATGAGAACTTTCGCCTCCCACCACTGTGTGAACTTGATCCTAAGTCCTTTCCCTAATATTTTACATTCTCTTAGGGTCCAAACGTTCTTGTTTTCTCTCCTCATACGCCTGTTTTTTTTTGTTGTTGTTGTTGTTTTTTCCAAATTCCAATTCGCTCTTAGTCAAGAGTCACAGATCTATCTGGCAGTCTCTTCTCAAGCCTTTCATCGTCTTTTAAGTCCTACATCCTCTAAAATTGAGTCACGCGTCCTTTGGTAGGGTTTAGTTAAAACTGATGTAAAACACAGCGCCAACAAGTCTTTTAAACTCTTTCTTTATGTCTCTTTTAAAAAAGGCATAAGCCAGCGGGTTAATGGCCGAGTTTAAAACCAAGACAGGAGTTTTGTAGTTTTCATCATTGCATGGCGATAAGGATAGTAATAGAAAAGTACAACGCAGATAAATCCCATAGCAAACGAGGAACACTCCTATTACAAGACCCATCATTATTACTGCAGACCTCTCGTGGTGGATTTTAAAGGACATCTGATGGTTAAAACGTAACTGTTTTGCTAAGGTGCGTGCTGACTGATCATGCCTGCATACATGAAATATCATTGATACAAAGGAGAGTACTAACACAACACATGGAAGAAACTCGAAAATTATTATGGTCAGCCATATAAAAGGGACAGGTATTGTTTTGAAATAAAACATAAAAAGGATAAACGTTAGCACATTATAACTAACTGTTAGAACCCAAGAGAAGAAAATAACTTGAATAGTTCGACGGCGAGTCATCAAAGTAGTGTATTTTAGAGGACGGACGATGGCAATAAAACGATCCAGTACTAAGCCGCATAAGTTTACAACAGACGTGTAACTAAACAACCACCTTATAAAATTCACCCAAGACAGCCAACGTTGAGGCCAGTGGCAGGTGTTTGTAATGTCGCAGAAAAACAGAGAAGGAATAACACTCAAACCAACACAGAAATCCGCCACGGCAAGTGAAACAATAAACGCGTTGGGTTTGGTGCGGAGATTTCGTCTGCTGCAAACGAGAAAAATTGTAAATCCATTTCCAGTGATGGTCAGAAATGAAAGAACCCAGCCAAGAATCCAAAACGAAGTCTCCATCTTAGTAGATAAAGGAAGTTCCTCTTAACAGATTATAACTCACATCCCTGCTTAAATAACAGGGTCACATTAAATACGAGTTGTCTTTATTTCAATGTAATAACAGTCCTTATTAATGCCATAAATATTTACATCGGACTAAGCCATAACAATTGATTTGCATCAAGAATAAAAATATAACTACCTATTTTTTGTGTGTGTGTGTTAATAAAGAAACTGGATGATTCTAAACGAGGAAAACAGGTGCAAAATGTTCTAGTGAATTCTCGTTTTGTTAAATATACCGTTCCAGCTTTGGACAGCTCGTCTACTCTTTCGGGGTTGGGCTGCCTAATCATTCTAATCATTCGTTTGAGAGGGGCCATTGAACTATGATAAATTTTTATAGCTGTATCAGCAGTAAAACATGCATTTTTTTCTTTCTCCTTGACCGAGTCACGGCTAGTTATTTTTCACCTCATGCCAGCAGAGTGACGTTCTGACGATTTATTTTCAGTTATGCTGGTTCTCTACACCTGATCTTGACCAATAAACAAGCCAGGGCAACTGTCATTTTACATATAAGACCATTTACACAATAATTATACTAATGAAACTGACAGTGGCTTCTCTGAGCCGGCAATCATCGACGGTGCTATATCATCAGTTATTTTTGGTTGAATTTTAATTATGGAACACCATGAATTTAAGTCTTAATTAAAAAGACAGTCCATCAACCACGATCCAAGACCAGTAAAAACGCAACAAGCAATCATTATGTTGACAAATTTTGGTAACAAAATTAAACAGTTACGGTTGTTTGACTTTTATTACGACTAACGGTTACAAATTTCCACCTGACGGCTGAAATTTGTGGCTGTTTTATGGCCAACAGTTAATCCCGCCGAGACCCTCCTAAACGCAGCAGCATGAATTAACCTGCCCTTGCTTTCCATTTGGTCGGGGTTAGAGCCTATTGTCATTCATTTAAATTTTTTTTTTCTGCAGAAAAAGGCTATGCAATCGAGAGGGCCTGGGGACTACCATGTGTCACAAAATTTTTGCGGGTTCTAATTTTTGTGTTTTTTGCGATTTTTTCAGCAATCCCCAAAAATAAGTTCCTGCAAAAATTTCTCCCGCAAAAATTTACTCCAGAGAAAATATTCTCTAACTGAAATTCGCTACACAAAAATACAGCACTAAGAAATCGTGCCTGTTCAATTACAACTTGCCTTTTTCATTCAGAAACAAAACGGTGTGCAATGAATTACTGGTATTAAATAGGGTTTGCATACGGTAGTATTAGCTGTGGTCACACTACAGACTTTTACCTAGGTAAACCCTTTTTACCTAGGGCAAATTCATCAAAAATCTACCTAGGTAAATTCATCTGGGGTTTTGTTTTACCTAGGTAAAAATTCTGGGAAGGTCACACTACTGATATCGGCTCCCAATATTTTCACGCCTGTTAAATTTTTTGGAGCGTAAATTCAAGAAGGCAAAATGCGCAGGGATCTAGCTGATCAAAGAGACGTTTTTTTCTTTTATCTCGGTGTTATTTCTTACGCTAATTCAACGTGCAAGGTGAAGAAAGGCGAAGACGTAGACGACTTGTGCTCCCAAAATTTCTTTCACAGCTTGATCTATGTCCGGTTCTGTCATCAAGACCTTCGCCGACGAGCGTCTATTGGCTAGCAACCTCAGTATTTCATTTTTCCCTAGCTATTGCTTTGGGGTAGCTGTCAAGGGAAACTCTATTGTTTTCGAGACATATCCAAGACCCAGACGATAAAATTTCCCCGAGGTAAGATACCTAGGGAAAAATCGGTCACACTTAAAAAATCAAGTTTCCCTAGGTAAACTGTCAACAAGTCGTGTTTACCTAGGTAAAAAGTCTGTAGTGTGACCACAGCTATTGTTTGAAAATATGTATTTCTATTGCACCTACTTAACAAAAACGAAAATATTGTCAATGCTGGGTACTGGGTATTTTCTGAAAATCGCAAAGATTAATTCCCAGCAGGAAAAACCAATCTGTCCTAATCGCAAAAATTAGTTCCCGCAAACACAAAAAATCACCAATCCGCAAAAATATAAACTTCCGCAAAAATTTCGTTCCACACGGTAGCCTAAACCTTTTTGCGCCAGAGAAAATGGTGGAAAATTTCACACGTTTTGAGAAGAAAAACTAGTCGCAACAGATTAGACAACAATGACCTCAACCAGGTTTTGGCGCCCAGCGGATTTAGGAAAACACAAGGGTTTGGGTGGGGTGCTCAGTCTCACGCGGTCATAAGACCTGGTCTCGGTCGTTCTTAGGGACCGGTCATTATTCATCGCCTGGGGGAAGGGAGGGCGAAGGATTTTTGTTGCAACAACGGAGAACTTACGTGATCCCCCCTTAAAGCATACAGTGTGGTTTTGATCCGCCCACATTGGCGGTGGAAGATTTCATGATCCCACCTCTTCTATCCCAGCCACCACAAAAAGCCAGTGTTACTATATGCAAGCAAGTGACATCTAAATTAATACTTTACGTCTCATGAACCTTGAACAACAACTTCACCTATTTTATCATCTGATATGAACTGAATTGTCTGTGAAGGGTTACTCTTCTCAAACAAATCGTTGAAAACAAAGTCATTGTCGCTCTCGTCCTCCACAATGTGGAATTCTTCCTCATATTCTTCATCCTCTGATTCCCCGTCACTTTCCCAGTCTTTAGCACCACACGATTTGTCTGTGTTCACAGACTCTTTGATGTGTCGGTAATAACGACAACGAATTGCTTTTACTTTGTTAAGCTATCGATCAAAAGTGGTTAGTCCGTGTTCGTTCAGGTAGAAGTCAAGTTCTTTTACATTTAACTTTTCGATCTTGCCACTCTCAGTAAGGGTGTCCCATTTGAAGTCCACGTATCTCCGTTCTTCCTCTCGCCTCTTTCGTTTTTCAGCTTCTATTGTTGCAATGTCTTTTCTGATATCAATATCTTTAAGATGAATAATATATGTAATAACATGCTTCCCATCAAAATTGTATTTTGAACAGAAGCTCTTGATAGTATCTCCATCGTTAATTACACTGACGGAATCTTCCTCATACAAGTCCTTCAAACATTTTCTCGGGAGTCATCCGGTGTCCTGCCTGTCGATTCCGTCTGATAGACATCCATGAAATGTCCCCGATTGTTTGGGTCTGGTAGAGGCTGCGGAATTCTTTCTGTCTCTGGTCCCCCCAGCTATCGTTAGAACAGCAAGAACCGAGATTGGAGATCTCCTCTATACCGCAGCATCACGAAAGAATCCCACATTAAGCTCTCCACGGATGTAGTTGTCTTCCATAAACGATTCGATCTTTCTGAAGTATACTGCACCAGGGAATTCCATTTTGTTTCTTCCTGATGCCCTCCGATATCTATCAAGATGAGAAGAACTGAAAAAGGACAGTTCCTCAGGAGGCTCACTCGCTTTACTCTTAATGTAGTCTTTAAGAATAGGGGCGTCATCAATCTTCTCGGAAACCTGACCGCATACGTACCAGGCATTTTTCTCCATCCGCGTCTTTTCAAGAGGCTGCAAAGGAGGGCTGGGGGGACGAAGCAGAGACACTAAACTAATCATTTGTTGATATACCATGTTTATAGTTCTTACTTCTGTTGTTGTTGTTTGTAATGACGGTGAACCACCTCGTTTATCGAACGTTCTTATTACGGGGATACCTTTCAATGACTCTAATAATAGAATTTAAAACATTGAACTTTGTGGGCATTTAAACTATAGAACGTAAACATTTTTTAGCATCACGTTTAATACATAAGTACAACCAATGAACAAGATCATCAAAAAGTAATAAATTGATCCCACCGCTTCAAATAATTTTCTCCTTTTTTTTTCCTGGTCCCCCTTTAGTGCCTGTCAATAAGGGCTGACCCCCCTCTTTCTCTTGAAAACCGTGTGACCCCGCCCCCTTCCCCCCCCCCCCCCTCCCTAAAAAAATCCTCTGCCCCCCTCAGGCGACAAATAATGACCGGTCCCTTATTTAAGAAATTTTCAAAATAGTCGGTACCAACTGACTTCCTAAAACATATCAAGGACAGAAAAAATGAAAAGCATCAGCTCCACCGTACACATGTAGTAGGCACCTCTTTTTTCAGCGTCAATGGGGTGCCAATGGGTACATTGGTAAAGTCGTTGGTGATTCTTTTCGTCTTTCTTTTTAATTTTTATCGGTACTAAGTTGTTGCTGTTGTTGTTGTTTTTGGAGTGCGTGCGTCTCCCGTCCTTTTGCTCCCTTCGGTCGCCTTTGTTGGCTGCACTGTCGTGTTTTCCTTTTTGGAGGTTTTTTGTTTGAGTGTGTGTGCGGCTTTGCTTTCTTCTTGAACGTGTCTACCTTTTCGCTGCTTTGCTTGGTCGCCTTTTTGGTTATACTGTGTTTTCTTTTTTTATAGGGTAGGGTTTGAGTAAGTGTTTGTATATTATTATTATTATTATTATTATTATTATTATTATTATTATTATTATTATTATTATTATTATTATTATTATTATTATTATTATTATTAGCAGTAATAGTGCGGTACCAGTAAAATTACGGTGTTTGTATGGGGTAAATATACGATCGTAAAATTTGTAGGGAATATTAAATAAAGGTCAATGAAACTAACTCTGCAATTAGTTGTAAGTTGTTGTCCTTAATGCTCAAACGAAACTTCCAGCTGATATGCTCAAATTCACCCTCCATACGATGTAATTAACGATTGTTCTTTGAAATCGAGGAGAATGCTATAGTGGCTACTTATTCACCGAGGCGCGAAGCGGCGGGGTAAATATTCCTAAAGCCACTATTCACCGAGATTGAAAAGAATAATTGTTTTAGTATATACACGCGAAGTGAACTTAACAAAATCAGAGAGGAAACCATTAAAAAGTACGATTTTATTGAAGGATCAAATCACGCGAAAGTTTTGCGGGCCACAAGTTTATTAGCCTTGGACTTGGGCTATTTAGTGTTACCAGTCCGGAATATCCCTAAATTTAAGGACAAGGCCAACTGGTCACGCGACACTTTTCAACCAATGAGAAGGCGCGCTTGTGTTTATCAACAAACAAATCAAAACATCGCCCAGTGATCAAAAATTTTCAAAACAACGGACGGAGTCGGACAGAATCAGTCATCGTTTCGAGGCTCTGATGCATATTTTTAAGACTTTTCTTGAGGCATACACAATTTTTTTAAGTGGACGGCGTATCGGAAGCCATATTGGAAGTGTCTCGTGAAATATTCAGCACATTTTGTGGCTTATTTCTTCTTTTATCTTTTAAACAACGCGATGTGCAGGCGAGATTTTGGTCGGTTTTCAAGGTAGGTGAACAAGTATCTATTATTTTTTCGATTCACAGATTTTTTACGAAGTTCTAAATATTTTTCCTCGATTGTCATATCGATTAACTTTTATCTTGTCAAATGTGGGGATGGTAGACAACCTAGAATTTTGAGAGACAATTTTTGAATTCCGAGGTCCAAAACACGCACGTTTTCCACTCCCGGGTTTCTCACAGAGCCGTGTTATTACTTTTTTCAAATTAGTACGAGCCTTTGCCTTTTTTTTTTTTCAAGGCCAAAACAACTTTATTAGTCTTATGGATATTGACGTCCAACATCTCGCCTCACTTTGCCGAATTTGCGGGCATGAAATCGAAGATCATAAGCGCAAGGTAGATACTAACCGCTTTGTTTCTGAAATTCACTAATCTGGAAAGATTTATGTTGTTGGATTCTCCAAATGTTCATCCACCGTTAAAAAATAATCAAAGAAAGAAGGCAAATCTCAATTGTAAATGATGTATTTCGCTACTCATTGAACATGCACTGATTATCTGGGATAAAATTAAAACATTGCAGGTACTGCAGCAAGCAAAGAAAGCACCAGATGCGTGAAGTCAACACGAAACAACACAAAAAAAACAAACAAGAAAAATTAATAAATTTGAACTCCTTTCTATTCTTGTTATGATGACTGGTTCTTTGATTCTTGTCCTGTAGAAGCTAATAGGTAGTACCAATCCTGTTTTGTATGATCTCAACAAATTTTCACACTCTAAGGCTATTTTTACACGGGACCAGTTTTGCTTCTATCAAAAATCTTGCAAGTCATGCCCGCCAGTGAAGCCACGACCTCTTCGATCGGTCCGGAATCAGTTCGAACACCCCAATGATTCCTTGCAATGATTAATGCTCTTATTCTCTTACATGAAATGTTTTCTTTGAAATATTAAATGTGAAACGTAGACGAGTACTGTAAGCTCATCTTTAATTCTGTCCGACTCCGTCCGTTGTTTTGAAAATTTTTGATCACTGGGGCGATGTTTTGATTTGTTTGTTGATAAACACAAGCGCGCCTTCTCATTGGTTGAAAAGTGTCGCGTGACCAGTTGGCCCTGTCCTTAAATTTAGGGATATTCCGGACTGGTTACCCTCGTTAAATAAAGGTATAATTATAATAATAATAATAATAATTATTATTATTATTATTATTATTATTATTATCATTATTATTATTATTATTATCTTTGCAGAATTTTCAAACATGGCAGTTCACAAGTTTATCATTTCGCAAACAACAGGGTAAAGGCTTAAATCGGAACCGTTAAAAGTTTGAATTATTTCCTTACCTGAGAAGAAAAGTAGAGCTTTGTTGTTTTCTGTTGACTCGCCAAGTTTATAGCCAAAAGGGTTTGTTGTGTCGTTCTTCGCATGAGGTGATGTCAAAAATGGCGTCTCGGTTGCTCAAGCTGACGTCGTCTTCCTATACCGTTATTCTTTTTCCTATTTACTTGAAACGTAGAATTTTTGCAAACGTAGCATTTGCTTTCAAATTTGTTTATCATAAATAAACTTCGATTTTGGGGGCAAATTTTCTTGTTAGGAATTTTCTTGTTAGGAAACGCTGAGTTCACGCAACGGCTTCTTCTACGCAAAGCGAATAAACGGAAGCTGTAAACAATCCATCGAGCACAGAACTCAGACACAGTAAATGGAAAATCGCCGTTTTGAATTCTTCCAAGTCTTTTTTTCCTTAAAAAGAGTAAACCCTAGGATTTTGTCGACTTTTGAAAGAAAAATGGGAAAAACAATGAGGTCATACATTATCCACTCGCTAGGAGGTGAATATTGTTGAATAGTCCGAGATAGCGAACCAATCAGATTGCTTAAATTATCAAGATCACTGAGTATGTATATACTAATACACAAGGTAGAAGAAACGAGATGGCATCTCGGCCGCCATATACACGCAATTGCTCCCTTTCCAACACAACGTTTCCACGAAATTCAAACTTCAACGGTAAATAAACATGCTAAGGTCGTATAGAAATAGGATTTAGCATAAGATATAGAAACCAATGAAACTTTCCCAGCTAGAGAAACGAATCCAGCAGACTTTGACAAACTCGAAGGATATAATCCAAAATGGCCGAAAGTCGTCGCGCTGAAGTGGCCTGGCCAGATCAACGCGCGGCCAAGCAAACGACGCCTGGGCACTGTACCTTTCTAGAGACCGATACATAGCTCGACCAAAGTTAGCCTTCCCTGATGGAAATACATTTGCTCGGGGGCTTTTGTTCACTTGAGCCAATCAGAACAAAATTGATTTTTGACAAGTACTCTGACAAACAAATGAATCGAACACTCCTTCCCGCCAGAGACTATTGATACCTCCTAAAAGGGATTTTCAGACATCAGTTACAATAATTATGACAAATATTTATCACACTGAAAAAACAATAAAATTCAATTCCGATAAAAAGGATGCGAATCTTCGAACAGTTCATCGTATGAGAAGTACAAAACTGTTGACACACCTAGAGATGTCAGTAGGAACCATAGGGCATGATCGTAAGCTAAGGGAGGTCTGGTACTTAATTATTTATATAAAAATGAGTTTGAAAATTAAAATATTGCATGTGAATGAAAACCTATTTCCATAGAAAAAGATGAGCTCCAGAAATCCCTTCCAAAAAAAATAGGCTTTTGGAAAATTGATTCACTTAAAACATCTGGCCTCTTGCGTCATATTAATTCTCTGAAGTAATTGACTGGTTTTGAATAAAGATAAAACCACATGATCTCATAATTTTACAGAACTTCCTTTAACCGCTAAGATGGAGACCTGGTTTTGGATTCTTGGCTGGTTTCTTTCATTTCTGACCATCATTGGAAATGGATTTACAATCTTGCTCGTTTGCAGCAGACGAAATCTCCGCACCAAAACCAACGCGTTTATTGTTTCACTCGCCGTGGCGGATTTCTGTGTTGGTTTGAGCGTTATTCCTTCTCTGTTCTTCTGCGAAATTACAAACACCTGCCACTGGCCTCAAAGTTGGATGTCTTGGGTGTTTTTCACACGGTTGCTAGTTAGTAACACGTCTGCTGTAAACCTATGCGGCTTAGTACTGGATCGTTTTATTGCCATTGTCCATTCTCTAAAATACATTTCTTTTATGACTCGCCGTCGAATTTTCCGAATCATTTTCTTCTCTTGGGTTCTAGCAGTTAGCTATAATATCCTTCAGTTTCTAATTTTGATTATTTGCAAAACAGCTATTCTCATTTTCCTTTGGCTTCATCAGATGTCGTTTAAAAGCCATCACAAAAAGTCTGCAGTAGTATTGATGGGTATTGTGATAGGAGTGTTTCTTGTTTGCTACGGAATATATTTACGTTGTAGTCTAGTAGTACTATCCGACTCTAATGCATCATGTAAAGATGAACAATACAAACTTCCTTTCTTGGTTTTAAACTCGGCCATTAACCCAATATCCTATGCCTTTTTCAAAAGTGACATAAAGAAAGAGTTTAGAAAACTTATTGGCCATGGTTTTTTTAAGAAAAATTATGGGTTGTGGCGGGACTCGACAGTTTTGGGGCTGGCAAAGATGTGGCTGTTGGACTCAAATCGAGTTGGAATTTGGAAATATTGATGTCTAAGCAGGAAAAAAGGAAGAACCAAAGGACACATGAGAATACATAAATTATACACATGGAAAGAAAGAATCCCGCAGAGAGGCCTGGGCAGTAATGCTGCAGCGGGAAGTTAATTTGTTCAACTCCTATTTTAATGGTCAGTTCTGTCCAAGATGGCAGGGTAGTCAATTCCTTTTTCATAAAAGCTATCAAAATTGGATTGCGGTTTTTTAGATCATCGAAACTTAAAGTTAATTGTGTTTATCATTCATGAATAAAAATTTGTTTATGAAGTAGAGTACAAGTCCAGATGTTTTTGGAAATGATTTTGCATATTTGCCATTGATAAGAGAACCTTAAGCTGTTGAGATAGAGGCTAAATTAGTCGCGTAATTTTATACGGTGGCTGTTCAGTTGCATCTCCGTTGTAAACTTCACGGCTTAGTGCGGGATCGTTACAAATCGCCATCGCAAATCTTCTAAAAAATCCGCAGCTTCTTTCTCTACAGTCTCTTGTGTTCTGTAACAGTTGGTTTTATTATGCTTCAGTTTTCATTTCGGGTTAATCTAAAAACCAATCTTGTCACTTTCCGGAAATATATATACATTTAGTACAAATAAGCTAACGTAAAGCTATAACGAACGGACATTGCACTTAGCAGTGACCATGTTGTATATACACCACAAAACCAACACCATCATTCACTCTTGTTTATTATTTTGTACATCGTTACATGTTCCTGACTGGATTACTTCATATAAATATAACATAAATTATTTGACATTTTTTTAAATGTTTACGTTCTCTACTAGAACAGAAAAACTAATTAAAATTTTATTAATACTTTAAAAGTATTATGATTCTTGAAAAATTGGAATGGTGGGAAATTTCTTTGTGTTATAAACTAAGGGACCGGTCATTATTTATCGCCAGGGGGGGGGGGGAGGATTTTGGGGGGGATCACTTGATTTTTACAAAACGAAAGGGGGGATTAGTCGTAACTGCAGAACCCAAAAGGGGGGATCACTGAAAACTTTGGACGGATGCAGAGGGAGGACCACTCGAATTTGCTTGGTGAAGACATAGGCGGGATCGCGAAAGTCATCAAATGTTGTTAGGGGGGATCACTTCAGTGATGTAACATTCAAAGGGGGGATGGGCTAAATTTCACCTTGTTTAGCCTCAAATCCTTCCTCCCCCCCCCCTCCCCCCCCCCCCCCCCACCCCGGCGATAAATAATGGCCGGTCTCTAATGTTAGTTCCTTAGGATTTTCTCCACGGTTTCGCTTGATTGAGTGATTGGAAGGAAGGTTAATACGTTTCTCCACACCTTAAAATCTTATCAGGTAAAACTTTCTAGTTGACAGCAAGTCACGCAGTCTTGCCTACATCTTTAGTGTACTGTCAAACCTGCATATGTTGTGCACACTAGTGTTTCTGTGTGGTTCAGTCTTGAAAAAGTGACCCTTGATAACTCGTTGGGGTCAGTTCTTTAGTGTTTTAGGAAAATGCTTTTCGGGGCTTAAGAAAGTGACCGCTTATTAGCGGGAGACTGCATGTTTTATGCAGGTCCCGGCTTATTACAGGTTTGACTGTGAATTAACGACTCTCGAGCTCGCGTCTAATCTTATCGGTCTGGGAAGGATATTGCAGGCTAGACTTAAGAGAACCGGCACCTGAATGATTTAGTAGTACTGCGCTATTGTGTTCCTTCAACATGTGACGCAGTTTCAAATATTATGCAACTTTTTAGAAGTGTCACGCAAATCCCTTTTGCTCCTGTTCCTATCTCTACTCTGGTGTCCCTGGCAACTGCAGACGATTCGCCCTGTTGTCTCGCCCGTGTACTGTCTCTATCGACGCTCGGGGTGGGGGTAAGTCTTGTACTCTGTGTTGCGAATCACTAAACCTTGATTGCGTGTTGCGGTTGGCGTAATAGGACTGAGGCCCATTTCTACTATCGCGCATGTCCTGTATCCACATGCGTTCACCAGTTGTTTTGTTAAAGGCGTATAATTTTCCGGAAACTATGAAGGAAAGATAATGAAAAACATTAAAACTACCTTCAGCTATAAGTGTCGAACAAACGATACGCCCGCACAAATTCAAACGAACCAATTAAAACTCGAAGAAATAAGCGCCGCTCGTTTTGTTTTGGGCTTTTTATTCGGGATTAGTTGGGAAGGTGGTATAAAATTTTTCAGCCAATTAATAAGTGTAAAAGGAAGCAATTGCCATGTATTTCCAAGGCAATTTCCGCCGGGTAATCCTTTTATCTGTGAATCTTATTCTTAAATAATGCCAACCAAGTTTATTGCAGTTACCTGGGTCAACAGCTTTGCCGTCAAACCTTTTTCCACCTGGAGGAGCCTAAGGAAAAAAATTGGTTTAAAGAAGCAGTAGAGACGAGGAGTGAAAATAAAAAGCGGAAAACACCTAACGTTTATCAATACAAATGGTAAATAAACAGGTTGTTTGAGTAATAATAGCGAGCTTAGGCAACAACGACGGCGACGGCCACGAATACGTCACATAAAAAGTGAAGTCTCGCTGCTTCAAACTTTATCGCGCTTATTCCATCTCGTTCATTTCATCAAATGTTGGCAAATGTTTCTGGAGTTGAATTCTAAAATACTGCATCAAAGTTCAGGAAAAGAAAAAGAAAGTCGTTGTCTTGTGTTCACGTCCTCCGAAAAACGTTGTTGTTTTGCCAATCTAAACCAATTGATTTTCTGCCGTTCTCGTTGACGTCGACGTCGTTGTTGCTTAAGCTCCCGGATCATTATACGTTTCTGGGTAACTGACCACCTACCCATCCCCTAAATCAACATTTTGCCCTCAGTGCAGAGAAGTAAGAGTTGATGTTGGTTTGGGGGAGGGGTAGGAGGTCACTTACCCACATCTACCCAGACACGTAAAATGATTCAAGCTCCCTACTATAGAGACTGAGAGAGGGCATGTCCAGTTATATAATTAAATCCATACCCTTGAATTATCGTTTTCTTACTCACCCTCCCCTCCCCTCCCCCAAAGGGGCTACAACAGAAAACTACTTACAATTTGATTGTCGATCATTATAGGTGATATCATCTTATGTTGTTTGATTTTTCCTTGGGAGAAAAAGGAAAAAATAGAGTTAAGAGCTTATACTTTGAAATTATCGATAAACCCACGGGTAAGACAAACCTTTGTAGAAACCCTTCTCTCCATTCACCAAGCCTCTGTTTGGTCTCAGATGAGGCTCGCGAGATTCTAACATGCGAACTCTGCAAGAAAACGTCGGGCAAAAATATCAAAATGTTTGGCAGCCGCGCGTAGTATTAATACATGCTACTTATTAACCGTAAGTGAGATCATTACAGGGTAATCTCAGTCCGAGGCCTTGATGTATTGATCGAGCGATAGCGATAACATAAATAACAAAAGTAGGTTGAGTTTGATCGTTCGGGTTGAGTTTGATCAACCTACTTTTGCAATGACTCCTGGGTTCAAACCTTTCACAGTTATAAATAACAAGGTTAAAAAAATATATAGATGTATAAAACAAACTAGGACGTAATTATACCTCTAGCTCTACTCAATGAAAACATCAGCTAAGTTTTTTGGGGGTGATTGGTAATGTTTTGCATTTTGTCTTTTCCTGATACTTGCTTGAAGATTGGTATTTCTAGCTAAGATAGCTAATTTTCTCTTTCAAGAAGAGCAACTTCCTTAAAAATGTTTTTACGCCAGTCTATGGTTATTCAAAATGCCGAAAAACGAAGAGAATCCTGGGAAACAGTAGCCTAAAGTTAAGAGAATCACAAGCATAACGGCCATATTCTTATAAATTCGTATAAAATCTTCAGTAACCCCGTAGGGGAAGCTACCGTCCACTGATATCGGGCAGTTTATGGTATAATGTCAAGGTGTCTTGATCTCATACCTCTTCTTTGCATGTTTTCTCCATAGTAAAACAGTAACAACCGCTAACAGCACTACTACACAAGCAGACGCCATGGTAATTATTCCCTCAGTTGTCTTGTAAAATGGAGTGGGTGAGGGGGTGGTGGGAATCTCAGGCACAGCTGGCTTGGCTGAGCGAATATTAAATACCTAAAAACAAAACAACAACAAAAAAAACGTGAAAAGCCATTTGGTTATGGACCATTTTTCACATGACTATATATTTACCATCTTGGTGTCCCGAGCCAATCCTGCAGGAGTTGAGCTTTTTATGTAAAAAAAAAAACGAAAAAAACTTTCTATTGTTCCAATATACATGCCCAATAGCTGCTGGCCAGGTTAGTGAAAACACCCTATACGAAAAGTTTTTGAGTTAGGCTTTTGTACATTATGCTCGCGTTGTTTTGAGCATTTTAGTGAGGCAAAAAGGATCAAGCATTATTCGGAGCATTTTAGTGAATTTTTTTCACAAAATAATATAGTTTTTGAGAAAAAAAGAAAATTAAAAAAAAGAGAGAAATTAAACACGAAATCTCGTAAATCAAAACAAAACTCAAATGTCACCTAAAACATTAACTCAATAAAAACGTTAACCTCTATACGTTATGTTGTTGTACTGCATGGAGCATTTACGGTGGAGTGTTTTAGTGGGAAAACAAAAGCATAATGTACAAAAGCCTATAGTTTGATTCATGGCTGAAATGAGTGGTAGCCATTCGGAATGAAAATAAAGCAAATCGTAATATGCTTTCACCAGTTTTCTCGCTCTTGGCGCAAGAGACATGTATTGGCTTCGATCTTCATTTGACCATTCTGCGTACACTTAGATTTTATTGACTGCGCTTTTCGATCTCACGCGTAAACAAAACCCGCACTAAACCTTTCGTCCTACCTCCAACTCTTTGTTATTTGTCAAGTTTGGTCTAAGATTTCCGTCATCGTCTAAGAGAGCGTCTAAAATCTCATCTTTTGTCAGATACTCTTTTGCTCTAGACAACTTTTCGTTTAAATTTGTGTTGTTACCAGATGGATTTTTAACCGCGTAAATGGTGACCACAATGCTGAAAAGAATATAATTATCATTAGCGAGTAAGTCGGTTGTTTGTCCTATAAAATAGTTTTATTCAATCACCAAACAAATACTATCAAAACGTCAGAGAAAAAATAATACCCTAATGATACCTCCTAAATAATTCCACCAACCTATGGAAAGTAATTCTGAATTCCAAAATCCGAGAACTTTTTCTCCCGTGGAACCCAGAATCTGGAATTCAGCTCTAGGAATTCCGGAATCCAAGTTCCACAGACAAGGAATTTGTAATCCACGGATCCACGACTGTCTTGGATTACTATGGCTGATTTTGCAGAAAATGCTACAGCGGTCATGTTGGTTGACAAGAACAAGAGGGTTTCCCTCCACTGGGCCTCAACAAAAAAATTCAAACATATTTTCTTATTAATAGAGAGGAGAAGTCGTTACGTCACATTGCCATGGTAGCAAAAGTTTTGGATGACAACAAACCGAAAAAGTCACTTACAGCAAGGAGCCCAAAAGCGTGAACGCATTTATAATTATTTTATTCACTTCGTGCAGATTTAGTCCAATCAGAAGCCAGCTAGAAACTGTCCTCGACTTCTGATTGGTTAATGTCTGCATGAAAGAATGTGAACTAATTAAAGGAGGTCACACTTTTAGGCTCCTTGGTAAAAGTCTATTCGCACTATTTCAAACTTCGCCGACCTCATTCAATTTTATTCAATTTGGCAAATCTTGGCAACATTTTCTTTTGGACCGTATCTATGGTCATCTAAGTTTAGAAAAAGAAATCGACAATTTTTTGTTGTGTTCACCCGCTCCATAAAGCGGGCTCGTGAAATTAGGAAGTTTAATGTCACAGTGGTGCAACGACGCCAAAGAAATGTACAAAATAGCGTGATACACGTGCAAAGTTAATGTTTGTTAATAGAAACATATTATTTTTGCCGTTCTCCATTCCGTCGCCGTCGTCGTTGGTTTTGTTGTCATCCAGAAATAGTACTACCATGGTAACGTGACGTCACCCTTCTCCTCTCCATTATTTACCTTTCTTACCGTTTTTTAGTCTCTCTCTTCCTCCTCCGCGCCGCTGCCTCCCCCAGGACCGTGTAATCTGCTATACTAACATCAGCACCTAAGTATTTTGAAAGCTCCTCCTCAAACTGCTCACGTCTCGCTTCGAACTCTTCCAGGGAAATTTCTAGCTCTATTTCAACCATCACCTCGTCCGCTTCAATGGTATCAATACGTACGGAAGCCACGGTACTAGTCAGCGGTGGTGAACCTTTGTCTTTAGCGAGCACGCCTAGCTCGTACGTTTTTCCTGTTCCAAGGACAACACAAGCAAATTGCACAAAAAGATAAATGAAAAACAATTCTCTAGCGCTCTAGTACATAGTTATGTTATTTTATCATTATGTAATAGTAATGTTATTTTATTACTTTTTTTTTCTTTTCCTGCTTGAAGATATTAGTTTAGAGCTACTCTGTAAATTCGAGGTAAAATAAAGTCATGTATGTATGTATGTACAAGACACAGTTGGATCTCTGAATAGAGAATTAATCAAGCAAAAAGAAAAAGTATAAATTGTTTTCCAGGAGGTAGGGTGACAAAGGTGAGGGGGAAGGTGAGGGAGGGAGGGAGGTGCCCTGTTTAACGAAGTCCTCTCTTAAGTTAGATCGGAGAGGCCTTTAGAACACCATGTAGAAATTTTAAAAGTGTAAAAAGAGAGGTGAACATTTTGTACAAGAGAAGAGATAATTGGGAGGTCCACTATAAGAATTCAACAAACATTTACTCTACACTTACTCAGAATTCCTGTCGTTTTTAGTAATCGGTAAAGTTCGGAAGCTGCTGTCGAAATGCAACTTCGGGAAACATCGAAAGTGTTCGAAATACTTGGCGTCAACTTCCGTTTTCGATGACACCACGGGATGAATAAATTGTAAAGTAACTCAAGGTACGTAAAGAAAACGATGAACCATACTGAGTGTATTCAACAGATGAGAAGAACTTCGGCAATGTTCGGAAGTCTTCGAAATACTTTGTAAGAGGAGAGAGAAGAACCTACCACTGGGTGGAGTGGCTTTGAGGCGAATTCCACCATCAGTACTACCCACGGTAAAGAAATCAGATGAATCCTGAAGCTCATAATCCACTTTTCCATTATCACCTGAGTCCACGTCTGTTGCTTTTACTGTGATGAACGGCGGGGAGTCCAAAGAGCGATCATGGCGAATGCTGGCTTCGTAGAAGTCTGAAAAAATAAAACCGTAAGGCAAAACATTTGGCCGGATTGATGACGTTTTTGTTCTCTACACGACTCTCAAACTTTGCAACTAAAAGGTTTCTTTTTTCCAGTTCTTTATTGATACCATAAATGACCTAATAAACGCCCACTTCCAAATAAACGTCTCTTATTTAATACACGCCCCTTCTACACTCTTAAAATTGTATTAGACGCTTTTCTCTAATGAACGCACCCCGTCTAATAGACGCCCCCTATGAGAACTACTCCAAAATACTAGGAATTAGCAAAAGGAGCAAAATCATTCGATTAATTCAGTTTCTTGCTTGATTAACGAGGCTTTGCGTATTTCATCATGTTCAAAATTCTGACATCGATGTTGGGATCTGAAAGAGCGATATGGATATCTAGACGTTCTAGACGTATCTATTGATGGATTGAATATTCCACTATTTCTAAACTCTCTTGACATTTTCGCTGAGAGCATACTAGTTTTGTTGAGCTCGTTACAGTTATGAGAATAAACGCCTCCTATCTATTAAACGCCCCCGCTTGGACGCCTAAAATTAATTACACGCCCCGGGCATTCATAAGGTCATTTACGGTGATTGCCATGATAAACTGACTATATTTTTGACTGACCATGATATTGTAAAGGAGAAGACTTTTTTTTAATTCTGTGATACAAGCGACTTGGAAGAAAAAATCGACTGAACTTTCCAAACATGATTTGGACCTAAGCTACGGTTATAAGACGTTATAACAATTATTAAATAATAAATGAGAATGATTATAATTATGGTCAACGAGAATGATTGTTTGAATTTGATGAAGATTATAACTATGCTTGGTACTAAAGCGATAAAACTAACTTCTTTCAAAAACCGGAGTATTGTCGTTTACATCCTCGATAAACAAAACCAGCGTCACCGATCCACTCAGCCTGGGAATGCCGTTGTCCTGTGCCGTTATGGTGACATTAACAATTTTAACCTCCTCATAATCAAACACACTCTTTACAGACACTTCTCCTGTAACGCTGTTGATGTCAAAGTACTCTATCGAGGTACTATGGGTAATGCTGTACGTCAACTCCGCATTCGCATCTCGATCCGGGTCGTCAGCGGTTACCGTGGTAACAGAAGTCCCGGATACGGTCTTTTCCCGAACGGAAGCGTTGTAAAATGGAAGGGCAAACCTACGTGAGAAAGAGAATGGTCCGTCTTAGGATAGTTAAATGAAAAACAAAATGTGGAATTGAGTATCTTAAAGGAGCTGTGTCACGAAATTCAGCCAATTAGGAAATTACAAAATGCCCGTTAAATTTGAGAGGAACATAAAAATAACCGCTTAAAACTTTAAAGGACGGTTAAAATAATATAACAGAAACGACAGATGTCACGGATGGGCAAAACTAAAGAGGACTGAAACGGATTGAAATTAGGATTTTTGAAAACTGTTCAGCCTAACGGTTTTTCAAAGTTGATCCCTGCTGCTTGCAACTTCAAAAATAATGCTCAGGAGACACATTTGTTTGTCTTGGGTCTGTGATTTTGTCATTTACATGTAATTTCTTTGCTTACTTTAAGTTCCATAGCGATTGAGGGCGAGTAAGTGGCAAAATTAAACAAAATGAACTGGACTGCCCTGACACAGCCCCTTTTTTTTAAAGCTACTGTAAGACGGGCAACAAAAGCATGCAACTTGTTTTGCAAAATTTCTCCAAAACCTGTTGAAAAGCGATGTTACGTGTTTTACCACCCATGTTCAAACCTGTCTAGTAACAATAAAGTTTGCAAGTTGCCTGGACACTGACTTTTGATTGGATAGAATTACGCGGGAGTCACGCCATACACGGGAGGTACTTCAAATAAGATTGCCTTGGGTCAGTAAAACGTGCAACATGTACAGATTTTGTCACAAAAAGCAAAACTACTTTCCCCTTTCTTCAACAATTTTTCGCATGTAACCTATAACGACCTAATTTGTTGCGAGACAGGTTTGAATTTTGGTTGGTTGTAAAACACAGAACATCGCCTTTCAACTCGTTTGCAACAATGTTGCAAAACAAGTTCCAAATTTTTTTTGCTTGATTTACCGAACCTTAAAAGACAGCCTATTCAGTTTATCACAAACCTGGGGCTATTGTCGTTCTGATCCAAAACTGTTACATAAACGGTTGTGACATTTGAAAGATCCAACGGAAAGGCAGCAGAGTCTGAAACCTTAACTTTGATCCTGTAATCCTTCACAGATTCCCTGTCTAACATCACAGCCGTGTACAAGATCCCTTGAAGTGGATGTATGAAGAAATGATTGCTGTTCTCGCCAGACATGATTGAATACACCAGTTCAGCGTTTGTGCCATTGTCATTGTCCGTGGCCTGAACTCTACCAACCGATGTCCCCCCGGGCAGGTTTTCCGTGACGACAAAATTATAATCTGCGTCACTAAATTCAGGCACGTTGTCGTTGGTGTCTGCAATTTTGACGTGGACGTTTGTTGACGAGGCTCGAACGGGCGTTCCAGCATCTTCAGCCTTCACCATCAGAAAGTATTCGGCCGTGGTTTCGCGATCAAAAAGTCCTGTAACAGTGAATTACAATTTGACATTTAACTCATGATCGAACATTTATAAAGTTGCAGTCAAAGCTGTTTTGAGGTAGTATGACTCCTCGTTTTCCTAAGACAACTGCGGAAATGAATTGATTAAAAAAAAATGTATTCCTCGTTTTCCTGAGACAACTGCGGAAATGATAAATGTAAGTACTTTTAATGGGTGTCAAAATATTGAGCACGAAACTACTTATTGAGGTCACTATTTTACGTTTCCTTCTGAAGACGGGACAACCATTTTACGGAGTCATCCGAGCCACGCGAAGTTCTAGCCCTTCGCAGGGCAAAGGAAGTACCATTATTTCTTAGTTATTTTAAGACCTTGAGTATTGGTCCGGCCCCGGGAATCGAACTCGCGACCTCCCGCTCTCCACCATCAGGCACTCTACTGACTGAGCTAATCCTGCCGCAGTAATTGAAAGAATAATGCTTTCTTGACGCAAAGTATTTCATCAGTTTCTGTGATACAAAATCAAAGTCCTCTGCAGAGAGTCTTCTCTGTAACTATAGAATATATCTTGCACTTAACCCCTTTACAATGCAAGAATACTAGCTGCTCTTTTTGTTTTTCATCCTAGTTAATATTCATTGCGATCGCGTATACTTCATACCTATTGCAGTCATTAAACCGCACATCACTTACCCACATTATAAAGCTCTCCCGTTAATGGATCTATCGACATCACATTTCCAATATTGCTACTCATGATAGAAAACGTTAGCAGAGCATTGTTACCAATATCGGCATCTGTTGCGGTAATGTTTAGAAATCTTGAACCAGTAGGGAGACTCTCCGACACTGTAACAACGAAAGCAGACTGGTTAAACTGCGGTGCATTGTCATTAATGTCAATAATTGTGATGTTGACTTTAACTGTTTCTGTCAGGGGAGGGGTGCCTTTGTCTGTCGCCTGGACCAGAAGTGAATAAAATGGGATGTCTTCACGGTCTAGCGTCTTGTTGGTGCTGATCATACCTGACGAGCTGACCTGCAAAAGAGATGATTGAATGAGAAGAGGGATAAGGTGGACCATCATACCTGACGAGCTGATCTGCAAAAAAGATGAATGAATGGAAAGAGGGATCAGGTGGACGTGGCCCGGTTGTTCAATCGTTGGATGGTGCTATCCACGGGATAAATCACTATCCAGCGAATATATATTTGGGAAACTGATTGCGTTATCCAGTGGCTAGCGTCATTCATCTTTCGAACAGTGGGCCCAGAGGGATCGATGGATGTAATTAGATTAAAGAATGGATTGATAACTGCACGATTAGATGATGATTAGATAGTATCGCACAGGTCTCTTATTCGTCTGAGTAGTACAGACAGACAAGATTAAGACTTTTGTTTTTGGCCAGCCTTAAAATGAACCCAGGGTATCCTGTTTGCCAAACTGGCCCTGCACCAACTAAGTTACCTAGGAAGTTATTCAAGCCGTTCGTCCTTGGTAAAAGTCATCCCTCAACCTTTCATTAACTGCTATGTGAATGGACATCGTACCTGAAATTGTGTTTCCGTGTCACCACCAATAATAGAAAACTCTATTTCAGCGTTCAGGCCAAGATCCACGTCATAGGCGTGTACCGGTATGACGTCACTTCCCGGAGAAATGCTCTCAGAAATGCTTGTCAAATATAAGGTCGGACTGAAAACAGGGTTGTTGTCGTTTGCATCAGAGATGAACACCCGCACTCCGCAAACAGCGGTCAGCGGTGGAACGCCGCCATCTGTGACTGTAATTGATAGATAGTAAGTGTCTTCGGTTTCTCGGTCCAAGCCTGGCTGAGCAGAAATCACTCCAGAAGAAGCATCGATGCTGAATTTATTGACCCCATCTCCACCTGCAACAGAATTAGCCAGGCGATCGATATGTGTAACAAATATACATAAAATAAGAACAACCCACTAGTGCGCTTTGGCATCTGGCTTTTGTAAGCTAATGGACTGCAGATTGGGAGCTATAACTTATTGAATGGGAGCATTACATCTTGCTCTACAAGCAATGGGCGTCAATCCAAGAAGAAGCGGTCACGAATATATCTTGTGGCCTGATTATTTCCGTCGCCAAAAACTGTGGAGAGCTTGGTGCGAGTGAGAGATGGTGGAATTACATGTATGGGAGCATTTTCCAAAATAGTGTTGTATCCCGTTTTCTTGGAGATACATAAAGAGCGTGACAACTACATCACAGCAGACTGCTGCTGACACTTGAAAAATTCTTGTAACTGCTAGTAAAAAAATCAACAAAAAACTCAGGATCCTCGAAGACTATGTACACTGAAAGACTCATACCTGTAATGGTAAAAGTATGGTCTGCGTTGATTCCAAGATCGGCGTCGGAAGTGTTCACTTGAATGACTGAATACCCCAGGGGAACATTCTCGGGGATGGTCTTGGTGTAGATATCTTGGCTGAATATAGGAGGGTTGTCGTTCTCGTCGGAGATGTGAATGGTTAGCTGAAATGCATGTACGAAAAACACAAAATAATAATAATAATAATAATGGTGGTGATGATAAATGATGACGATGGTGATGATGATGATGATAACAAATTTTTAGTATAACCGAATTTTGTATATGCTAGCAACACAATATTGTTTTCTAATACGTTTCAGGCAATCAACATATTTAACATATTTTCGGCAAATCTTGGCAAATTTATATCCTAGCCCAATTTTGTGCAGGTAAAAGAACTTGAACTTTATTGATATATTTAATGCATTGTAGGCAGTTTTCAACGTACATTTAGTACCTTCTTTTTAATGGTTTTACAAGATATCTAGAATTCAAGGGGTTTTCCAGATTTTAGAAAGAGTCCACAGGCTATTTTGCTATGAACCCTGTGTGACTATCGTTTCACTGTAGGGCGTTCCGAAGTTTAAAGAATTACGATGAGTTCTTGAAGACTTTCAGTCGGTGAGCGCGCTAAGTGATCATGATAATGTAAGATTCAGTAGTAGCATTTTTTTCACCTTACATCAGTCGAGGTTTGTGCTCAGTATAAGAAAACATTGAAGTGCTCATCGAGCTGAAAACATGTTCACGAATGCGAACCTCATGGAAACAGTGCACTAAAACAGGAAACCCAAACAAGAGGCACCAACACAGGATACCTAATTATAAGCAGTTTTTCAAGGTTGCTTCCGTTCGTCATGGGATTTTGTTGTTCATAAACTCCAGCCAAAGATAAAATTCAACTGTTTTCGATGCTTGCTTCCTTGAGAATGGGATGAATCCCCTTTTTAAGCATTGCCTAGATGTGTGTCTTACGGTTCATAGCCTTCACGTTTTCCAAATTGAAAAATCAGTAACGGTACAAATCATGATTTGTATTCTACTTCACTGACCTTCATTGCAGTGGATCTTCGATGGGCCTCGTTCAGCGCCCTGTCCTTAACAGTGAGGTTCAGCACGTAAAGGTCCCTTGTTTCTCTGTCTAACTTAGCTCCCACATAAACATGTCCTGTCCGAAGATCAATCGTGAAGTCAATTCCTCCGCCCAGTCCGCCAGTGATAAAATATTCCAGCTGGCCGTGAAGACCTGTGTCTGAGTCTGTTGCATTTGCGTCAAAAATCAGAGAACCTAAAAACGTGGGTTTGAGTGAAATAGAGTCAACGTCTTAGCTGAATCTCTTGAGCGCCTACCGCCTCAATTTTCGCTGCTTGGTATTTTTTGACTCAAACTATATTTCACTGGAACTCTTAAGGTCCACTGTACATGAAAAGAGACTTAGAATTTGAACTCTTGTCAATTGAATGAGCACTTTACAGGTTTATTTTGTTTCTAATGTCTCCAATATACAATGCCATCTACACGTCCTTATTCCCTAAGAAACTTGAGAAAATAACTGTGAATCACAAAACCCCCGCTTCTTGTTAAACAAGATATGTTTGCAAAAAATCATATCAATCGTTATTTACAAAAAACAAAAATGAACTTTGAAAAACTGCTAGTTGAGCAAGTTTTCAGAAACTCCCAACTGCAATCCGTTTCAATTTTCTTCAAGTTTATCCATCCTTGTTTTCTTTTGTATTTGCTGTGTCATTTACACTTTCTTCTAACTTTTTGAGCGATTATTTTGACGTTTTACTCAAGTTGGTGGCATTTCTCACTGTTTGAATTCTTATGACACAGGGTGCAGGCTATGAGAGAGCTTCATCCACTTTTAATGGAGCCACTACCAATGCAACAACCTTATTGAGTTCTATAGAACAAGTTACAAAAAAATATTTATCAACTAACCAATAGCTGTAGCTTCAGAGATGTTGACCGTATAATTGGTATATTGGAACACGGGAGTGAATTCGTTTACAGCTTTTACATAAACCGTCACCATGACAACGGTCACTTGACTGGGAACTCCTTGATCAGTCACGTGGATTTCCAAGCCATATTCACTTCCGCTTTCGTGGTCCAGTTCTCCGTTTACAATTACTCTATTGTTTTCCATTCTGAACTTGTTCCCAGTGTTTCCGCTGACAATAGTGAACGATAAATTTCCGTTGGGGCCCAGGTCATTGTCTATGCACGTGATTGAAGTGGAATTCGTACCCACTACAAGATCTGTAAAATAGAATGACATTTTAAGAGCTCAATACAATCAAATACTCATATTAAGAGGTCAATACAATCAAAATGTAAGACTGTAGGATATATCGATGTTCCCAGAAAAGATATGGGTTGTTTCCATACAGTTCGATAGTGCTCACATCAAGGCACAAGTTTAATACGACCTTCCAATGGCACGATCTTCTCAAATGAAACAGCAAGAAAGATCGTGAGCAGTTTTCAAAGACCCCGGCTGGTGGTTTGTCCGAGTTTAAACCCGCGAAGTGCTACTCAACCAGACCCGGGAGCCCATAAACGACCTTGATGCTATACCAAATGAGCTTTTCGGGTGGCGGTCTGATTCCAGGCCACGGTTTTTCAAATGTGAGAAAGGGCAATCCACCGAATGTACGCATTAGATCATACATTTGAATGCTATTTTGCGGCTAATGAATAATAAAATATTATTATTATTATTATTATTATTATTATAAATCACTATCCAACGGATACGTATTTGAGAAACCAATTGTGCTATCCACAGGAGAGAGATCCATCAAGTGGATAACATTATCCACGTTTTAAACTAGCAGAACCAGAGTTTAAATTTTCAGTGACAATATTCCTCACCTTCTGATATTTCAACCGAATTTAAATTTGATGAGCACTCAGGCTGGTTGTCATTTACGTCTACAACTGAAATGTACACGGTCACGTTGGAATATCTTACATCCGGGGAACCAGCTGCGCTGTCCTCCACCCTGAGACTAACGTTATACTGGTCAGTGGTTTCCCTGTCAAGACTTGAGACTAGTACCAGTCTTCCAAGTGCCTCGTCCAAATAAAACTTGCTCTCAGTGTTGCCGCTGACAAGGATGTATCGCAGGTCTCCGTGAATTCCTGTGTCATTGTCGGTAACTTGTGTTTGAAATACAACGGTACCTTGAAACATAACAAATGAAGAAAAATCGAGAAAAACGGAGTAAAAAATGATCCAGAAAAAAAAGGGTGAATAATAATTCAACAACCCGATTAAGAGATTTAACTTTTTAAGAAAACCTGATTCAACTTACCCAAAGTAATGTTCTCCATGACGTCAATCTGATACAGTTGGTCAGAGGCCACAAACGTCGGCGCATGCTCATTGACTGGAAGTACACTAACGGTCACTGAAATGTTGGAACTTTTGACAGGTGAGCCAGAGTCAGATGCAGTCAGCAGTAGGTTGTATAATGACTCTTCCTCTATGTTAAGGGTCATGTTGAGTCTCACCTCGCCCAAGGAAGATGAAATGTTGAATTTACGTTGAGCATTTCCTTGCGTTATAGTGTAAGTGAGAATCGAATTAGAATCTGGATCCGTGCAGTTGGCGGAAAACACCAACGTTCCTACAACTGAAGACTCCAACAAAGTAATCACATCAGCTACAGGTGAGCATGAAGGTGCATTATCGTTAAGGTCCAAAACGGTAACGTTCACAGTCGCAAGGCTCCATTTTGTCAGGGGCGCGGGGGCGTTGTCACTTGCGAGCACGGATAGGCTATACTGAGAAAGAGCCTCATGATCTAAAGACCTTCTAAGGGTCAAAGTTCCAGCATTACTGTCGAGAAGGAATGCGTTATCCACATTACCGCTCGATATGGAGTAGGTTACAAGACCTTGAACTCCGCTGTCACCATCTTGAGCTTGCACCGTTAACAATGTGGTCCCAACAGGGGTGTCCTCAGTAACAGAGGCATTGTAGAAGCCATTTTGAGTAAATGTCGGTGTGTATTCGTTGATGGCCGTGACAATGATATAGATTGTTACTTCAGAAGAGAGCTGCGGAGAACCGTTATCAGAAATGGTAATGATTAAATCATAGTAAGCCTGTGCCTCTCTATTGAGAGTACTTGCCAAAGTTACTTCCCCTGTAGAAGAATCTACTGCAAAGCTGGAGTTCGTGTTTCCTGAGCTTATGCTGTACGCTATGACCTCATTCTGTCCCTGATCGGCGTCACTACATAGCAGACTCACAATTGTACCATTAACTGTAAAGTTCTCAGCCACTTCGATGACGTATGAAGCTTGGCTACAAAGCGGTGCGTTATCATTGACGTCAAGTATGGTAAGATTTACCGCCGCTGTACTCGACATACTGGGGGAGCCCTGATCTGTGGCTTGAACTGTCAGAGAATACATGGCTGTTGTTTCGCGATCAAGCAGCTTTCTTAGTACAATAACACCCGACTTTGGGTCGATTTGGAATCGTTCTTCCGAGTTGCCATCAATTATTGTGTATATAATAGTGCCGTCGGATCCGTGATCGTCGTCTGTTGCTACCACTGTTGCAATCGCAGTGCCAACAGAAATGTCCTGTTAAAAACACAGATTAGCAGTGTAAAAAAATGCCTATGCAAAAACGATAGAGTCATAAACTTATGACTTTAAAAAGTTTCCTGTAATCGTCAAGATTGTTTGTTTGGCCAGAAGTTAAATTAACTAATAGGATGGTCACAAAGTAGGTGACGTCAAAAATAATGGCTTTTTAGCTTACAATCCATGTGCAGTGCCTTGCGCGTTCGGGGAAGTTAAAGCCTGGCGAGCTTGTATCTGTCCTTTAATCTTTCATTTTAGTCGCGTACACGTGTGGTCATTTCACGGCATAATTTTGCGAATGTTAATGACTAAAATAAAGCTATGGTCCGTTTGAAATGCCAAGCCATTCGCTGTTTTAGAAACTATGGCTTCGCCTCGTTTATTCCACTTACGTCTTGGGGTGTGGATGTCAAAACAAAGGCTCCTCCTTCAACAGGTTCCACGCTACCCTTGTCATTAGAGAACCACTATTAGGGACGTAACTATCTCTGGCATTGAACACTCCCAAGTTTCTATCTTTCATGGTTTGTGGAATTGGGTAGGGATGGGGGGTACCTCGAATGGGTCGTATGAGTCCCCTTTTCACCCATCCCCTCTGGGTAGGTTCGTGTCCAATAAAGCTGGCAAAAACAACGGATATCTCACCTCTGAATGGCTGACTGTGTGAGTAGAATTACTAAACACAGGAGCGTACTCGTTTGTGCCAGTTATCTGCACAGTAACTGTCGCATAAGTAGTAAACTGGGGCGAGCCTCCGTCTGCGACTGTTATCACAAGTAGATATGACTTCACAGACTCAAAATCAAAAGTGGATTGGGTGGTTACCAGGCCACTTCCGTCTACAGTAAATAGTGTTGTGTTACCTAAAGCAAAAAAGGAGTTGTTACAGCGGACCTAATGTGATTATTTTCATCTCGAGAAATTGGTCCTTTTCTGCATTTATGGCCGTCGTAGATAAGCAAACGGGTTTCTTACGAAAATACTGTCCTATCTTTTTTTTCTTTTTACACTTTTGGAATCAATACATTTAAAAGTTAGATTCCCTTCAAAACACTCAGTAATCCTGAGAAACTAGACGGCAGCTCATGAAAGCAGTTTTGCATATTTAATTTACAGATTTCCTAGTAAAAGTGAATTAAAGGAGTGATTACATAAAATCAATCATTTAGAGTAATTGGTGACATACTACCTTTTTTATAAATTTTACGTTCTTCAAAGCGCTGTTGCAGGCAAATTTATATTTGGAATGTAAGTGACTTTATCTAACCTGTAGTGATAGCATATGAGGTAATTGTATTGGGTGACAGGTCGGTATCTGAACAATTCAACTGCGCAATCGTGGTTCCTATGGCAATCGACTCATTGATTGACGCACTATAAATACAAGGGTTGCAACTTGGAGTGTTGTCATTGACATCGGTGATTGTTATAACAAGCGAGGCGGTAGACGACAAAGGAGAATCTGGGTCTTGATCAGAAGCTTTAATAACAAGACTGTAAGAGTCTGCTGATTCTCTGTCCAGCGTACGCTTCACAAAAACCTTGCCATCAGTGGGTCTAATGGTAAACATGTCACCAGAGTTTCCGGATGTGATTGAGTAGGTAACCAAGCCGTAAACTGAGCCACTGTCGAGGTCAGTCGCGTTCACACTAGACACTAATGTTCCGACTGTAGCGTTCTCGCTCGCTAGAGCCGTGTAAGACCCGCCATTTGTGAACTGTGGAGTGTGCTCATTTACATCTAAGAAAGGGAACAAAAAGAATAGTCGCGTCATCCAATGCTGCTCACTCTAGTCATAATAATTAATTCTAGTTGGGTGGCATAATATTACGTTCAAAAACTCTCCGTAGACGGGAACAAGAAAATTGCTCTGTTTACAGGAACCTTCCAAAAAAACTTACGCATTAACTTAAGAAATGTACTAAACTTGAAATACAGCTCTACAACCTGAGACAAAAGGAATCTGCTTCTCAGTGAAGTTATTCCATTGCTGCTAGAACCTGTTCTATATTGCACTTCACACTTGAAGCACAAGTAACATATCCATACCTGTTATGGTAATGGAAACTTTAGCCAAGCCAGAGAGCGGCTGGGTAGAGTGTCTGTCTGTCGCCGTGATCTCCAGGGAATAAAACGACGTCGTTTCTGCATCAAGTGTTGATGCAACGTTTAGAAAACCTTCGTCTGTGATGGAGAATCCTGTGCCAGTGTTACCTTGCGTACAAAAATGCGATAATTTTATGATTCTCAATAATGATGGTAATAGAGTAACGATAGTGAGGTTTGTGCTAGAGCTGTTGAAAATGATAATGACAGGAGTCGATTACCCGGCTCCTGATAATGTTGATGATGGTGAGATACGATGATGATAGAGATTTTTTTTTTTTTTTTTTGGTTTTTTTTTTGTATTTTATTTATTTATTTTCTTTTTACAGGTATAGTACAAACAACATACAGATCGAAACATACAAACATTACAAAATTTACAACAACTACCTTAATTACAAAAAAAAAAAAGAAAATAGAATAAATAAATAAAAAGCTACACTGCACTACACTACAAGGCTTACATAACTTATTCGACTTGAACTTAAAATACAGACTAATACAGGGAGTATTAGAAAAACGAAGTTTGGATAACAGCTACTGTTGTATTAATGGGAGTAACGGCTTTCATTTTTTATCATGGAAATGGATTTTGTTGTTTCTTTTCGCGATAAAACGTTCGGTTTGAAACGTTTTTTTAAATTTATCGACTAACAGTCTTACACATAAACAGCCCTTATTTAACTTACAGCGGTAAATAAAATATTTGCTTTCAAGAATGATGTAATTGACTAGAATGCTTATATTATCTGTATCTAAGATCCCAAAAAGGACATTCATGATATCAAACCTAATAGTTATATTAAAAGAATCAAGTACAGACTTTAAATCATTCCAAAACATGCTTACTTTTGTACAATGGAAAAAGAGATGTTCTATGGTCTCCAACTCCTTTTCACAAAAATCGCACAAGAGAGAATCTACTTTTTTGAACTTAAACAACATCTTGTTCGTGTATAAGATCCTGTTTAATATTTTATATTGGAATTCTCTTAATTTAGTATCCAATGTTGTTTTGAAGGGCAGTAGATATATCTTTTCCCAGTCCAACTGAAATGTGTGTGTGCTGAAAGCTTCGTTATATTTCTTTTGCGCTGTTGGTATACTGGATATCTTAGAAACAAAACTGTCATATAATGACTTTGATTTAAGATTTTGGAAATTGACTTTTTTCCCTTCAATACGTAACTTGAAATCAGTTTGGATTAGATCATGAGTTTTTGAAGAGATAGAGTTTTTATTTGTTTTTAATATTTTGCGCCATTCTTCAGGAAAAGCATTGAAGAGACTGAAAAGTAGAAAATGTTCAACTGGTAAGAGAGTTGAATATAATGGTTCCTTGTTCGACTTGAAACCTCCCCACTTGTCGTAGAGGTCTCCAATTTTTACAATTCCAAGATCAATCAGCCTACTGTTATAGACTGACTTTGATTCAATGCAAATGAACTGGTTGTTCCATATGACCTGATTTGCTATTTCAGAGGATGAGGAGGGGTTGTCTTCATTTAAAAGGGTCCACGCCACAATGCATTCTTTGTAAAATTCTGGAAGAGTTACCGGTAGTTTAGTGTAGTTAAAATTGCAATGAAACAAGAATTTTCCCCCTACTTGCTTAAGATAAAAATCCAGAAAAAACTTCCAGCCAGCGGGATCAATGGAGAGATATCTCTTAATACAAATCATTCTTTGGGCAGAGATCATTGACTCAATGTTGGGCATTTTCAAGCCTCCTTTATCAATAGGGTTAATAAAAGCTCTGCGCTTTACTTTATCTTTTCCCTTCCAAACAAAGGAATATAGCAAAGTATTTATTTTTCAATAAACTCTTCTTTATTTGAAATGAGAACAACCCTGTATAAAATCTTTGGTATGGCGAAAGACTTGATCACTTGAATTTTTCCAAGTAGTGTAAGACCTCTCCAGCTCCAGCCCTTCAGCAATCCCCTCAGAGATTTCTCGATTGATTCAAAGTTAAGCTTATAAAACAGTGCGTGATTAAAGGTGAAATGAACCCCTAGGATCTTTATGGCCTTACTTATTTCATTAACACCTAGTTCTGAGCTGTTTACTTCCATATTTCCTAGTAGAAGAATTTCCGTTTTGTCGTGATTGACCTTCAATCCGGAGTATGTACTAAACAGATCGATAGTATCAAAAAGGGTGCGATGCGAAAATTTGTCCCTAACAAATGATGTCATATCATCAGCGAATATAACTAATTTGATTTCGGAACCATCCACCTCAATACCCTTAATTTGATCGTTATTACGTATGGATAACGCCAATAATTCAAGTACTATTATGAAAAGAGATGGCAAGAGTGGGTCGCCCTGGCGAACACCCCGTTTAACATTGAAAGAGGGGGTGGAAAAACCATTATTGAAAACACAACTTGATATATTATTATAAAACGTCTTGATCCACCCCAAGAAGGATTCTCCAAAGCCAAAGAACTCTAGCGATTTGAGGAGGAAGTTCCAATTTAGAGAATCGAAGGCTTTCTCAAAATCAGTTGCAGTCATTATACCTTGGTAGTCTCGCATTTTAGTAAATTCCAACACATCGGTTATCGTACGAGTTGCATCAAAAATTGTTCGTCCTTTTACAAAGGCATTCTGGTCATAATGGATAATATGTGGTAGGACATTTTCTAGCCTTTTAGCGATAGCTTTTGAGCCAATTTTAACATCAACATTTACCAGAGCAATCGGTCTCCAGTTTTTTATCCATCTCCTATCTTTGTCCTTTTTCTCAATTAAAGTTATTACGGCTTGCTTTTGCGAATGTGATAATTCACCATGAAAATACGCATAATTTAATGAGTCCACTAGAAATGTTCCGATTTCTGACCAGAAGAACTTGTAAAATTCTATATTGAGCCCATCGTTTCCAGGAGTTTTATCGTTACTAAAGGTAGACAGAACCTTGAAACATTCGGAATATGTTAATTGACCCTCGCACGTTTCCCGCATTGAGTCGGTTAACTTAGGAGATGAGAGGGTATCTTCCAGAAAAGGACAAATCGAATAGTCAGTTTGTATTCCCGACTAGAGATGATGGCTAGCATGACAGTGCTTATCTCAGTGATATAGCTATTCAATGGCACCTAACAATTTCACGTACATGGAAACATTCGGTCACTGGATGCCCCTGGCTTTTAATGATGGCAATGGCAACAACGATGTTGCTAACAATGAACGTGGTAGTGAGGCTGCTGCTGTAGACGATGATGGTGATGATGAGGATGGCATGCAGTGATAGTGATATGGACTGAAAGGGGACAGAACACAAACGACTATTACTCCTGAAAATATTTAAGTGTCGAACCATTCATAAGTAGGATGCGGCCTAGAACTGCTGCCTCGTACCCTGATGTCTCTCTCTCGACGAAAATTCGCGCAAAGGAATTTCTCCTTCCCACGTCCCTTGCGCTTCGTCACCAGTCACTCGCGTGTCACTCGCGTTTCGCGCTCGCCTCTATGCGAAAAACGAAGTGCCTAAGGAGGAGGCAGATGTCTAAAATGTGTGCAGTTCCACAATGGTAACGAAAACGCTGGATGGTATAAATGCTGATAATGATCATGGTGCTGGTAATGTAAATGATCGGTAAATGATGATTGCGCTGATTGCAGTTAAGAAAAAAAACTATCATAATTAGGCAGAGGATGATCGTGGGGGTGAGTTTAGTCCTGAACAGGACTGTTATTGTTGACAGTGACTGACGTTTTGACAGTAAATAGTGTTGGGTTACCTGATACTGGTTTTCATGGTTTTTACCCCATGACTTACAGGGACATTGCGTGACAGAGACAGAAACTCGATAAACCAGATAGAATGTGTAGTAATCCTTATTGAGGTCTGGTACCTCACAAATGAAGGGTTTAGAGGTAAGGATCTTCTCAAATGAATCAATACGTCTCTTACCAGATGTTATTGCCATAAGAAATTGACCACTGGTTCCAGAATCGGCATCTGCACATGTCAAATACAGTATGTTAGTAGACACGGCCGTATCCTCTGCAATTGTCACGCTATACACAGTCGGAGTGAATGTCGGCGCGTTATCATTCTCATCACGCAATGTCACAGTCACATTAACACTTGCAGATTTTGGAGAGGCTGAATCTCCGTCGATGGCTGTCACGGTAAGTAGATATGATGGAACCGACTCATAATCTAACGCCTGCTTTACTGTGACAGAACCGCTGAGCGCGTCGATGTAGAACGCCGAGTTGCTCGATAAGGAAAACGTGACCTCGCCCTGTGATCCAGAGTCGCTGTCAGTTGCGATGATTGTCAGCACCGTCGTCCCGACAGAGGTATTTTCTGATATCGTCACGTTGTAGAAAGATTGACTAAATACTGGCGCATGCTCATTAAGTGGTGCCACGATGACGTCAACGTCGGAGAGAGAAGAGAGCTGTGAGCTCATTGGCGAGCTGCTGTCACGTGCCTCTACTGTTAAAGAATATGATTGGGTGTCTTCATAATCTAACTGCTTAGCAGTGGTGATTTGACCAGTGCTAGATGATATAGCGAAAAAGCTATCAGGGTCGCCATCGGTGATACTGTACACAAGAGCTGAATTCGTACCCAGGTCCTGGTCGGTGCATTGAAGTTCAGTAACACTGGAACCAGCTGTTGTATTCTCATAGAATTCAACCTGCAATGCAATCGTGGTAAAACATTTTTTTTCACACATTAGGAGAAGAGTCAAAAGGGCTGGAGTTTTATAATAAATTGCCTCCTAATATCAGTAAGAGAGTAGCAATGCAGCACCCATGCTGCGCCTATATTAACCTGTATTTTCTCATACACAAGAGTCAGAAGGGTTGTGGTTTTAAAATAAATTGCCTCCTAATATCACTAGAAAGTAGCCATGCAGCACCCATGCTGCGCCTATATTAACCTGTATTTTCTCACACACAAGAGTCAGAAGGGCTGCGCTTTTATAATAAATTGCCTCCTAATATCAGTAGAGAGTAGCAACGCGGCACCCATGCTGCGCCTACATTAACCTGTATTTTAACATACACAAGAGTCAGAAGGGCTGCGGTTTTATAATAAATTGCCTCCTAATATGAGTAAGAGAGTAGCAATGCAGCACCCATGCTGCGCCTATATTTACCAGTATTTGCACATTACTTAGCGCTCATTCAGTTCTGGTTATAAAAGTTATAATTAACTTGAGTACAGATGCACTGTTCACTTTACGCCTATTTCATATCCTCGTTAAATCATTACCTTGTAGTGATCCGGAGAAAACACAGGATCGTTATCATTAATATCATTCAAAGAGATGGTCAAATTCACAGATGAAGATTTCACATCAGCGATATAAGGATCCCGGTCGCTGGCAGTAACAGTCAAAGTGTAGTTATCAACAGATTCTCTGTCCAAACTTGTTTTAACGCGGATCACTCCACTGCTTGTGTCGATATAGAAAGGAGCTGATGAAGGCGTCAAAGTGTAACTAACTTCACCTGCGTTTAAATCAAATTTATTTATAAATAAAGAAAAATAAAAAGTGTTGAGCTTGTAGAAGCCCTGGCAAAAGATGGACTATCAAGCTTGTCAGAAGCTACTGACAAACTTTTACCTCTAATCGTAATTTGAAGCATACTTAAGCACATAAACCGTTGCAGGACCAGCTCAGTCAGTAGAGCACTTAACCGCAGAACGGGAGATCGCGGGTATGATCGGCCGAGTTTATAACTGAGAATGAGAACTGAAGTGCCCTTCAAACGACTAGACCTTCACGTAGTTTGGATAAAATAGTAGTCCCGTCTCCAGTTGAAGATGTAGGAAAAGTGTCCTCAATAAGTATTTTTGTGTTTAATACATTGACACTAAAATAAACGGCGATTTCTTTTCGGATCACGGTCACCATATAAATGCAGTAGCCATATCATTGTCAAAGGCGCTCTTTGAATCACACGGCAATACGTGTGCGTTAAATGGTGCTCTTCTTCGCTGATGCGGTATAAAGTAATAAAGTCCACAAACCGAGAGCCTTGACAATACACTATTACTTAGTGATAGGCTTTGTTTCTTCCTTGGGATATATTTTGATGGTATTTAATGAGTATCTAGTTTCCAGAAATTACTTTATATAAAAAAGCAAGCCAAAATAACTGGAACTTAAGGCTGGCCATTTAGAATTACTTCCATGAAAAGCTTTTTGCTCATTCATAGTACCTTGCAGTCCATCATCTTGATCGACAGCTGACACTCTTAGAATTGAAGTTCCCACGGATACATCTTCAGCGATGTTAGCGGAATACTCCGCAGAGCTAAATACCGGCGCATGCTCATTTACTGGGGTGATGTCAATGCTTATTTCCATGACAACGGATTTTTGAGACGAGGACGGACTGCTTGAATCACGTGCTTGTACTGTGAGTGCAAAACTGGGCGTGGTCTCGTAATCCAGCCACGTGGCTGTGGACAATGTTCCGTTGGAATCAATGCTGAAGCTAGTATTGGAGTTCCCAGATGTGATACTGTCGTAAAGAAACACAATGAGGTAAGGACAGGTCACCAATACAGAAAGATGAGGGATTTAGAATTATGTTAATGGTAAACGGCAAATTCATGTGACGATTTCTGCTAACAGAAAATGAACAGAAACTATGCAGGGTAATTCTTATGCACAAGACTCGACTAAAACCGTGACTACAAATTTTTGCAGAGATAATGAACAATATGGAGTGTTTTCACATGACGTCAAGGCAGCCATATTGGTGTCCCAAAACAATGAAACGGCGGCCATGTTGGTGTCCCAAACCAGTCCTCTGGGAGTTGAACTCTTTTCTTATGCAAACGCTTTCTTTTGTTCCAATAAATTTGCATATATGCTGGCCAAGTGAGTGAAAACACTCTATAGGTAAAGAGAAAACTTGGTCACACGGTACAATTGACTTCTTTCGTTTGCCGTAAACGTGATGCTAAATCTCTCTAACAAAAACTGCTGTTCGCGACTGCATTTGAGATAATTAAAGCTTCGTTTGGACAAGAAAAAGGCTTAAAAAGATCACATATTCAAATCCGAACAAACAGGAGATAATCTAAGACGAACGGGTTCAAATGCCTCCTTACTGATCTCCTTTTCAATACTTGGATACCATCTCGTATTCATTACCTGTTAGTCTGAGGTCAGCCGGTCTCTTTGCCCCACCAGCCCCCATCCCCCCCCCCCCCCCCGCCTTCCCACAAACGGAAAGACTAATTACCTGTAAACTAAAAGGCCATTATCCCCTTCATCGTCATCAGAACATGTTACACTGAGTGCATTAGTTCCCAGGCCAGCATCTTCCCTGACGGCAGTACTGTAAGACGAAGGATTACAGATTGGCTTGTTGTCATTGGCATCCGTTACTGTGATTGACACTGTAGCATTGACAGAGTTTTCTCCATCTGTAGCCTCGATTTCAAGCGTGTAAGAGGAAGTAGCTTCTCTGTCCAGGTTCCTCGCAAGTTGTATTGCTCCGTTGTCGGCGGATATAAAGAAAAAGAAGCCTGTATTTCCCGAAACGATCGAATAGACGACCCTTCCATGGGCGTGCCCGGAATCGTCTGCATCGTTCGCTGTGACTCGTGTGATTTCCGTACCGAGGCTTGTATCCTCGGGAACGGATACCACGTAAGCTCCGCTGTTTGTGAAAACGGGCGAGTGTTCATTGACTGGAAACACAGACACGTGAACAGAAACCTCAGTGGAAAGACTTGACACACCTCCATCTGTCACTGTGATGGTAAGCGAGTATGACCTAACTGCATCGTAATCTAGAGTGTCTGCAATAACCACTGTTCCGTTACTGGACACGCTGAATTTTCCTGAAAGAAAGATCAAAGCATAGGGATAAATTTTCTATACTTGAAGAATGATCTTCACAGTTCTCAAAGGGTTTCCATCTTGTGACCTTTTCCTGTAACACTTCCTCCAGCTGAAGTGGAGACAGGATGCTGATATGTGAAGAGAATTCATCTTGGGCGTTCTATCATGCAGCAAGTCAGAACCTTACAACCAAGATCTACCTTCAAATCTTTAAACATTTTCGCGTGCCGTTACACGCGAGTCAAATCCTACCCTGGCTCCACTAACAGCACTTTTTCTAATTAACTGAAATAGATTCCATGTTGCCGGCCTTGGGTCTGTTCAGTAATAGATCACAGATGACGACTAAATGTGGTAAAAATAAAGAAGTGGTATACGAGCCGCAAGCGAGTCCGTCACTGATGTTTTTACCACATTTTGACGTCTTCTTTGCTCTATTACTGAACACACCAACGACAACATGCAATCTAGCTATTTGTTTTATACAATGATCAGAAAAGAAAAAAGACTGATACACATACCTGCCTTGCACCCTTTGACTGTTCGAGGATTGGCGTTAGTTTAAGCATTGTTTAAGTCCCAAACGCTACTTTTCGTCTCTGCTTTTTCTTTTTTTTTCAATATATTTCTTGTATACGGTTTCCTCGAAAGTTTTTCAACGTCTTTTATTGCTCAAAGCAGAATAATGGCGAGAACATTTTGCAAAACAGCGAGTCTCTCGTAGCAATGACACACGATGGCAACTGTTATGAAGATTTCTTGGAGTTTCGGCGTTCTAAAGTTGTCAAGAATTCTTTTTGTCTCCGTTTCTCCATTTTTCTTTTTTTTAAACAGCTCCAACTAAACGTTTTTTCGAGGCTTTCACTTGTTTAATCCGAAATAATCTCACAAACATTTGCAAAACCGCAAAAAAAAAACAAAAACGAGATTCCCGTGATGTCACCATGTATATGTACTCTCATGGGCAATGAGCAATCACAGCGCGTGTAGAATTCAGGTCATTGTATAAAATATACGATACTACACTATATTATTACAATACCACGCTTATTTATCATGATTGATTACCGTCTGAGTTTCCTGTTGATATCGTGTAACTCAATTGGCTGTTTATCCCTGAGTCTTGATCACTGCAGTTCAGCGTAGCCACAACATCGCTGACAGCAGCCGTCTCAAGTATTGCGGGCGTCAGCAATCCAGGAAGGCATGCTGGGTTATTATCATTGAAGTCCAACAAATTCACAGTCACGGTAGCCTGGGCACTAAGTGGACTTCCCGAGTCGCCGTCTGTAGCTGTAATTGTAAGAGTGATCTGGGAACTGGTTTCGTAGTCCAAAATGTAAACCAGTTCTACCAGCCCACTATTTCTGTCAATGATAAAGTTCCCGTATGCGTCTCCCGCGGTTATGGAGTAGGTAACCTCTCCTTGTGAGCCCATATCGGCGTCATTGGCCGACACAGCGATGACGTCATGACCTAGTGTCAGGCTCTCCGAGACATTTACAATGTAAATACCGCTGGATGTAAACTGCGGTGTGTGTTCGTTTATGCCGGTAACGGTTATCAGAATTGTAGTGGTGGCTGTTTTTGGAGGGGAGCCAGCATCTGAAGCTTCAACGGTTATTTTATATTCTTGTAGTGATTCGAAATCAAGAGACGCGCTTGTGGAAATCTCGCCAGTTGAAGAATTCACTACAAAGGCTCCAGCATCCCCGGATACTATACTGTATGTTACCTAAAGAAAAAAAAAAACAAACACCACTGTCTATAAACTCATTACGATATAACAGGCCACTACAGCTTGAAAATCCAATAAAAGCTGCCGGAAGCTGCTTACGTGTGGCACTGTGTAAAAGGTGGTTCAAACATTTTGATTCTGTGGATACAATCCTTATGAGTGATCAATGAGTGATCATTCAGTTGAAAGCTTCTGAGCAGTCATTTCCTGTGACTCTGTTTATTATGCTGTACAAGGTACAGTGAAGGTGATTCTAACTTTTGAGTTTGTGAATAAAATCCTGGCCGCCGTTTAGCGCGGTACTTACTTAACTGTGTCTGAGAAAAATCAGCACCTTTACGAAAATAGTGAGCTTACGCAACAAAGAGAAAAGGAGGACGGCAAAACGTTTGTGCGTGATATGACAAACGTGAAAGGGCTATTACTTGCGAGTTTTGTCGAGATCTTTAGTTAACCTTACTGGGTTCTGGTCTTCTACAAAAAGACCTGTTTAAATTAAGCAAGGAGAAGTTAGGGGGAAGCGTTTCTCAAACACGATTACGGTCACGCTTGTCACACAAGTTTTGCCGTCTTCTTTCCTCTGACGTTCTACCGGGGCCGTTCTTTTGTGTAAGTTCATTAGTAAGTGTCTGACCTCTCCGTTTCCGCCAATATCCAAGTCAGGACACTCCACTGTTATTACTGAAGTTGCTACAGCCGCGTTCTCTGCCACTGAACCAGCATAGACAGACGCTCCACATACGGGATTGTTATCATTTACATCACTGACGGTGACATTAATGGTAACCAATGAAAAACGACCCCCAGAATCCGTAGCGGTGAGAGTGAATGAATAGGAGTCTTGTGACTCACGGTCTAGTAAAGCATTGGTGGAAATCACTCCAGTGTTTTCGTTAACGGTGAAGTTGACGCTGTCTGCTCCTGTAAGAGACAAACATAGATATTCTATATATGACTTAAAGTAAATCGTTCATTAGAAACCTTTAGATTCAAGGACGGAGGACGACTACGTATACGAGATTTGACTACAGGTTGTTTCGCGTATTCTCAAAATATAGACACCCTGGAAAGCTTCATTTTGCTATTTTTCACTGGAAAAGTTAGCACTGTTACATTTAGTGAAGGAGTTTATACCCTCTCCCGATCACAAAATGATAAAACTACTAACATTTGATTACTTGTTTCCGACATTCTCGCTAAAACTCGAACTAAGAGTGACGCTGGCTACCACGTTTTCCCGCCAAAATGACTTCGGTTCACGCGCGTGTACTACTTAGTATTGAGAAAATCTCGTAAGTTGTCTTAGAATCTAAAGGTCTCTTTAACAATTATTCCTCGAGCCCGAATGGGCTATTGACTCAGAGGCCAAGAGGGCGAGAGGAATAATTGTTTTAGTAAAATCCAACTAGTTGGTCAAAAATATAGAGAATAAAAAAATTTTAGCCAGTTAAAGCTAGACTTTAATCCCTTTTTGCCGCCAAAAAGCCCGCGCTTTTCGCTACTAGTGGGCTATAACATATAGCCTAGTAGTAGCTCAACCAATCAGAACGCAGCATTGATAATAGACCACTAGCTGGATTTTACTAAATTAAGTTAGCCAACGAAATGATGAAGCCGTCGATCGGCAATAGCTTTGATTTTTAACTTTTAACTTAAACAGTAGGTTTTTTTTCAAAATACTGCTGAGGGGCGACCTGCCCAAATTAGCGAAAAGATTCCACATCGCCGTACGTCCACTCGTTTATTGTTTGTATTTATCGTTAAGTAGAATGTAGTAAGAAAACAATTTTGTCTTCTTCTGCGGTCTATATAATTGTGCAGTTTAAACGGCACATCATGTCATCAGAATTATAATTAACATTATTAACATCATTACAGAATTTGCATTCCCACATTATAATTGTCATCGTCATTATCATCATCATTGTCTTTATCAGTTAAAAGTATCTGTATATCCGACCGCCTGCTCCTTGTCGACTAAATTCTCAGATTTCTTCGATCTTCATAACGACAAATTTACAAAAAGTGAAAAGTAAACTATTTACTATCAAACTCAGAAAACCGTGAACACCTGAAGAATTTCAGGAATGTTGACTGTGTACTGGCCAATCACAACAAAGTTCAGGACACGCGAGCAAACCTCAAAACCACAAACTAATTACCGTTGCTGTTTGCGGTTTAGTTATCTCGCGCCTGATTGGCTTATTTCTCGCAGCACAATAACATTCCATAAATTTTTCTGGTGTTCACGGTTTTGTAAGTTTCACAGTAATAATT
Source organism: Porites cylindrica (assembly GCA_964035525.1). Lineage (NCBI taxonomy): Eukaryota > Metazoa > Cnidaria > Anthozoa > Scleractinia > Poritidae > Porites > Porites cylindrica. The sequence goes on along the minus strand of OZ037786.1, from coordinate 15,895,201 downwards.
ATTCCACGAGTGCGCGTTGGATATGAGTTGGCTATAATCATCTCATATCCAACAAGCGCGAGTCTAATTGTTTTATTAAAGAAGCCCACAAAATATCTAGAATTCTTCCCGACTTTATTTGTAAAAACAACCGATCTTAAGATCTTTTTTCAATTTTGAGCAGACGCGTACAGTTACCATATTTGGAGAGCATGGTATAATGGCTCATATACCATGATGTCTAAGCCCATCAGAGCTCTACAATTGCATTATCAAATGATTCAGTTTTTAATAATTACTGTTATCCGCACCTGATATTGTGTAGGTTATAACATCTGACAGATCGTCATCACTTGCCGTTACCCTGACGACACTCGTGCCAGGAGCGCTATCTTCCGACACACTGGCGCTGAATGACGTGCTGCTGAACACTGGATCATTATCCACAGCGTTTATTACTGATATTATTAAAGTGGTTGTACCGGTATTGTTTGCATTATCTGTAGCTGTGAGAGTCAATGAGTAGACCTGCACTGCTTCATAATCAATGTTTGTTGCAGTTTGAATCAATCCATTGCTGGTTATACTGAAATGTGAACTATTAGAGCCCGATAATGAATACGCTAGAGATGTGTCGGCGGCATCACCATCCGAAGCAGTCACGGTCATTACCGAAGATCCGATGGCGACGTTTTCTATCACGTGACCGTTGTACGAGGCGCTGTTGAATGTCGGCGTTTCGTCGTTGATATCAGTGATAGTCACGGTGACCGTCGAGAGCGTTTTTCCGCCGTTTCCATCGAATGCCTGCACGGTTAGCACATAAGAAGGTGTAGTTTCGAAATCAAGGAGCGTGGCGGTACTGATTTCTCCGCTTACGCTGTTTATGGTGAAGTCTGAACTGGTGATCCCTACAAATGAAAAGACAATAGAGTCACTGTCTTCATCACTCGCAGAGACTTGAAACACGCTGACAGAAGACGCTGTTCCTTCATTTAAAGTGACGGCGTACGGCGTACTTGTAAACGCTGGAGCGTCATTTATGTCGTTCACAGTTATAGTTAAGGGTGTGCTCACAGACACTGTTCCGTCCGAAACTAAGATAGTCAAAGAGTAGGAGCTGCTACTTTCATAGTCAATGACACTGTCTGTTGATATTACACCAGTTGCAGAGATGGTAAAATGGGAGCTGTTCGCTCCAGAGAGCGAATACACCAGGGTATCATTGCTGTCTTCGTCCGAAGCGGACGCTAACACAACTTGGGTTCCAGTGTTGATGTTTTCATCAATAGCTGCAGCGTATGAAGCACTGGCAAAAACAGGGGCGTCATTCTGGTTAATGACCTCTACTGTAACTGAGGTCGTGTTAACACCACCTTCTCCGTCTGTTACTATTAGTGTTAACACGTACATTATTATATCTTCAAAATCCAGTGCTTGAGCTAAAGATATCAATCCTGTTTGTGGATGAATTGAAAAGTGAGTGCTTCCAGATCCTGCCAATGTAAAATGCAACGTGTTGTTATCAGCGTCAGAGGCGTTCACCCTTAAAACGGACGCGGAAGCGTCGTTTTCGTTAATTTGTACCGAGTAAGGCGCGTCTAAGAATACTGGAGAGTCATTTGCGTCAGCGACTGTGATAGTCAGCGGTTGACTCACCGTGGTGGTTCCATCGCTAACGCTTACTGTCAGAGAGTAGTAGTTAAGAACTTCATAGTCCGGCTCTTGGGCGGTCAAAATTAACCCAGTAGATGAAGAGACCTGGAAATGAGAGCTGTTTGTGCCTGATAGCGAATAAGAAAGCGTATCACTACTGTCCTCATCTGTTGCTTTTATTTGAAGCACGCTGGTACCATCCGGAACATTTTCACTGACAGTAGTGGTGAAAGGAGTTCCCTGAAAAACCGGCGGATCATTCACATTATTAACACTCACTGTAAGGCTAGTCGTCGCCAGTCCCCCACGCCCATCACTGACCCGGATTGTCAAAGTGTACTGGAACGATTCTTCATAGTCTAAGGCGGCTGTGAGACTTATCACACCAGTGCTGGGGTGAAGGGAAAAGAAACTGCTTCCTGCTCCGTATAAGGAGAAAGTAAGTGTGTCCGCCGGACCTGGCGAGAGAAAATTCACAAGTCATGTTATATTTCAAAGAAACTGAAAACAGGGAAACATGAAACTAGTAATGATCGGTATAGGCCCTAGCTAGTCAGTTCACGTGGTACAAAACGGCCAAGCTGGAGAGCAAGGGATTCATCAGGACAAGACAAACAAAAGTCTTTTACATAATTTTAAATGGTTATTTTCTTTTGTTTGTCTTGTCTCAGTGCATTTCTTACTATCTAGCATACGCCACTTCCACATTTCCCATAATGCACCTTATTTGCCCCCAAGGTGCATTATGGGAAATGTGGAAGTGGCGTATGGCGGTTTTGTAGCACGTGACTGACTAACTACAAAGGGCCTGTTGATGGTACCTTTGCTAAAGTCCCGTGACACAAGTTTTCGCTACATAGATTGAAAGAACATTTCTGTACAAACTTTGAGAGAGGGGTAAGTACTGCTGACTTTTGATAATGCGGTTTTCCTACAGACAAAAAAGATTTGAAAACTCAACTTACCGCTGTCCACGTCCACAGCAGACACATTACCCAAAGCTGCGCCAACATCATTCTCATCAACATTGACCGCGTATGGAGCATTGGTAAACTGGGGCGAGTCATTAGTGTCTACTACAGTGATTATCAAAGTCGTGTTCATACTTGCTGAACCATCGGAGACACTTACGATAAGTGTGTATGAAGTAATAGACTCGTAATCAAGTGCTTGAGTTGTGGTGACTATACCAGCTGAAGAAATAGCAAAATGATTACTGTTTGTCCCTGATATACTGAAAGATAGTGTGTCGCTTGAATCCTCATCAAACACGGCGGCCTTATATACTGTGGTACCTGCGTTTAAACTCTCTTCAACGTTCGCTGTATAAGGACCTCCTAGAATGGCAGGTGGGTCGTTTTGATTGACAGTTATGACGGTGAGTGACGCAAAGGCCACGCCTCCTGCTCCATCCGACACGCGTACCGTTAATGAATACAGCTCCTGGATCTCGTAGTTGAGTGCCCTGTTTAAGGTTACCAACCCTGTGGCAGAATTGATCAAGAAATCGTCACTTCCAGTTCCGCTCAAGGAAAAAGTGATATTGTCGCCATCAGGGTCACTTGCATTTACGTCAATCACGGCTGCAGTGACGTCATTCTCGGCAACGCTGACGTTACCAGGAAGGTTTGTGACGTAAGGAGCATCGTTGGTATTTGAAACAGAAATGGTCAAGCTGGTGGAGATATTGACTGAACCGTCGCTTACGCTTACAGTGAGCGAGTAATAATTGACAGTTTCAAAGTCCAGTAATTGCGTTGTCTCTACAAGACCAGAAGATGAAGAGATTTGAAAATGTTCGCTGTTAGTTCCGGATAAACTGTAGCTCAAAGAATCACCACCATCGGCGTCGAAAGCTGAAATTTTGATGACGTCAGTGGCAATTGGGAGATTTTCGCTGACCGTTGCTGAGTAGGGAATACCAAGGAACTGGGGAGAGTCATTGGCGTCTGAGACTGTGACAGTCAATGAAGTGGTAACAACTCCTCCATTACTGTCCGATACACGCACAGTAAGAGTGTACAATGACGTCACTTCGTAGTCCAATACTGCTGTCAAAGCAACCACCCCAGATGTCAAATGGATAGAGAAAAACTCGCTACCACTTCCTAAGAGAAGAAAGTTCAAAGTGTCCGCAGTGTCTTGGTCAGTGGCGCTTACTGTGAGTAGTGAGTTACTCGTGGTGTTTTCTTGCACTGTGAGGGAATAAGGCGCGGCTGTGAAGGCTGGGGCATCATTTTTGTCCGTGACACTAATACTTAGAGCTTGCGTTACTGTCACGGTTCCATCCGTGACAGAAACTGTCAAAGAATAAGAGCTAATAGCCTCGTAATCAAGAGTAACAGCAGTGGTGATGATCCCGGAGTTTGAACCGATGCTGAAGTCAGAGTTATTATTTCCAGCTAAGCTGTATGAAAGGGTATCTGAGGTGTCCTGGTCAGTTGCTGATACTTGCAAAACTGTTGTTCCTATGGGTACGTCTTCATCAAGAGACGCGCTGTATGGAGTGCCAATGAAGTCAGGGCTATCGTTTTCATCTGAAACGGTAACCGTCAGGGATGAAGTCGCTTGTCCACCATTTCCATCGCGTACAATAACACTAAAAACATAACTGGATTTCCTTTCGTAGTCCAATGAGTTACTTAGTGAAACTAACCCAGTAGAGGACAGGATAGAAAAGTCACCGCTTCCTACCCCTGAGAGGAAATATTCCAGCGTATCACTGCTGTCCGTATCGGTAGCGCTCAAGGTATAGACGGTGGCACTCACGTTATTTTCTGGTACTGTGACTGTATAAGGGGCGCTATTGAAAGCCGGAGAATCATTTGTGTCTTTTACAGTGACTGACAAAGCTTCTGTTATAGTGGTAGAACCATCCGAAACGGAAATATTCAAAGAATAACTGCTAACTGACTCGTAGTCTAACACATGTGTTGTTGTAATAAGCCCTACAGAAGACACTGCAAAGTGCCCAGAATTTGTGCCTGCAATACTATAGGACAGCGAGTCACTTGCGTCTTGATCAGTCGCAGTAACCTTTAACACCGTGGAACCACTGACAAGATTCTCGTCCACTTCTGCAGAAAATGGCGCGCTTACAAAGGCGGGGTCATCATTTTGATTGACAACTGTCACATTGAGTGTGGTTTGAGCTATCCCACCGTTTGAATCCGAGGCGGTAATGGTTAAAAGGTAAGACGAGATGGATTCATAGTTAAGAGCCTGACTTGATGACACAATACCGCTGACTGGATGGATGGAGAAGTCTGCACTTCCTGGACCAGATAACAGAAAGGTTATTGAATCACCTGAGGAAAATTAAAAGGAAATGGTGTTAAAATCATAGGCATTATTTATATGCATTGCGCGTCCTAAAACCAAACCAAACATGCACCGCTTTCACAGACACAGTCATCCGACGACACGATCAGATGTTGAAACAAATACTAGCTCTCTTTCTAGGAGACAGCATAGTTAGCAATAACTAAGGAGACAGGGAGAACTCAACAGTCAAAGCTAATTTCCGTTTTCCCTTTCCGTTTTCATTAGCCTAAAATCCTAGAGCAATTATTTAACCAATTACAGGCCTAGTGTAAGGAAGGGTAGCCCTGGTATCTATTTTTCCAAAACACTTACCGGAATCTTGATCTGTGGCGCTGGCTGTATATACTTGTCCGGCAGCCTCGTTTTCATTCACACTCGCAGCGTAAGGTGAATTAGTAAATACTGGAGCATCATTTGTGTCCCTGACACTTATGGTCAGCGGTTGTGATACTATGGATGTTCCATCAGTGACGTTGACAGTCAGTGAGTAAGAGCTTGTCGTTTCATAATCCAGGGACTGGGAAGGAGAACAAAATAGTCGAAGAGATAAAATGTATAGATTTACATAAAAGCTATGTAGTAGTCATACAGATGATCATAAGTGAGTTTTAGATTCAAATACGAGGACGACAACGAGTATGAGATTTTCTCAATACCGAGTATTGCACATGCGTGAACCAGCGTCATTTTGGTGGGAAAACGAGGTAGCCGTCGTCATGGCGGGAACAAGTTATCAAATGTAAGAAGTTTTATCATTTTGCTATCGGGAGAGTGCTTAACCTCCTTCAGTATAACCGTACAAGCATTTTTGGTGAAAAATGTCAAATGAAGTTTTTCCGGGGTGTCTATTTTTGAGAACATATCAACATTTCAACATTTTTGAAAAACTTCAAATTAATTCTCGTACTGTTACTTGTTCTTGTCCTCAAATCTAAAGCTCTCTATTTCTCGCCTTTCGGACACCTCGCCGATAGTACGGACAGCAGCTAAAGTCCACGTCAAGAATAGATTAAAGACGTATGAGTGAAATAAAATGCTGCGACCGCTATTAAAAAAAGCATGTCCCCGATAACGAGTTAGAAAACTGGGCCAAACGAAAAGAACGGATCTGCGAGGGCTGGGTTTCGTTGGTACGATTAGAATCAGGACAACTCGACTCCGGAAAATCGATTTTGAAAAGGGATTCTTTGTTTTTTTAAAGGAATCCAATAACGAACCTTTAGCCCTCTGAATCCAGAAACAGAGTGGACCTAGCGGACTGGTTCTTAATCGGATACGACAGATTCGAGACCCTCAGCGTTTTCTTGGAAGTCGATTTCAAATAGCAATTGGGACATTTTTGTGTCTATTTTTTATTTTCTAGCTTTCAGCGACAAATTTGGCGGAACTGACAAAACGCTTTGCCTCCCAGACCCCAGTTTTTGTAAGCCTGAATAGCACTGTCCTCTGGAGAAATCAATATCCAATGGGAGGAGGTCATCTGCTCCTGTCAGTTGATAAGTATTAGGGTATCCAATTGCGGTATACGGTGGATAGTAATTTATCCCGTAAATGGCGCTATCTACCTTATCAACAAATTGGGCCAGGTGTTTCTTCCGACTAGTTACATCGTTGTTTTGAACTGGACTTGGATTTCCCCTGAAGAAACGCTGTTCTGCAAGGGCATGTCTCATTTATTTAGCGATGGAATGCGCGTTCAAAGTAATCTTGTACCCAGATCTCCCACGGCCAAGGGAAAGGGAAATCTCACTTTTCAGCGTAAGACATAGTGAGATCTGGGTACCAGATTACGTTCAAAGTTGGGCGTGCAATATAAGGTATCAGAGGATGAGTATTACCTGGCTTATGGTGATGATTCCAGTTGCTGAACCAATGCTAAAATCACTGCTGCCAATTAAAGTAAACGTCAAAGAGTCACCGTCTTGATCTGAAGCTGTTAAAACCAACACAGTACTGCCACCAGCTGCATCCTCACTTACACTTGAACTGTAAGGTGTGCCTAGAAAGGTGGGGTCATCATTTTGATTGACAACGTCAACATACAATGAGGTTGTAGCCACTCCTCCATTTGCGTCACTTGCCCATATCGTTAGCGTATAACCGCTGACTGTTTCGTAGTCAAGCGCGCCTGCTAGAGACACCACCCCACTGCTTGAATGAACCGAGAATAACTCACTTCCTACGCCATATATGCTAAACGAAATAGCATCGCTGTCATCATCTGTGGCTGAAACAGTGAGCAAATTTCCACTGTTGATGTTTTCGTTAACGCTAACGTTGAACGGCGTGTTAGAAAACGTCGGAGGGTCATTTGCGTTATCAACACTAATACTTATTGCTTCAGTAACTGTGACACTACCGTCCGATAAGGACACAGTCAGTGAATAAGAATTGATATTTTCCCTGTCGAGTTCTTGAGCCGTGCTGATAACGCCAGTACTTGAACCAATGCTAAAGTGGTTATTATTGGTTCCAGAGAGACTGTACGTCAACGAATCAGAAGGATCCTGGTCACTAGCGACAACCTTTATCACAGTAGTCCCCACTGGAAGATTTTCACCGATGTTAACAGTGTAGGGTGTGCTTAGAAATTGCGGCGAGTCATTCTGATCTACAACTGTTACGTTTAAGCTTGTAGTAGCTACTCCCCCATTTGAATCTGATGCTCTGATTGTGAGATAGTAAACGGAAGTGCTTTCGTAATCTAAACCATCCACTAGGGTGACCACGCCTGTTGTTGGATTGAGCGAAAAATCCACACTTCCGGTTCCAGTTATTGTAAATGTCAATGAATCACCATCGTCATCCGTGGCACTGACCGTGTAAACTGCTGCTGCCGCATCGTTTTCAATCACGGTGGTAGCATACGGTGCGTCATTGAATGCAGGCGCGTCATTAACGTCACTTACTGTGATTGACAGGGATTCAGTAACAGATAAAGTACCGTCAGTAACGGTGACGTTCAGGGAGTATGAACCCACTGTTTCTTTGTCCAGCAATTGGGCAGTCGTTACCAGGCCAGTGGATGAAGAGATCGCGAAATGACTGCTGTTAGATCCGCTGAGGGAGTAGGTCAAAGAATCACCGCTGTCTTCATCAGAAGCTTTTATACGTATCACATTAACTCCTGTTTGGAGATTCTCTGCGATGCTAACACTTAATGGTGTAGAAAGAAAATTAGGAGATTCATTGATGTCGTTTACAGTTACGTTGAGATTTGTACTTGCGCTGCCTCCTCTGCCGTCTAAAACAATAACAGACAGAAAATACGAAGATCTTAACTCGTAGTCAAGAGCGCGGGAGAGAGTAACCACACCTGTAGAAGAGTCTAGAACAAAATCCCCCGAACCTGAGCCCAAGAGGATAAACGACAAGGTGTCAGCGGTATCCTCATCAGAGGCACTCACGGTGCAAACAGATGCGCCTGCGTTATTTTCATCAACCGCTGCAGAGTAGGGTGCGTTAGTAAAAGCGGGCTGATCATTTTTATTGTTGACGATGATTGTTAATGATGTTGTTACCGTAACGGTTCCATCGCTTACAGAAACTGTGAGAGAATACGAAGTAACCGTTTCATAGTCTAATATTTTTGCTGTTGTAATAACACCAGAGCTGCTGGAAATTGCAAAGTCAGCGTTGTTGGTTCCAGAGAGACTATAAGTTACCGTATCTCCGCTGTCATCGTCGATGGCGGATGCAGTGAGAACAGTAAATCCACTTGTCAGACCTTCATCAATGGCCGAAGTATATGGTGCCACAAGGAATTCTGGGCTATCGTTTGCGTCAGTAATCGTGATTGTGAGGCTGGTGGAAGTGCGGCCGCCATTTCCATCAGATACATGAACTAGAGAAAAAGGATCAAGTTAAGGCTAAGTTCACGCTGCTGAAGCGGACGAATTTTCGACCGACTGAAAATTTGACCACACACTTCGTTCACACGGAACGGTTCCAGGGGGTCAGTAGTGAGTTTACGCAACAGGACGACAGAAAGAAGAGGACGGATAAACGCTCGTGTATGACAGAGGTGACAGAGCTATTACTTGATTGCGTGTTTTGTCGTGATCGATCTTCACTTATTTCAATGTTTTCTGGTCTTTTACAAAAAGATCTGTTTAAAGGAGTGTAAAGTTTGGAGAAAAGATTTTTCAAACAAAATTGTCACGGTTGTCACACAAGGTTTGCCGTCCTCTTTCCTCTCCCATCCTGTTGCGTAAGCTCGCTAATAACCAAAAGCTGGCGGCAACTTCCATGTACTCATTTCACGAGTTTATTACTGACCTTAATGACGTTTAGTTTACAATTTTAACATCTTATTCCTCGGAGGCACTCGTGGAAGGAGTAGAGGTTTTCATTTTCGCGAGAAAAAATGCTTTTAAGCGTATCTAAAAATAAACCCGTCCTTGAAAACGCCGTGACCTCGGCCTAATATGGGGGTTGCTTACTCGGGGTTATGAGCTCCTGGTCAGAGTCACAGTAATATTGTGCCATGTGAAAGGAGCCTAAAAGTAAAAAACTTTAGCCAGGCATTTTTGTAGCTCATGCTTACGGCGGATTTACACTGTAAATCGCAACAGTAGGGACCAGTTTATAAAACTCTTCACCTCTGCTCCACTTTCGACCCAGTTAAACATTTCCTTTAGCGACAGACGATGGGATTTAGGTCTGAACTAAGGATTTTTGCAATTGAATCAGTATTCAGAAATGGAATCAAAAAGGAGACTTAATGTGGTAACCCCAAAATTCCCCCCAAAACATTGTATGTTTACCTTTCAAAAACACTCAAGCCAATGTTTGTCATAATATGCTAAAATCTGACATAAGATAAACAGAGTTGGAAATCTTCAAAATTGATTATCATACCAATGTACTGTAAGTCTTGTTGACCTCTTCCTCCAGTTAAGTATGTTGGCATTAGAAACCGTCACTTGGATTTGAAGCTTTCTTACAAGATTCATATAGTATGAAGTTACAATTATGTCTCTTCTGAACTTTCCTAGTAAACTCTCTTCAAATATATCACTTATTTACTCACCGGTCACGAAATAAGAGGTCGTATCTTCGTAATCCAACGCCTGAGTGGTTGTTACAATCCCCGTATTGGAATCAATCGTAAAGTGCGTTACACCAGTTCCCGACAGCGTATATGTTAACGAATCACCGTCCTGGTCACTTGCATCTATGTCGTAAACACTCGCTCCCACGGACACATCTTCGGAAACGCTCGTGGAGTACGGAGAACTTGGCAACGTAGGTGCGTCGTTTTTGTTCGTGACAGTTATCGCAACTAGTTCGGAACCACTTGCTACGCCGTCGGAAAAAGTCACCGTTAAGTTGTAACTGTCTTGAGTTTCGTAATCTAAGCTAACTCCCGCCTTGATCCGAATCATTCCTGAGTTAAGGATCTCGAAATCGGAACTCCCCGACAAGCTGAATAAAATGCCATGACCATCTTCATCCGAAGCAGCCGTCTTTAAAACATTTGTACCGCTGGGTTCGTCTTCCTCGATAGTCGCCGAGTATGGATTACCGAGGGAGACTGGGGCATCATTGGCATTCGTTACCGTGACAGTAAGTGAAGTTTGCGTGACACCACCGTTGCTATCAGACGCTGTGACTGTGAGTGAGTAGGATGAGGTAACCTCGTAGTTAAGTGCGTCAGTGAGCGTGACAACTCCGCTGGATGCATGTATAGTAAAGTCTGAGCTTTTTGAACCCGATAGACTGAACGTGACAGAGTCTCCTGAAACAAGGAGAAAAGCGTGTAAGGCTTTGCTTAATAGTCTATACCGATTATTATAACAAACAAAGCAATTGAAAGAACTTAAAGTGGATTTCCACTAGCGCGTAATCATGTTTTCCGTGCGTACATAAAATAGAGGCAATGTATGGAGGTCGCGCGTAAATTTAAAATGGTTGAACCTCGCTCATTGGTAGGCGCGGCCTTCCATGCATTGACTCTATTTTATTGACGCACGCGAATTTCAATTAAGTTACGAGCGTACGCATTGGAAATCCACCCTTGAGCACGGTATTTTAAAAGAAACTCGCGGGAGCAAAATGATGGGATATTTGTCCCAGAATTAATCAGATAAAACTCTTGCTTCAACGGCGGATCCAGACCCTGAGATAAGGGAGGGGGCCCGGTCATCGAGACCCTGAGATAAGGGAGGGGGCCCGGTCATCGAGACCCTGAGATAAGGGAGGGGGCCCGGTCATCGAGACCCTGAGATAAGGGAGGGGGCCCAGTCATCCAGACCCTGAGATAAGGGAGGGGGCCCGGTCATCGAGACCCTGAGATAAGGGAGGAGGCCCGGTCATCGAGACCCTGAGATAAGGGAGGGGGCCCGGTCATCGAGACCCTGAGATAAGGGAGGGGGCCCGGTCATCGAGACCCTGAGATAAGGGAGGGGGCCCGGTCATCGAGACCCTGAGATAAGGGAGGGGGCCCGGTCATCGAGACCCTGAGATAAGGGAGGGGGCCTGGTCATCGAGACCCTGAGATAAGGGAGGGGGCCCGGTCATCGAGACCCTGAGATAAGGGAGGGGGCCCGGTCATCGAGACCCTGAGATAAGGGAGGGGGTCCGGTCATCGAGACCCTGAGATAAGGGAGGGGGCCCGGTCATCGAGACCCTGAGATAAGGGAGGGGGCCCGGTCATCCAGACCCTGAGATAAGGGAGGGGGCCCGGTCATCGAGACCCTGAGATAAGGGAGGGGGCCCGGTCATCGAGACCCTGAGATAAGGGAGGGGGCCCGGTCATCCAGACCCTGAGATAAGGGAGGGGGCCCGGTCATCGAGACCCTGAGATAAGGGAGGGGGCCCGGTCATCCAGACCCTTAGATAAGGGTGGGGGCCCGGTCATCCAGACCCTGAGATAAGGGAGGGGGCCCGGTCATCGAGACCCTGAGATAAGGGAGGGGGCCCGGTCATCGAGACCCTGAGATAAGGGAGGGGGTCCGGTCATCGAGACCCTGAGATAAGGGAGGGGGCCCGGTCATCGAGACCCTGAGATAAGGGAGGGGGCCCGGTCATCGAGACCCTGAGATAAGGGAGGGGGCCCGGTCATCGAGACCCTGAGATAAGGGAGGGGGCCCGGTCATCGAGACCCTGAGATAAGGGAGGGGGCCCGGTCATCCAGACCCTGAGATAAGGGAGGGGGCCCGGTCATCGAGACCCTGAGATAAGGGAGGGGGCCCGGTCATCCAGACCCTTAGATAAGGGTGGGGGCCCGGTCATCCAGACCCTGAGATAAGGGAGGGGGCCCGGTCATCCAGACCCTGAGATAAGGGAGGGGGCCCGGTCATCCAGACCCTGAGATAAGGGAGGGGGCCCGGTCATCGAGACCCTGAGATAAGGGAGGGGGCCCGGTCATCGAGACCCTGAGATAAGGGAGGGGGCCCGGTCATCCAGGCCCTGAGATAAGGGAGGGGGCCCGGTCATCCAGACCCTGAGATAAGGGAGGGGGCCCGGTCATCGAGACCCTGAGATTAGGGAGGGGGCCCGGTCATCGAGACCCTGAGATAAGGGAGGGGGCCCGGTCATCCAGACCCTGAGATAAGGGAGGGGGCCCGGTCATCCAGACCCTGAGATAAGGGAGGGGGCCCGGTCATCGAGACCCTGAGATAAGGGAGGGGGCCCGGTCATCCAGACCCTGAGATAAGGGAGGGGGCCCGGTCATCCAGACCCTTAGATAAGGGTGGGGGCCCGGTCATCCAGACCCTGAGATAAGGGAGGGGGCCCGGTCATCGAGACCCTGAGATAAGGGAGGGGGCCCGGTCATCGAGACCCTGAGATAAGGGAGGGGGCCCGGTCATCGAGACCCTGAGATAAGGGAGGGGGCCCGGTCATCCAGACCCTTAGATAAGGGTGGGGGCCCGGTCATCCAGACCCTGAGATAAGGGAGGGGGCCCGGTCATCCAGACCCTGAGATAAGGGAGGGGGCCCGGTCATCCAGACCCTGAGATAAGGGAGGGGGCCCGGTCATCGAGACCCTGAGATAAGGGAGGGGGCCCGGTCATCGAGACCCTGAGATAAGGGAGGGGGCCCGGTCATCCAGGCCCTGAGATAAGGGAGGGGGCCCGGTCATCCAGACCCTGAGATAAGGGAGGGGGCCCGGTCATCGAGACCCTGAGATTAGGGAGGGGGCCCGGTCATCGAGACCCTGAGATAAGGGAGGGGGCCCGGTCATCCAGACCCTGAGATAAGGGAGGGGGCCCGGTCATCCAGACCCTGAGATAAGGGAGGGGGCCCGGTCATCGAGACCCTGAGATAAGGGAGGGGGCCCGGTCATCCAGACCCTGAGATAAGGGAGGGGGCCCGGTCATCCAGACCCTTAGATAAGGGTGGGGGCCCGGTCATCCAGACCCTGAGATAAGGGAGGGGGCCCGGTCATCGAGACCCTGAGATAAGGGAGGGGGCCCGGTCATCGAGACCCTGAGATAAGGGAGGGGGCCCGGTCATCGAGACCCTGAGATAAGGGAGGGGGCCCGGTCATCCAGACCCTTAGATAAGGGTGGGGGCCCGGTCATCCAGACCCTGAGATAAGGGAGGAGGCCCGGTCATCCAGACCCTGAGATAAGGGAGGGGGCCCGGTCATCCAGACCCTGAGATAAGGGAGGGGGCCCGGTCATCGAGACCCTGAGATAAGGGAGGGGGCCCGGTCATCGAGACCCTGAGATAAGGGAGGGGGCCCGGTCATCCAGACCCTTAGATAAGGGAGGAGGCCCGGTCATCCAGACCCTGAGATAAGGGAGGAGGCCCGGTCATCCAGACCCTGAGATAAGGGAGGGGGCCCGGTCATCCAGACCCTGAGATAAGGGAGGGGGCCCGGTCATCCAGACCCTGAGATAAGGGAGGAGGCCCGGTCATCCAGACCCTGAGATAAGGGAGGAGGCCCGGTCATCCAGACCCTGAGACAAGGGAGGGGGCCCGGTCATCCAGGCCCTGAGATAAGGGAGGGGGCCCGGTCATCCAGACCCTGAGATAAGGGTGGGAAAGGGGGGCGGTATCCAAAAAAATGTTTCTGCAGCCCTTTGGGCCTTAGTTTGGTCTTCCCTGGATCAGCCACTGCGCTTTCCCTAGAAGGCAACGTTTAGCCGCCATAGAGGGTGTTAGTAGTGTAAAAGAAAAAGGTGATTTCAACACTTTACCTGAATCTGGATCCGTAGCATTAACAGTAACAACACCCGCTGCAGCGTCATTCTCCGCTACCGTGGCAGAATACGGCGCCCCCTCAAACGACGGGTTCTCATTCACATCGCTGACAGAAATAACAACAACTGCTGTATCGGTCAGAGAGCCTGCGTCTGTTACGGTCAGCGTTAAAGAGTAGCTAGGTGTGCTCTCAAAATTCAGACTTCCAGCTACTTCTATCACTCCATTGCTCAGCACATCAAACAAGGACGATCCTGGATAAAAGGAATCGATAATTTCCTTCACGTTATATCAGATTCAAAAGACTAAAGATGATTTAGCTTTAATTTTGATTGTCTGGACGAAAAAGATCAAACACTAGAAAAAGTGTTTCATCTGATATCCAAGAAGCAAAATGTATAACTAAAACACGAGAATGAGTGTTTCATCTGATATCCAAACAATGCGTAGCCTGCAAAAACAGACGTATTTTCGGGTGGAGAGAAGCGACGACCGGAAATACGTCTGTGTTCGTGGGCTAAATATTGCGAGGTAATGTGTCAAACACGAGAAGGAGTGTTTCATCTGATATCCAAACACTGCGAGGTAGTGCATCAAACACGAGAAGTTTCATCTGATCATATCCAATTGCAAAGATGTGATGTATCAAACACGAGAAGGAGTGTTTTATCTGATATCCAAACACTGCGAGGTAGTGCATCAAACACGAGAAGTTTCATCTGATCATATCCAATTGCAAAGATGTGATGTATCAAACACGAGAAGGAGTGTTTTAATCTGATATCCAAACACTGCGAGGTAGTGCATCAAACAGGAGAAGTTTCATCTGATCATATCCAAACACAAAGATGTGATGTATCAAACACGAGATAGAGTGTTTCATCTGATATCCAAAAAACAAAGAATAGGTTGCAAAACCGAGGGGTTGCCTAGCTCTTGCTAATTTAAGCAGACTTCTGAGTCCAGTGAGGAAATGAAGCCCTTTTATGCATTTGTTTATTTTTTGCTTGTTTGTTTGTTTTATCAAAATTTCTCAAAGAAAGAAACTATGGCCATGAAGACGATATTTCTAAATCCGTTCTTATCAAAGATCTTCACTGTGGAATGCTAGAAAATAAATGAACTGGAGCAAATTTGACGAAATTTTTTTCATCAACTGCGGATTTCTCGATCCTCAATCAACCTGAACGTACCTGAGCCGGACAGACTATAGGTCAGCGTGTCACCGCTATCAGGGTCTGTAGCAGGTATGGTAATGATGTCAACTCCATTGACACTGTTCTCAGCAATGACACCGCTGTATGAGGATAGCGTGAAGCTTGGAGCTTCATTCACATTGACAACCGTGATAGTTACGCTCGCATTTGCTGTTTCACCTTAAAAAAAAAACAAAGGCCTTGTTTAAACGATTAGTAGCAGATCCAGGCGGACTATACTGCAATACAGATGTTTTTTAATTACTGAAGAAACAAGGAAAAAACCATTTTACCAAGTAAAAAATATTTTTGATTTTATAACGTTTCTATAAAGCACGTCTATAAAAGGAGATTTTGAATTTCGGCGACTGCGCAGTAGTGAGTTAAATTAACGGCAGCCTCTTCAAATTACAAATTAGGAGAGAAAAATAAGACGTACAAAAAAAATAAAATTAACACAGAAAGAGAAAAACCAAATAAAAAGACATTTTGTGCGCGTTGGGAATAATGCAAGCTTTTTGTTCCATAAAACTTAGTAAGCTATATGCGAAATCAAAACAAGTGTACTCTGAATTCTTCATAAATGAACGACTTGTCTTGTATGCAACTTCGGGGATGAAGGGCTGGAGTAAAATACGCCAGCAAATCAAACTGAATCATTTCAAAATAACGTTATTTATTCCATAATCACCTGCAGCCTCAGCTTGAACCGTCAACGAATAGGAGTCCTGTGTCTCAAAGTCAATTGCCAGTCCATTAGTTAGCACAGATGTCCCAGTCCCACTCAGTTTAAACGGCCCTGCTGAACTGATTATAGAGTAGGTGATGCTATCTCCATCGCTGTCAGTTGCCGAGAGGGTAATGCCGCTGACTGTGGTGTCTGTGGGTACGTTTTCGTTGACAGTGCCGCTGTAGGAGCTGGAACTAAACACCGGCGCGGCAGCTAAGCAAGAGAAACAAATTGAAAAGATAAACTTGACTTAGTAGGTATAGGAAGAGGGTGTCTTTGACAGTTGACGGTTAAATTTTTCCAATTTGACAGCTGACGATTAAATCTTTTTAAATCCTATGACGGTTGACGGTTATTAAGTGGAAATAGGCCATTTGCACTAAGAGGTCATGTGACATCGTTTTTATGAAAATGAAAGTTATATGATTTTGCCTTCAAAAAATGATTAGTGGGTCATATCCTAAACAAAATAAAAGTGATTTGGGTTTTCAAAACTGCACCATTGTCTTAAAATGAGTAAGTTCGTAGCTGGTCACGTGACCAAAATGTGATTTTGAAAATTACGAATTACTTCTTTCTGAACACAAATTTTGCAGTTACACTTCAAGGAAAATGTTGAAAAAAGGATGTGGCAACGTTTACAGCACATCTGAGCGTAACTATCAAAAGTTTAACAAGATGTAAGCACTAAAAGTAGTTTTGGCCGCCATGTTGGAGGGCAAGAGTATGCCCTCCAACATGGCCGCCAATACAAATGATACTACTTTGTTGAAAAATCAAAGTGCCATAAAATATCTCCCTTAAATGCTTTTCCTCTCAAATTTTGGGTGTAAGACAATTTTTATGTGCTCTGTCAATTTTTGGCATCAGCAGGACTCCAACTAATTGTCTAAGGGAAGTATTGGTCACGTGACCTCTTAGTGCTAGTGGCCTATTTAGTCCAAAAGTTGACGTAAAATTAACCTCTGTATGAATTAATATCAAGTTATGCGTTTTGGAGGTTGTCTTGACTGTCTGTTCGCTTATAAAATTTCGAAATATTTTCACATATAAGCAGGTTGTAAGGTATTGTAATGTCTTAAAAGAGGTTTTTGTTTGAGAACATGGGAACCGGTTTTCCAGTTTAGAAATTCCTTTGGAGCCGGAATTCCGTGAAGATCAGCCAGTGAAATAGTGTGATTTAAGATTTGAAATACTCTGAAACTTTTTTACGGTTAATCTTGACCTACATTTTTGATGGTTGACGCTAAGAAATAACTTTTTTGACGGTTGACGGTTAATTTTAAGGCCGTTTGACAGCTGACGGTAAACCCCATTGAGACCCTCTAGGCAGTGATCTATTGACTTGACGCTTTGAAATAAGAAAGAAGCAAAGTTCAACGTTTGAAAACTGTTGTACAGGTCTTTTAAAATCTTATGAAAGTATAGTCAGTCGAATGTCTAATAAAAAACTCTTATCTTTTTGTACGAGAAAACCAGGTATCTGGTAAGTACAGTTTGTACTTATTTGTAGGAAATAAAATGTTCGTACAATGGACTCTCCGTTTAACAGATACTTCTTAAAGATGGACTCCCAAAAAGGGGTGAAGTCAGAAGAGTCCCCGCCGTGCTCTGAGTCAGTCATTTTCATCGACTCTTTCATTACCCAAACGGCGGACACTTCAGTCTCTGACCTCTCACAGTTGAGTCCTTAACGTTGTGCACTCGATCATTCCTAATAGTTGGATTGTGCGTTACACTCCCCACGCGTAGTTGACAGTATTCAGTTACGTATGGTTATCACTTGATTATTTCATGAAACCCTTGGTACCGACTTGGTAGACTGACTAATTTGCCTGTCATTTTGCAGTACATGTATTAAATTCAAGTACATAGGAAGTTCATGAGGAGCGGTTTGCGGTTTTGAAACCGCATGATATTACTTAGGGGGAACCGTCTACAGGCGAGACCTCGGAGGGATGAGTTAGACCATAAGGTTAAAGCGCTTCGGTGAGACTACTTTACAACTTGGCTTGACTGTATAGGTAACTGTTGACCAAATTAACAATTATTTCAGAGAAAAAGAGGGAGGATTGTAGACTGGCTGTTTTCAGGAACTGAACAAAATGATGTGCATGGATGCAAGTTTCTTTGAAAGTGGGAAATGCATTTGCGTTTTCAAAAATATGGATACGTGAGGACGGTACCTCAAGATTGTTATACACAGTCTAATAAAAGCAGAGATTCTTCCACAACAGTTACCCAAAGAGGTCGCTCGTCAGATCCGCTTGTAAGCAATTTGTAACCTGTGCATATTTTAATTAGAATCGATGGTAGGTTAAATCCTATCGCCAGTACGAGCAGGAAAAAACCATGTACTAAAAAGAAAGAGCTCGTATGCTTCCGAAGCAATATATCTTCTTAGATCTCTTACGATAACCATGGACAGATATGACAGAACACAAAATCTGCCGCTAATTTTTTGCGTCCAATCTTGCCGAGACAAAAAAAGGAGAAATGGCAGTTCTGTAAGCGAGTATTAAACTGATTATTTTGCGGTTACTGTAGTGTTTATATCGAAATGTAATCATCCTGCAAATCTTGAAACACCAAAGGGGCTCAAATCATGCAGAAAGATAGAAGCCGGTATATTAAACAAACAACGTATACTTTACCAATGTGTCGCAATTTATGAGTTGCTGATATCAAACAATCGTTAATTACAACGGAAACACTTTTTACTGAGGGATTCACTGTGGTCTCTTTACCAAATGAGTTGTGTAGTGAGCTACGAAGCAGTTGCGGATCGGAAAGAAATCCGGTACGTAATCATCAAGCAAGTGATTTGTCTTCGTGTTTTTCTTTCAAATGTGTTATCTTTACAATTTATAGGATTGTTTGTTTACTTCTGAATTGATCCTGTTATTGACATATGTTGTTAGAATAGAAATGAAAGTTTAAGCAATTATTAGTAAGCTCACCTTCACAGTGCCGTGTCCACGCTAAGGTTACCAGCCAAGAAACTACCTTAAAGACATGCAAATGCATATTCTTTCCTTCTCGGCATTTTGCTCCTGACAGCTTCTGTTAATAAACTGCGAGAGGATGCAGCTACGTACACCGGCTAAAAGTAATGTAGCAACACTCTCCTAAGAGGTCTAAGAAGCAAAATGTACGAAGGCTTCCAGTGTAAACTCGGATTTGGGTAAATCGAATGATGAAAAATTATGACGTTAAAAGGTTACTGAAGCAGAAATGATTACCCCTTCTTGTGATAATCGCAAAGGGAAAAATTGAATAGATTTGTTTAAGTTTCAGCACGCTTTCATTGTCATTTGCTTTGTCAACTTTTGAAGAGGCTTTTGTAAATAGGTTACCATGGATACACGCGTTATATCTAGCACCCATTAAATCAACGAAGATTAAACAGGACTTCAACTAAGAGTCTAGGTGGCTTATTTTTGATGGTCTATTAATCTTCACTGAGTCACACGGTCCTCAGCGAAAGAGTTTCATTGGACAAGCACGATGCTCCACGTTCTCTTTCACCTGAGCTTGACAATCATTTCAGCTCAGTGCCAGGGTGTCCTGATTCGATCCTGGCGCCCTAACGATCCATTTTATGTATTTTCTGAGGGAGGGGGGACGTCTGTACACAGGCTAATAGTAAGGTCCCTATTAGCAAATCAACAACTTTGCACTTTCATCACGCTTTTTGGACATTTCTTAGCCGTCGTTGCACGACTACAACGTGAAAGTGCCTAATTTCACGCTTTGTCGAGGACGGGAACTCAAGACAACAACTTTTGTTCTTCTCTTGAACTTTGATACAATCCTTTAGAATTCAACTCCAACAAATTTGCCAACATTTGACGAATTAAACGAGATCGAAGAAGCGCCATAAAGTTTGAGGCAGCGCGAATTCACTTGTTAAGTGACGTTTTCGTAGCTGCCGCCGTCGTTGTTGCTTAAGCTGTCTCCTTAATGACATCACAGTTCTACCCGGACCCGTTTCCCCCGGGTAAGAGGCCATCTGCCCGTCAACGGCTACTCGTACGGGTAAGGCCTGGCCACTTGTCCCGCCATAGAGAAACTAGGGAGTATCAAGGAGATACAATTATCAAATATCACATTAGTTCCAGATCACCTATTTTTACACGCCAATAAAAATATATTCTTTTGCTACAAAATCTGAATTCATTTTCTTTTAATGAATTTTTCTCCAGTTCTGAGCAGAGATTTTCTTAGATTAGGACGATTTTCGGATCTCTTGGCTCCGGCCGATCGCTCTGGCGTTTGAAAACAAAATTATCTGAGGAAGATTAGCACACAGAAAGTTAGAATTATAAAATTTAACTTTTATTTGTATGAAGTATGGGTAAAAGCATATTTTGGCGTCATCCTGAGTCTAGCGATCGCTACTAACAAGATTAGCAGTCTGGGCATAAGTGATTTTTTTTTCGGCCCAGACTGGCTAAGATTTTCATTTAAGCTTTTACATACCTTACCGTTTGACCACTCCAATAAGTCATCCCCGATGCTCTTTGGGTTTCATCTAGAAGAAGCTTTTTCTCCATGATATTTTCATCTTTGCTCTATCAGCATTTTAACTTCTGCAAAATCTGCAAAATCAACATGGCGTCGGTACTTACAGTCTCAACATGAAGCTTTCTCTTGCCAGAGACCACGCCGCTGATGACGTCATATCGTGTCAAAGCGAAAAAACATGGCGGACCCTTTGTATTGCATTTGCAGACAAGCATATGATCCGTCGCAGTTTATGATCCAATGCGATTCGTGCGAGGAATGGTATCATGGAAGGTTAGCTTGACTATTGCTTAAACTTTCGGTGTTAAAAAATTCGTAAATAATCCCAATTTTTTTTGTTTAGTTGTGTTGGAATTGAGGAATACCAGGCTCCCGACATCGAGCGATATCATTGCCCTCAGTGTGCGTTGCTACATGGCCCGCTAACTCGTAAGTATCCCTATTTATTTTGTTTTCTACAGCTAAGAATATTTCTGAAATTGGGAGCTCTAAAGCTGCTGTTTATCGACTGTCTTGGGGTTCAAATTGACGCTAAAACTAAACCCGAACGAAGGTAAGGTCACCACGCGAATTACACAAAGCTGGAATTGAGTGCTACAAAGTAATTTTGATACAATTATCCATGAATGAAATTGACTTTTGGCTCGTTGTATGTCACGGAATGAATGAAGTTTTAGCTGGGAATTAACTTATCTCAGCAAAATTGCATAACTCTGCTCATTTTAGTTGTTGAGTACGTGCATATAAACACCTGTTTGATTGAATAACTCAATCAGAGCCGAACTAAGTTATCCCGCACGTTTTTGTTAACTCATTTCTTTGCCGAAGCCAACAGTTGTTTGGTCTCTCATCCCCTTAATTAATACGCTGTGAAAATGTTTGTCTTAATCTGGGTTCTTGAGTTCTTACATTTCTAAATGATTTGTTTTGAAACCTAAAGGCGAGTGTTGTTGTTGCGCTATGAAAGGATGCCGATAGCTCTTTGTACTGACACGATACACGATACTTCAATACCGGTGTACTCTTTCAAAACTCTGTTAATAACCAGTAATACTGTTTGATGCCTTCTCCCAGATATCAATCCAATAAGAGTGGTTGTGTGATGATGGTAAAGGCGGCTTAAAACAACGAAAGCTTTAAAAATCATTTTATATGTAGTATATATTTGATTTAAAGTTTAGAGACGTTAATTTTTCTTTATTATAATCTGCCCGATGTCCTTATACTGAGACTGTTATATATTTGTTCGGCCACATAAATAATTTGGGCTTGAGAAGAATGTTTTTGATTTGTTTTGTTGTCATTTATAGTGTACTATAGCTGTTTCAGTTGAATGATCCCCATAATTCAGGTCAAAAATGTAATATTCCGGAAAACAATGCAAACCATGTATTAAGACATGTTTAAATACAACGTCTTTGCCATGATTTATTCTAGGAATTGGCCAATAAATAAGGGTGCCATCCCTTTCTGAAATATTGTAGGGGGCCTTTACTCAATCACCCTTTCGCAATTTCAGAACAAAAAAGACAATCGCACTTCGCTCCTTTGTCTGTATCACTGTAAAGAGATTCATCAATGTTTCAAGCACCAGCCCGCCCTTTGCTTGTCAGAGATAATCAAGGGATTTTTGGTTGCATGTGGTTTACATATTGAACAGTGGATCTACTCTATTGGATGAGTGTACTCTACTGTATGTAGGGCCACAAATTAGACTCTTCTCTAAGTGATCTAGTTGGTTTTTATTGCTTGACAGCTAGGTAGGGTGAAGCATCTACATAAACCCCATTTACACGCGCTAAAAAAATCGGCACGGCAAGCCAAATTTTTGGCACTGTGCCTCGTTTACCCATGCCGAGACTACCTCCGGGAGGTAGTCTCGGCACCCCTAAAATTTTGAGCACTGGTGCCATATTACATTTGGGACCTATACATTTAAACGTCTTAAACTGGGAGTGCCGTGCCTTAAAATCGTCAGCACGGTGCTAAAAATTTGGTGTGCCGTGCCGATTTTTTTAGTGCGTGTAAATGGGGTTTTAATTGACACTAGATCAGTGTTTAAATTTGGATCAGTCCTGGTTATGTCGTTAGGTTGTATTCTACCTGCTTAAAAGTTGATCATTGTTGCTGCAAAAAGTCACATTCAGTACATTCACTAAATCTCAGGATTTTTGTCGATTAATTAATGTCAGCTTGGGTAATGTTTGTCAACAAATTGCCAAGCACTTATAAAAGTTTTTCTCAGAACTCCAATCAGAGAATTATTGCAGACTCCTTTAATCCTCCTTCATTTTTTATTTGCAGTCAAAAAGCGGAGGAACTGGCATCGTCATGACTACAGTGAAATAGATGATGGATCAAAGGTAAGGATAACAATGAAATGGATGTTGGAATGGACAAGCATTACCCCAAAATAATTCACTATCATTTTTGTCAGTTATTAACATCTTTATTGGATGTATGAACTCAAGATGTCAAGGATGGCTATTTGCATGATGGTTCATTAGTTTCAAAAAAGATCATGGGTGCAGTAATTCAGCAGGGTTCCTACATGTCATGGAAAACCTGAAAAGTCATGGAATTTTTCAGGCCTAAAGAGTCATAGAATTTATGTGGAATTTAGTCACAGTGTACTGTCCAAGCAAAGAAAAATAGGACAAAGACAAAAGAGTTATTTCAAAAAATTAATACTCTAAAGCAATGATTAGTTTGAAACTTTTTGAAAGGAACAGCTTTAAACCTGAAGGTCTTGGAAAAAGTCATGGAAAGTCGTAGAATTCAAAGAGCTCAAAAAGAAAATGCCAGTAAGGTTACTTATTTAGATAATAGGCAAGTTCAGCAACAATTTTAGTCACCATACAGACAAATCACATTTTTCTATTTTATTATGGAACGAACTAATATTAAAACAGTTGCTGCCAAAGAAGTACAGTCAAACCTGTATTAAGCGGACCTCTACTAAGCAGTCACCCTCTATTAAGCCGTCACTTACCGAAGTCCCGGAAATCATTTCCCTTAATTACAGTAAAACTGACCTGCATTAAGCGGTTACTTGTATTAAGCGGTCGCAGTCCCGTTTTCTGAGGTCCCAACGAATTATTTTTTATTGTCTTCACCTACTTTTGACAACCCTGGAAAACGTACCATACTAGTACAACAGGTCACACTGTGTATGGCATCAAATGGTCTTTAACCTTTTTCTTTTGGCCCAAGAAGAGGTAGAAACAGGTGGAGGTCAATTTGTCGCGTGATATATATTTCACTCTTTGACTACCTTCATTTTCTTGAAGAACTCTCACATTTGTCAAACCTGTATTAAACAGTCATTTAACTATATTAAGCGGTCAGTAAGCCATTCCCAAAGGGTGACCACTTAATACAGGTGTGACTTTACTAAGATAACATTTAGAGTGGACGTTTGTGCCAAAGTATGTAAAAGTATAGTAGACTGGTGGTAATGATGTTTTCTACACTTCTGATTTTGTAGGCAGTTCAGACAGGGACTGTTGCATTTATCAAGGAACTGAAGATCAGGAAATTCAAGTAAGTGAGCTCATAAACCTCTCAGCCCTTTATTGTGTGTTAACATTGGATGCAAAGCATCAGCAAACTTTGAGCAAAGCCGGGTCACATTCTTGGTAAGAGGTGTCATCTCACCACTGTACCATCTTTTGTTTTCTCCCAATAAATGAGCACCTCAAAAGTAATATTTTTTTTCTGATTTAATGGTATTTGTGACTTGATTGTCAGAGAGGGAAACATTGTACAGAAGCTTGCAAATGGAAAAGAGCTTACTGTGGACACCTTTGAGAAAAATGGCTTCAATAGGCCAATACTCGTTGCAAAGAAAGAAGGTCTTGGAATGATCATACCAGACAGTAATTTCTCTGTCATGGATGTGGAGCGATGTGTTGGTATGTGTAATTTTATATGTGTACGTGAAACACAAGTAATACCCCTTTGCATCTTATATTATAGTTTTGCAGTGCCAGTTGCTCTGAGTGATATAGTGACGAAACAAGGACTTTAACTTCTCAGCTGTTTAAAAACAATAATCTGTCGCACTCCTAAGAAAGTCTCTATTTGTTAACCCTACAACAAACTCACTCTGTACTCCTCTCTCCTCACTTAGATCTTCATGTTGATTAAGATCATGTTAATTATTTTCAAAAAATGAAGAAATAAATTTTAATTTGCAGGTCCCATGAGGGAGCTGGATGTGATCGATGTCTGCAGACAAGTAAGATTAACTATAACTTTTTTCTTGTCCATTTTTTTAACAGATTGAGTGACAGTTTTTTAGCATTTAACCCTTTAAGTCCCAATATCCACAGACAAATTCTCCAAACTGATCTCTATACATTTCCTTTAAGAATTAGTTGAGAGAATTTGATAAAAAATCAAAGTATTTTCTCTTAGGTGATCATTTTTTTTTAATTCTCATAACCTCATCTCATGACAATGTATGGATATCGTTAGGAGAAAATTGGTGTTGGTCACTATTGGGACTTAAAGGGTTAAAATCATTATTTACCTACCAATGTAAAAACAGGTGGCAGTTAAAATCAATTAATACACATGTGTGCTTTTTAATTTATTTGACAGGATGATCACCGTATGCGAATGAGAGAATGGACAGAATATTGCATGAATCCAGTAAAAAGAAAGATCCTGAATGTCATCAGTTTAGAGTTTTCTAACACCAGGTATGATCAGCATATATTGTAAGGCTCTACCAGGCCTTGTAATAGGGTGTGATTAAAAAATCAGAAATTTGTGGCTTTTCAGAGCAGATTGTGCAACAAATTATGGAAATTGTGCAATTTTTTAAGGGCTTAATTAAACTTGTTTTACCAAGTTTGAAATAAGAAAAATCCTTTAATGTTGTTTAATGGACAAACTTTGGGTGTAAAAACTAATATTATACGTGTAACATCGTTTTTAGAACAAAGTTGTTAGAGTTTGTCCTATTATCTTGATAGAAAAGAATAATGTGTGACTTCTGTGCAGATCTTAGCTGTTTGTTTTGTTTGCATTCATTAATAAATTTATCCTCAGGCATCAGCCTTAGTTTATCATTATATTTTCACTGCGTTAATGCTGTCCAATATTGACTTTTGTGATTACTACTTTGTTTTAGCATGTCACAGCTGGTTCATGCTCCAGCAATTGTGAGAGAAATAGACTGGGTCAATCATGTGTGGCCTGCAGATCTCCCAGAGGACGGGTGAGTTTGAGAGTTTGAGAAATCTCTTTCAAATGTAGTTTTGTCACTGTTACTTGTACATGTATGTAAACTATATAAATGTGTGCTGCTGTGAAGGGTACATGTAGATTACAAGCAGTTGTGTCTAGGATGGGGTTTAGAAATCAGTGGGTTTTGGTCTACAATAGTAGGAAATTGATGGTGTAGATGTTACACTCAATACGTACCACTCAATACGCCATTTTGTTACACTGGTACCAACCTTTGGAATTCTTTATCCATTGATGTCAAGAAAATCAAGCCATTTTCTAGTTTTCTTCAAAATATCAGGAATTCTGTGATTGATGGTTATAAAAGTGTTATTAATTCCTGAAGTTTTATGATTATATTATCTTTAACTACTATGTGATCATTGAAGTAATACTTTTTATCTAAAACAACTATTTTGTCACTATATTCCTTCTACTCGTATTTTTGTTTTGGGTCACCTACTCAGTTAGTTCTGGAAACTATAGAGGTGTCTCAAACCCTGACTCTGCACAATGAACCGAAAATTGAAACATTTCTTTTCCTTATTCACTATCTTTTATTTTTATATTTAAAAGCTCTGAATTGTATTAATATTCTGTGTGAGTTTAAATAAAAATTAACTTGACTTTTCGAGAAAGTGTGACAAATCAGTAACCAACTCATGAAAGCGTGAGATAGGTTGTAAAATTGTGAGACTTGGCAAGTCTGTTTTAATCATTCTTTTCTTTCACAGTCTACACAAGAAGCCATTAGTCCAAAAGTACTGCTTGATGGGGGTAAAGAACTCATACACAGACTTTCATGTTGACTTTGGTGGAACATCTGTGTGGTATCATGTTCTTAAGGTTTGTGGTACTGTAAAATGATGAGCTTTGCTGTTCTATTTGACTATGCGACTCAAGATAGTTAAAGTGTTTATGAGCCACTGAACTTGGCAAATAAAATATTAGGTTTCAATCTAATCTAATAAATTAATTTTATTTTAGTATCGCAAAAGCTTACAACCTGAGGAAAATCAAAAGTTAGTGGGTTTCAGTGCACTGGAAAGGAATTAATTGAAGTAAATGTGTGGCTGACTTGAAGGAAAGCTAGTTGTTTTTATTAAAACAGCAAAGCCAAATATGGGATGACACGTACAGTACATGCTGCATACATTGTAACAAACAATTAATTAATGTTAAGTATCAAGTTTCATCAATGTCCATAGGGTGTAGAGAAAAGGATATGACATAAATTT
The DNA here is from genome assembly GCA_964035525.1 of Porites cylindrica. NCBI lineage: Eukaryota > Metazoa > Cnidaria > Anthozoa > Scleractinia > Poritidae > Porites > Porites cylindrica. The sequence continues at coordinate 15,868,163 of OZ037786.1, read as the reverse complement.
GGTATAAAATATTATTAATATTCATGGTTTGTCTCACAGTGATTACAAAGTTTGGTCCATTTTTTTTTTTTCAGGGTGAGAAAGTGTTTTACTTCATAGAGCCAACAGAAGAAAACTTGACCCAGTATGAAAAATGGGTATCATCTGCCAGGCAGAGTGAGATGTTTTTTGGTGATATGGTCAAGACTTGTTACAGTTGTTCAGTTAAACCTGGCCAAACTCTCTTCATTCCTACAGGTACAGTTATGAACAGCACACTGAAAATTTTTCAGTGTCAATGTCATTAGCATCACATTTTGATGTTTATATTGTTCTTTCAATTTAGATTTTCTTAGACAGTACTTAAAAATCAGTAGCTTTTAAATCTTTTGCTCTTTAAAGGTATATTACATGCACTTAGTTGAGGGGTGTGCAGATGTTGTGTAGTACTGGTTACTACCTGTGCTTCTTATTTCAAGTTAATGTGCCAAGATACCCAATGGATTTACCAAGCATTCATACTTTTTTAATGTTTGTTATTTATCTAGGATGGATCCATGCTGTTTTTACTCCTGTTGACTCACTTGTGTTTGGTGGAAACTTTCTCTGTACTTACAACGTTGAACTTCAGCTAAGGTTTGTCAAAAACACTGTGGAATTTGCTTATCCTGATATGTTTATGTTCCTTTGTGACATCCAGGAACTTGTGAAAAGAAATTGTGTTCTAAATAAATCAGTTGTAATTGGAATTAGATCATGGCACATATTGTCAGATAGTTTTAAAAGATGAGTAAGAAAAGCTCAATCATGAGCACCACTCTTTTTTAGGGTGTATAAACTGGAGAGACAGCTCAAGACCCCTGACAAGTTCCTTCACCCTTGTTTTGAAACAATTAATTGGTACGCAGCTGTTTATCTCTTGGACAGACTCAAAGGTGAGAAATCTAAATACCTGTCCGGATTATTTAGTTATTGCTAAAATGTGAGCACTGAACTTCTGAAAGCTGGTGTTTCTGTGGAGGCTAAAGAACTAAATATCTTTAGGTATTAGTACACATAGACCTAGCTACCTGCTCATGTTATAAATATTCTCCTTTTTTGGCCAGTTTCTCTGTCTTCTTTCACTCAAGCCTCAATGAGCGTGGCAAATGCCAAGATTGAAAAAGCCGGCTAACTCCTTATTTTTTAGAAGAAAACAGTGAGTGTTGAAAATTGCTGTAGCAAATTGTGATTTCCACCAGTTGCTGATACCCCTCTGTTTTACTGTGATCTGTATCTCTCTTCTGTTGTCTTTTCAAAATCCCTGGAAGGCAGACATTATTTTAAATGCCTTCTCTCTAAGTACATTTATCAGGGTAACTAACCCTCATTTCAATGATCACACCATAGGAATTCATCCACACCCTCGAAAGCCAACATTACATTTTCTCCATAACTGAGTGTTTTTCTCTGTCTGTTTCAGATTGTCATGAATCTGGGCGGAAGCCATCGGAGAGCTTGGTGAAAGGCTTAAATGTTTTGTCCATAGCACTCAAGGTGTGGAGCTCTAAAGGAGAAGTAAGTACAAGATGATGGGTGACCTGTGTAATCCCAACATTACTGCAAATACATGTATGATCCTCAGATTCTCTTCAGTTTCTTGTAGTATTATGGGCTGTTCATAATGGCCAGGACTCTGACCCCTGACTATTATAACAATGCAGATCTCCGGCTATTTTCAAAGGAAGCAAAAGGAAACCAAGAGAGAACCAAGAGAACTTCCCAGCTGTTCATTCATTATATAGCTACTAACTTGAAATTTTAGTTATTAAGTATTGTGCAGGGTTGGCACAGTTGTGAAAAGTCCTTGAATTTCTGTGCAAGTCCTTGAAAAGTTCGTGAATTTTTTTCAACTTTGAATATAGTGGCCTGGAAAGTGTTTTTAAATACTTTTTGTAAATCACAGCTCAGAGAAGGTAATGGTGATTTGCACAAGTTTTTTTTTTTTATGCAATATTTAACTATCAGTTTAAGACAAGTGAACTGAAAAATGCAGAGAAGTTGGTGGAACAAACAGTTAAAGCCTTAAAGTCCTGTTAGAATGGGCTGGGAATGTGCATTTTTGTACAGTCTGTGAAATTACATTCCTGGAAATTGAATGTGGTCCTTAAAAAGTCCTCGAAAAGTCCTTGAAAAATGGTTGCAATTTTTAGTATGATGCCTGTTGTGTTCTTTCTTTTGTTATCTCTACAGGAGTACACAAAGCTTCACAAATTTTTTATTCCTGATAATATATCTCCAAGCAAGTTGATCAAATCCATTGCCAAAGAACTGAAAAAGACTGAGGTCAGTTGTAGAAACTGTAGTTTATGTCACAATTCTCTTTCCTTATTTGGTAATTGCGAAGGAAACTCCCCACAACAACAGTCAGCCAACTTTCAGTTGGTGGTTTACCAACGTTTTGTCTTATTTTGGGACATTTTTTGTTAGCATTTAACCTACAAAATCGATTTTTTTTAACTTGAATTTAATTTTAATTTTCTAAGTACTATCATGTTGTTATTTCTTACTAGAGCAGTGCTTCCCTGATAATTGATAAAAGTTTTGCATGTGGTGCAGTTTAAGGGATCACATTCTTTTGTTGCATGACAGCTGTAGTTTCTTTTTTCAGTATTTTTTTTTTTTGGCATTGTAGATCTCTTAATGGGCATGATGTCATAATAAAAAAGAATGAACCTCAACAATTAATTATGCTCATACGAAGTGGTTGTTTCAAACTACAGCAGTGAATCAGTGTATCCTCTAGAGTTTAGTTACATTTTTTTTCAAAAGGTTTTTGTTTTTATTTAGCTGTTAATTTTGAATCATATTTCACACGTCATTAATTCGCATTATCTCTTTTGCATTATTTATTTTTTCTTTGGTAGAAATCAGGCAGAGGTTCGAGGCCAACAACTCCAAAAATTGATGAAAACAATCAGAGACAAAATGGGAGCCCTGTGCCATCTAGTTTTGTTGATGGGGGTATACCACGCTTAAAAATCAAGCCACCAAAGCCTGATAATTACAATGCATACAGCCCTAAAAACGCTGGAGAACATTTGAAATGTGAACTTGATGACAGTAAACCTGTGATAAGAATTGCTAATGCAGGGATAGATCAAAAACGAAAAGCAGACGTGCTATCCTCCAGTCTTCCATCACTCAAGCTAAAGATCCCCAGAACACAAGAGCCCCAGGGGACTGGTACCCAGTTGAGTAAAGGGAAGTTACAGCTGAGTGCATCAGCGGATTCCAGTCTTAAACTTGTGGTCTCAAATGGAAAGATTGTCAGGTAAGTTTGACTGTTCATATGGTTTTGGTTTAAAATCAAGACATTACAGTGAATGATCTAATAGACGGCCTCTCTCTCAAGTAAACGCCTCTTGTCAATTAGACGCCCCTCTCTAAATACGCCCCCCCCCCCCCCCCGCCCCCATCAAACTTACACAAAAATACTAGGAATCAGCAAAAAGGGTCAAAATCATTAGGGTTTGCGCATTTCATTTTGTTTAAGGTCAAGTTAAAGTAGGGATCGATTAACGTGGATTCTGAGGTCGAAGTTGAGATATGCATCTCTATCGGCCTAGACTGGATATTACGCTAATTTCATAGTTCTCTTCACATTTTCGCTGAAAGTAAGATTGTTGCAAAGATGAAAATTAACGCCTCTCCCCTTAGATGCTTCCTATCTATTCAACACCCTCTCGTTTTAGAAATATGTCATTGAGAATGTTGAAAATACCATTTCCAAGCCGTCTACATTTCAAAACTTGCTGGGAGGGGATGCCCCCAGACCCCCTCCCCCCCCCCCCCCCAAAAAAAAAACAAACCCACCCAGTTGAAATTGCGCTCCGCCGTCCCTGAATATATCACTGTCCAGTGGATAACGTAATTGGTTTCCTTAATGCTTATCCATTGAATAGTTATTTATCCGGTGGAAAATGCTATCCGGCAGGGCCAGATAAATCCCTATCCAACGGATAAGTATTAAAGAACCATTACCAATTGCGGTAGCCAACGGATAGAGATTTTTCCAGTGGATAGTGTCATCCACTTTTCAACAACTGGAGCCAGTTTGCTCTTAACGAGATTGCCCATCACACAAGCTTTCGATTCGGAAACCTCGTTTTATGTAAATTGGACAACCTGTTACGTAGTTTGTCGATAGTGGACTTTTTTAATGGCTTGTTTATTCAACTTGACCGATTAAAATGGAGTGGATAGCCATTGGTTGTCGTGCGACACTGTCCACAGTGAATTTCCTCGTGATTAACCGAAACTATGTTCCGTTTAACAAAAGAAACTCAACCGTTTCGCTTGTTCGTGTTTTCTTGGCAGCAACAACAATCGTAGCAGCAGAAAGATTACTGGGAAGAAGTTCCAGCCACTCATGCAGCAAGATGTAGCAGAAGAAAGCAGTGATGTTACAGATGGTTCCTACACCTGCTCACCGTCCAAACAAGGACCTCTGCGGCTTAAATTATCAAGTACGTCGTATTTAACAAGTGCATTGAGTGTACTTCTTCCCACCCATAATTCAAATTAAGCTTTAATAGTTGATGTGACTGCTTTTTCCTATTCGGGATGCTGGTTCATTGCAGGCTCACCCCCAGCAGTATGTCGTTGGTTGGCATGCGTGGCAGGCGTTTGAGGAGGAAGGGAAGGGGAAGGGATTTCGAAATAAAGGCGCTTGGTAACGAGACGGTAAAGCTTGATCCACGCCTCCACAAATTGGTTATTGGTAAAAAATACTTTCCTATTCTGACACTCTGGTCTTTCCTTTTCAGTGAACAGCAGTGCGTCAAACAAAAACGCCCCTTTCTTTCCGTCAAACTCAGCAGAGAGTAACAGCGATACATCGGACAATGAACTTGGCTTTAGTTTTGAAGGAACGCCAAGTCTCATTCCCATGCAATCGAGAACGACACAAGGAAGCGTGGGGACGACTTATGGTCTCCAGACCACGGGGTCAGTCTCTCGCACTCAGCAACCCATGGCCGAGTTCGACTGGACCTCATCAGCTGACCTTAAGTAAGAAAATTGCTTCAATTTGTTCAAACTTATTTCAAGCTATACTTTACATTTCATTTGCATAAACGTTCAAGTTAGTTTTCCTGTGTATTTCGCGTGATAATTATCATTAACGCCTGGGTCGCAAATGGAGGTGAGTTTCCCAAGGGGTCCCGGGGACTCCAAACGCAATTACACTCCAAGGTGCTAGAACACCCGACTGGCCCGCCCAAAACGGCACCCCAGTCACGAACCCTCGGCGCCAAGTGTCTCCCCGCCTTTACCACGTCAACATCCCACTTGAGCCCGAGATAAGAGAAAAAGAGAGGGAGGGGGCATGTTGAACCTGAACAAGCCATAAAGAGACAGAACGCCACGCTATCGCAATAACAGAACTCTGAACTCACGGGAGTGAGTCATGTGAGGTGGGAAAGTGGATGCCCTTACCTGGGATCTCAGTGCCCCACCACCACGCAAACGCTACGAGCGCTACAATACGCTAGAAATGTCGGCCAAAGACACACAAAACGCCTCTAACAAGACCATTGCATCTTGGCTTTAACTATGTTTTAACTGTATTTAAAAATTTCAGGGAAGAAATCGAAGCAGCAAAGACTCTTTTGTTTGGATTAAGTGCCGGAGCTGGCGTCAGTGCGCTTAGCGGTTCATCTTTTCAGTCTATTCCCAGTGCCTCTCTTAAAATGACCAGTGCCCAGTCCTCTCAGCCACCTGTTATACCCAACACCTCTCGGCTTAACTCGAAACGAGCAGGGAGCGAAAGTGATTCTGATAGCGAGGATGATGATTTAGGATTCGGCGAATCAGACTACTTTCACGACAACAAATACGGTAAGAAACGTTCGTCCTAGAGCAGTTTTAGTCTTTTTTGAGAAAGCGGAGCGATAGTCCTTAAGTGAAATGATAAACAAGCAGCAAGGCCTAGCATCCCAGGCAGACCCTCTTAGGGCTTGGATTCCGTGACCAGCCAAAAGAAAGTCTGTCTGGGAGGCTAAGCAAGACCGCGAACTGCGAGAATCGCGGCGTTCTTTCTTCATTCCCTCCTCGTTCTTTACTGCATATTTGCGTAATTATAAATAAGTGATCTAAGTCGATAAGAGCGATTACTGCCCGTCTAGAAACTGTAAAGTTTAGCCTGAACTATGGGCTGTGGGAATTATAATGGATAATGTAAGTACGTTTTTCTACCTTGTAGGTTTTTGTAATTTGGTAGGATCGTGTAGCACACGACATCTGTGAACATCTGTAGACTAGAGGGGAAATTAAAGGGGCGTTTGCGATTGTGAGTTTTTTTGAAGGAATTGTTTCCTTTTTTGTAGTTTACCCACCTCTTGCTGAGATGGCGGATGACGACAAAAGTAGTGGCTGGAAACCCGGTCAACGAAAGAAAAAAAGCGAAAAAGTGGACTCCACATGGAATCCAAAAAGTAAGAAAATTTAGAACTATTGCGGTGATTATCGTGTGTCCTATTCTCGCTCACACCGTCTGTTTTTGGAGGCAACTTCTTCGCAGAAAGTATTTTCCCTCGATCAAATAAGTATAATAATTGCTCTACCTACGATAGTGTGCTTGCGTGACACCTTATCATCATGTTCAATCTTCACAAATTCGTTTTTTAGGTAAGCTTCATTGTTCACCCAAAGAAACAAGGCCTGTTCGCCAATCTGCGAGACGTAACACCGCTGGCAGTCTTCTGAACTCTCCACTGGAAGAAAGTGCGCCCACGGTAAGTGACTATACATGCGTTTTGGAGTTGGTGAAGTGATGGCGTCTTCAGTTTAGGTGCACTTCAAATATTTCCCTCGAAAAGACGCTATGCTGACTGAACCTATTTAATACAGTCATGTCCAATACACTCAAACAGATTCCAGTGAACAAAAACTAGAGTCCACTGGAGTAACTAGAAGTGTGGTCGTGAAATGAAACAATTTAAAACAAACAAAGTCAGGGCTCGAAGTTATCTTTTTAGTGCACTTGCAAAGTTTTGCTAGTAAGATTTTTTTCGACTAGCAAACTGGTGAGACCACAAGCAATTTATTTCCCTTTGTTTGGGAGACATGGATAATTCTAACTCGCAATCGTTTGCTAGTGGATATTTTTCTTACTCGCAGATTATCAAAATCACTCGCATTTTGCGAGTTTGCGAGCGTTAATTTCGAGCCCTGAACAAAGTACAATTTAGCCTTGTGAAGCGTTGAAAGTCACTCGTACAGTCGCCTGGCGTTACCAGAAATCTAGTCGTAAGATGAAACCGGCAGTATAAACAATTTAACCTCGAGGAGGGTAGAAAAGTCATCCGGTGGAGTCCATTAGATCCACTGGAGACGCCCTGATTCCAGTTGAAGAATCGGAAGTCTAGTCTTGAGGTGACACAGAAGTCTAAACATTTTAATGTCGGGGAGGCTAGAATGGTCGAGACGAGGTTACCGAAAACTCATGGTTAAAGCACTTTCTATCCCCTCATGCAACATGACTGAAATTTTCCAAAGTCTTTCATAAATAGAAAATGTACATTTCCAGTGGAGTCTATTCGTGTCCAATGGATCCCCACCCGTAGGTAGGACATTCCTCTTTTTCACCACTAGACTTCTGGTTTTCTAGTGGAAGGCAAGAGGTTACGACTATAGTCCGGTTGACAGTAATGGACAACCCTCGTTTAATATACCTAAATTTACAGAAAAAAAGGAATTAAAGGACAATCTCTACCATCGTATAGGTGCTGTTATCTTTCAGAATTTTTGTCCTCAGTTTTGGGATCTCGTCGAAGGGTCTTTCAGTCAAGTGGTCACGTAATTTAGAAACCTGAGCGAAAGTGGTTAGACTTTATGACCATCTGTCTTACCAAGATTGTCATGGTATACTTTCTCATCCACAGAGTATACCAGCTTCCGGCGGAAGTTTAGAAGGTCGTGACCGAGATAACGCAAGTGAAAGTAACGCAACATTGCTACATGGAAGTGAACAAAGTTCATCATCGAATACTACACCCAATGTTTCAAAACCCAGTGACAATGTAAAAGGTATGGTTTGTTGATGTAATTAGTTAGTCTTTGTTTATTGGCCATAAACTCGTTCAGTGCTTGTCACGCAAAATGGAAAAGCGACAGTGACTTTTTTTGTCAAGCGCTCTTGTAAAGTAAATATTTGGATGCCGTCTGGTAGGTCGATGTTATTTTGTTCCCACCAGACACGGTAGGTCGGAATGTGTATGAAGCCTTTATGAAACATCTTTCCCTTTGTTTCCTAACCCTAATCACTGAACTTTATTGAAAGGCAATGCCACATTCTGTAGGCCACATAAGGTGTCTAATCTGCCTCAGATCGATCGATGTTACTTTGACTTTACCGTCTTACTAAGCCACAGTCCCGGGCTATAGGCATAAAGATACCGTAAAATTCCGAAAATAAGCCTCTCTAAATATAAGCCCCCTAAACCTGTAACGTAAAAACCCCTCCGTTAAATCGCCCCTCCGAATATAAGCCCCTCGGGGGGCTTGTACTTGGAAATTGCCCTCGAATACAAAGTAAAGCAAAGCAAAAACGGTAAATTTCCTTCCAACTATAAGGCTAGCCCCATCGATTTTGAAACGCACATTTCCCTCTGTACATAAGCCCCTCCGAATATAAGCCCTTCCAAAAATAAGCCCCTCAAAAAGGGCCCTTGAAAAATATAAGACCCGGGGATTATTTACGGAATCTAACGGTCGTGTTACAAATTGTTGAAACTTTGCCTTGACATAGTTTGTATCTTATCCACAGTTCAGTCCAAACGAGGAAGACACAAAGCTGTCACAACAACGAAACAACGTCTTGCAAAAATCCTGAAATTAGATAAGAGTGGCAGGTACATGAGATGAGTAAACCAAGCAGCATATTGCCGCCAAGGATTCAGATCAGATAGTAATATAAGTCAATCGGTTTTCTTCAAAGTGAAATAGTTTTACAATTTGTTGTCAATCGTCAAATTGAAACAACTGAAAATGAACAACACTTCTGAGGTTGCATTTGAATAATTGGGTTCATCTCATCTCGCCCGAATGTTATAATCATGTTGTAATTTATAATAATTTTTTCCAATGGAGGGTATCATTTTTAGTCACATTTAAGGATTTCATCCACAGAATCAAATACTTATGTGTCGCATTCTGATACACTGATGAGAATTGCTCAGAAAAATCTAAATAACTGAACCACTGCGATTTTCTTCTGTTTAAATAGCTATTCTGTCAGGTTTATTGTATAAAGAAACTATTCGTATTATTAGTGTCTTTTATTACCATCGATAATAATTTACACAATTGTTTGACCCGTATATTTTATAATTTATTTGACCGCTTTTGAAAACTCTCAGTTAGGCTCAAGGAAATTATTACAGAAACCAATAACCTCTTTAACAACTTTTGTCCTCATATTTCACTGAACGCAATGGACTTGCAATCCCTTTTCGCTCAATGTATTTTGTGTCCTTGATGGGACTCACAGAGAAAGCCGGAGAAAATAACCTTGGAGAGGGCGAGGTTGCTACTTGCCATTTGGGGAACAAAGTCGTGGTACAAGGCGGTGCATGGATACTTAGAATCTTAAGGGTCAGAGCAACAATTATGGCTGTAAAATTCAATATTTTATTACACGGGAAGGGAATACTTGCTGCAGGTTTTTGGGTGTAGCCACGTACGTGTATTTGAATCTGAGTGTGAAAGCGTGACTACTATCGCAAATGGGGAATTGGGTGCTGTGTGTCTGATACTGTAGAAATGCAGAAAAAAAAAACAAAGAAAAAAAGAAATAATTTTTTTGAAAAAGATAGTGAGGGAAATGAAATATTTAATTTATTTATGGTATATTTATAATTATAAATGTACGCGTGATGGCTTGCCAACTTTGCTTATCCAAATGTGTTTTCAGCTTCACTATGACTAGTTTGAATAAAGCGATTTTTTTATGAAGTAGTTTCCTCCTTATTTCTCTTAGATATCAAGCAGTGTTTCATCACCAGATGAAACACCGAGAAGAGAGTTAAAAAAACGACGCGCAGCGGAGTATTTTTGACGAACTTCGAGGTGTTTCTCTTGGTGATGAAAAAGAGGCAAATGCTTGATATTACTTCTCAAAAAAATTATATTATTGGGAGAAATTAAAGATTCAAAAATGAGCAGTTTTTCATCCGATTTCCAAACACTCATTAAACATTAATTTCGTTTGTATTTTCTTTACGAATTATTAATGAGGGTGAGAAGCGTAAGGCAACACGCAAAGTTTGACATGAGTAGCTAGGGCGTGTTTTCGCGCGCGTACTATCCACGTTTCCTGCGCGTAACCGCAGTAATTCCGCGTTTTGTCGTGCAAAGGAAGGCAACAGGACAGCACGTGGTAATCAGGGGGGCGGGGGGGGGGGGGGGTATTTGACGTTCCAATTCTGAAGCAGATGTGGGCTACCTGTGTAACGAAACGAAATTAATGATGGGTTAGTATTGAGACTAACTAACAAGCTACCCTGCAAGCAGAGGTTTCTCTCTTGGATGGCCTTTAGCGTTTTCGAAGTCACTAGCGTGGCTTGTCTGTCGCGTTGCTGGTTTGTTTACTCCCTGTGCTGCAGAGGTTTCTCGCGGGGAGTAAACAAACCAACTACGCGACTGAGAAGCCACGCGAATGACTTCGTAAACGCTAAATACCATGCAAGAGAGAAACCTCTGCTCGCAGGGTACTAACAAGCACATGATGAATGCATAAAGGTGTGACTGAGGTACTAGCCATGTGTCTTGCTATTTCCTCCATAGTTATGCAAGTTAGTTTTCAGTTCCACTGGCTGTACTGTAGTCCACTGAGAACAAGTTTGTGATACGCCATTCTTTACCTTATGAGTATCTTTTCCCCGACCAACACGTTTTTAGCAAGTCTTAATCCGAAACTGAGACTGTTAGTAATGGATTAAAAAATCTCAGAAATAATTCATTTTGTTTCGTTTCATACGGTGGCTCGTAAGGACAACACACTTCCCAGATTCCAAAACACGTCCCAGAACCCAAAAACACTTCCCAGAATCCAAAAACACTTCCCAGAATCCAAAAACACTTCCCAGAACCCAAAAACACTTCCCAGAATCCAAAAACACTTCCCAGAATCCAAAAACACTTCCCGGAATCCAAACACGTCCCAGAATTCAAAAACACTTTCCAGAATCCAGATTCTGGGATGCGTTTGGATTCTGGGAAGTGTTTTGGAATCTGGGAAGTGTTTTGTCCTTATGAGCCACCGTAGTTTCAAGTTAGTATAGCTGGGCGAGTCAGCTCCTCGACCATACTTGTAAATAGCCACTGACTCAGTTTGCCTCCTACCATTTGGGATTTGAGACCTTGTCATGTTACATTCGAGTTATTTGTTTGTCATTTGCTTAGCCTGTTATCCTTTGTGTTATAACAAATTCCGAGGGTTGAGGCAAAGATTTTCGTTTTATACCTCTTTCTTCTCCAATTTCGATGTGTGAAACCAAACATAAAACTTAAATGTACTGACCGATATACATATTTCATACTTTTTTACCGCATACTAACAAACCTGCGAGCAAGCTCTCCGGGGCGCTCTGGCGGCGGGGCGGGAAAGGGAAGGAGAGCTTGCAACTACGTCTCTGGAATTTGAATTCCATCCACCTCCAATTCCCCTGTGGCTCTCCGTCGAATGAGCTGTCAGATTTTCGCCAATCAGCGCGAAGCGGAAACGACCCAATTGAAAAACGCGTAACAAGGGTAATGACGTCATTGCTTTTGCCATCTGCGCGAATCAGCATTTCGCGTCGACTTTTTCGATGCAGATTTTAAAATTCCACAGACGTAGTTGCAAGCTCTCCTTCCTTTTCCCGCCCCGCCGCCAGAGCGCCCCGGATAGTTTGCTCGCAGGCTACATACCAACTTACATGTCAGTCAGTGCATCTCCTCGTTCCCAATGAGGTCCAGTGTGACGTCATCGCCAATAAGAACAAATGGAGCCCAATATTTTACCTCATGGAACTCATCCGATTCCCTCATACATCTCATGGCACGATTTAAAGCTTCACTTGCACTCCTTTGCTGCATTAGGTGGTGGTAGAAACTTTCCATAAACTTAAGAGTGGCTTCATCATCGACGGCCCATAGTGAAACCAGAACAGAACGGGCACCAGCACCAAGAAATGCGCGTGCAATGCCAACCACACCCTCAGCCTTGATCTCTCCACGACCACTGTGACAGCAACTAAGCACGACTAGCCTCGCTCGAATATCAGCGCTCAAAACTTCCCTCATCGTTAAGAGGTAATCTTCTTCTGCAGGTACCTGGGATGCCCGTGTCGGATTCGGAGCCAAGGCAATTTCGCCAGTTTCCATTCGTCCATGTGCTGCAATGTGCACTAAAGCAACCGTAGAAAGCTGCTTCAGCACTTCTTCTTTGGTCGCTCTTATTCCAGTGAGAGGTTCAGTGTTGAGTATTCGCCCAATCATCTCTACTTCTTCTCTGGCGTATGGCAGTTGCTGCAGGTTACGTCCATGGTAGACAACGTCTTGAACCCAGGGATCTCCGATAAGCAGCGCCCCACAGTTATTGTGATAATCTGCAGGACAATCTTCGATCATTGCCAAGCTGGACAATGAAGGAATTACTCTGATTCTGAACGACTCGCACAGATAATTTTTATTCGAGTCCAACAACGCGGGAAAAGGAGCCAAGCACAGAGGACCGTTTGGAACAAACACAATTTCTTTACATTGTAACATGTCTGCAATGGGGCAAATGACGATATGATACAGTGCGTTTAACGCGCCTCTCTGAAGTTGTAGAGAAGAGGGTTTAATCTCCTCAGAAGTAGCTTCAGTTAATCTCTGTTCTCTGACGTTATCTAAAGAGCGATCCTCGCACTCTGTACTTCTTATATCAATTTCTTCACATGCAAGCTGGATTAAGGTCTCCAGGAAAACGACTGTATTTGTCTGCGTACCGCTTCCGTAGTAATCGTTTTTTTTCTTGTGCACCGTCACTTCTCCATTTTGAATTACCCAGAAAGTAATATCTTCTAAGTGGACTTCCATAAAAATTATGTTTGAACGAAAGTGAGTCAGACGTGTTTCTTCACATTTCTCCTTCGTTGAAGGTGTGTCAGCCTCAGTTTCACTGCAATTGTACTTAAATCTCAGAAGATCTTTTAAAGCCTGAGCACGTGCTGCCTCGGCGATGGACAGAGCCTCAATCACGTTGCCTTGCTTTAACAACAGACGGGATAAAGATCTGTAAGGACTACTGTGAGCGTGACTGAAGCTAACTTTCCAGTCATCGTTAAACTGTAGACGATTCCTTAGATTGCTCAATTTTCTCAAACTGGATCGAAAACAATCAATAGCTTCACAATATGAGCCCTGCAATTCCAAACTACGGCCAAGGCAGTGAAGTGCCTTTGATTCCATGCTATCATCACCAAGTTCCTTGGAGAGGTTTAGAGCGCGTTGGGCGTAGTCAATGGCTTTTGCACTATCCCCGAGGCTCTGGTAAGTGCTACTTAGATTATTATATGCAGCTCCCTCTCCACGTCTGTGCTCCAGTTCCTTTGAAATATTTATCGAAAGTTCATGACACTCTATGGATTTCTGGAAATTTCCCAGCATCTGGTAAGCCATACCCTGATTTCCGTAAGCGGTTCCCTCTCTATCTCTGAGTCCCAGTTTCTTAGCAATGTGTAGTTGACTTGTGAAGAATCTGAGAGCTTTAACGAAATCTTGCAGTTTGAAGTAAACGCAGCCGATATCTCCAAGGGCAATCCCCTCCCCAAAGATGTCTTGCGTTTCTCTGGCTATTTCTAAACTGTTTGAAAGACAATCTAAGGCTTTGTTAAGATCTCCAAGCAATAGATAAGTTTGTCCAAGACTTAGATACGCTGATCGTTGTCTAGATTTTTCGCCTAGTTCCTTACAGATTTTGAAGCAACGTTCATGCTTTTCGATGGCCTCTTTCAAATCTCCTAAATTCCAATACACCTGACCAAGATCTCTACAAGCCGATTCTTCTGCATGCTTGTCTCCCATTTCTTCAGCAATTTTCATTTGGTACTCTAAGTATTCTAAAGCTTTGTTATAGTTTCCGAGCCCCACTTCACAACGCCCCAGTCCGCCATATGCGCTTCCTTCTGCTGCCCTGTCACCTGACGTTTTAGCAAAGTTAAGCTTAAGTTCATAATAGTCCAGGGCTGTTTTGTATTTCCCTGTACAAAGGTTAGCATTTCCGAGGTTACCATAAAGCTCTCCTGACCAAGTGGCTCCTATTTCTTTCGCAATCTTCAGAGATATTTCACTATACTCTTCGGCTCTTTCTGCATTTTCAAGACGGGAATAGGCATGGCAGAGATTAGTGCACGCCGCTCCTTCCCCATTCCTGTCACCCACGCTCTTTGCGAATTTGAATTGCAATTCATACAGTTCTACAGCCTTTTTAACATCTCCGAGATTATTATAGGCGTTACCAAGATTTCCATATGCGCGTCCTTCTTCAAGCTTGTTTCCTACTTCCTTTGAATTGTGCAATTGGAGTTCGTGGTAAGCAATAGCTTCTTCGAGATTGCCTAGCTTAAAATGGTCGTTTCCGAGATAAGAGTAGGCCTTTCCTTCAGCAACTCGGCTCTCCATTTGCTTGGCAACGTCAAGGAAGAGTTCGTGGAATAGAATAGCCTTGTCGTAGTTACCAATCTTGAAATAGGCGTGTCCTAGATCTTCATATGCAATTCCTTCTTCAACCTTGTATCCCAGTTCTTTGGAAGCCTTAAGGTGCAGTTCGTGGAAAACAATAGCCTTTTTGAAATCCCCAATATGCTGATGGGCTTTGCCGAGATAGTTATAAATGTAACCCGCAGCATTATCCGTGATTCCTGCTTCCTCGGCGACCACAAGATGAAGCTCATAGTAGGCAATAGCTGTTACAAAATCTTTAAGGTTGTAATGGGCACTACCTAGGTTAGCATAGGCGATTGCTTCTTCAAACCGGTCTCCCCTATCTTTCACTATCTTTAGATAGAGCTGCAAATAGGCAACAGCTCTTTTAAAATCACCAACTTCATGATATGCGTTGCCGAGATTGCGATACGCACTTACAATTAATGACTTTCCTGTAACTTCTTTAGCAGTGTTTAAATAGAGTTGGTAGTAGACGATGGCATTTCCGGAATCTCTCAGATCGGAGTGGACGGACCCGAGTTCAGCGTACGCCTCTAATTCCTGACTTCTGTCACCAGTTTGTTTAGAGCTTGTTAAGTGGATTTGATAGTACTCTTTGGCCTTGATAAAATTTTTAAGTTTCTGGTGCGCGTTTCCAAGACAAGAATATTGCCTTTGTTCTGCGGCCTTGTCTCCAAGCTCTTTAGCAATGTTCAGACAGTGTTCGTGATAGTCTATGGTTCTTTGGATATCACTAACTCTCTGACGGTCATTCTCAATGAATCTATATGCGCCTTTTTCTCCGGCATTGTCTATGATTTCGTTGATTGTCTTAAGGCAACATTCAAGGTAGTTTTTTGCCTTGTCGAAATCACCAAAACTTCGCCAAGCATTTCCGAGATGAAAAAATCCGCGTCCTTCTTCAAACCTGTCACCTACTTCCTTGAAAATGCTCACACTAGCTTCATGGTAATCAATGGCTGCTTCATAATCTCCAAGACACTGATAGTCTTCGCCAAGGCAGCCACAAACATATCCCTCCGCATGCCGACTGAGTCCGAGCTTCTTAAGAACTTTCAAAACAAAATTGTGGTATTCTATGGCCTTCTTAGGATCCCCGAGGCTGCAATGAACTTCCCCAAGATCTTTATAAGCGATCACTTCACTTGCCCAGTCCCCCACCTCCTTGGCAATTTGAAGACTCTGGTCGTGGTAATCTAGAGCCTTTTGGAAATTTTTGAGGTTGTAATAATTTCTTCCAAGAGCTTCATAGATGAGTCCCTGCTTCCTTTTATCTCCTTCTTCCAAGGCATTTCTGAGCTCTTGGTAACAGCGCTCGATGGTCGTGGCAACCAAGTCACAAGGGCCATTTTCTTTCAGCTCCAGACTGCACGCGCTGTTTATAGGCATAGTAGGAGGGTTTTTTATTTTCTGTATGCGAAAAGAAAACAAATAAGCCAAAAAGACACTTGTAAAATATACGAGTCTAAGCTTCTTATTTGGAAGCAATCCAGTTTTTGTACAACCTGAGAAAACTGCTGACATTTGGACCCTATGCCAGCCCTGGTTTCACCGAGAAATGACGTCTGAGAAATGACCACAGAAATTCCATACTGATGACGTGTCACCAACTCAGATCTGGGAACCGTAAATGACCTAATAAACGCCCACTTCCAAATGAACGCCTCTTATCTAATCAGCGTCCTCTTTACGCTGTTAAAAATGTCTCTCTAATAACGCTCCCTAGGAGAATTACTCCAAAATATGTACTAGGAACTAGCAAAAGGGAGCAAAATCACTCAATTCATTCCGTTTATTGTTTGATTAACAAGGCTTTGCGTATTTCATCTTGTCCAGTATCAAGTTCAAAGTAGGAATAGACTCACAATGGCAACACAATAACCCTGAGCTAGCATTCTGGCATCGATGCTGGGGTTTGGAAGAGCGACTTAAAATTTTCGCAGAAGGCATATTAGATTTATTGAGCTTATCACAGTTATGAGAATAAACGCGTCTCTCTTTTAAACGCCTCCTATCTATTAAACACCCCCTCTTGGACCCCTCAAATTGAATAGATGCCCGGGGCGTTCATTAGGTCATTTAAGGTAGTGCTTATTAGTTGGTTGACAAGGACGGATCCAAGAATTTTGGACTGGGGGGTCCAGACTTTGGTTCAGAAAGGACTGTTGAACTTTTTTTGTCAAATTACTTCTCACAGAGATGACCACATGTTTCTCAATCTTTGAATGCCGGTCGCCAGTGGCGAGGGAAACACTGCTTTGCAGCAGAGACAAAGAGAGCATGGAAGGGTATTACATTTTTGAATATTCTTGGAATTTAGTTCAGTGGCAAAATGCAACACGCGTTTCATTAAAACAAGGAGCAAGTTAAAAAGTGGTGTATTATCCTGTCTCGAACAAGGGTAAGGTCGGACCCCCTGGACCCTCCCCCTGGATCCGCCACTGTTTGACACAACTTCCCATCATGCAACATGGCCAATCAGAAGCACTACCCAGATCAGGGTAGTGACACGTCATCAGTATGAATTTTCTGATGACATTTCACTGGGAAACTAGAGGTGGCGTTGCGAAATGTCGGCTTTTTATCAGGCTGATATTTTTACAAATCAGCAGAGGAATTATACTATAGCCCTAAAAGGTAAATAAACATCTGAAAAAAAAAAAACGTATTAGTATTGTAAACATATGTCTTGCGTGGTTCAACATTGCCAGTTTCCAGATCATCCAGAGAAGACAAATTTTTGCCATTTACGTTGCTCTCATCTCCTCTCTCAAGGCAAGCTCACCTCGTTAAATAGCTTGGGCTCATTCAAAACTCCTCTCAGTCTTGGTTTGTATCTAAAAGGTTTACATGTCTCATTTCTCGCTTGGTTTAACCCCTGAGCACTTTCAGACTGACTGACTGATTAACTAACTGGTGACTGTTTTACCTGGTTTGCAAATGCACTGTCCTTGCCCCCTTTTCTTTGATTTGTTGACAGCGATTTGTCCCGCTCTTGGACAGGCGTGGTTTTTGAGTCCAACATCTTCGAGTCATTATTGTTAATCTTGGTAATGTCAAGTTTAGTCACTTATCATTTGCAGCTTGTAGGAAGAAGTATTAATTCCCGGGGGGGACTCCGCATATGAAAGGGGTGGGGATGCTCGTAGGAAATTTGGAATTAAAGCCCTAAAAGAAACCGATCTGGGCGTAGTCCAAGCTTTTTTTGACCCCTGAAAGAGACCATGTTAAAACACAGACAATACACATATTTTTATATTTTTTCACGTGCAACCCTAAATGAGACCTTCAGGGCTAAATATAATGGTGTTTTGCCCAGAACACCCTAAGTGAGACCAAAATCCGAAATTTACACCCCTCAGCGAGACGACGAGCATCCCCACCCCTTTCATATGCGGAGTCCCCCCCCCCCCGGG
>OZ037786.1:15840032-15842532 GCA_964035525.1 Porites cylindrica | reverse complement strand
TGAGTAGGATTTTCAAAACCGGATTTGACTTTGGGAAATGTATTTTGGAAATTGGGAGTATAGTAGTAGCGGTTACCGGCGCAGTTTTGTCTTTGGTCTTTCCAGGAATTTTAGTAGGGGATTTTTCTTGGTGCCTTATATTGGACATAATTTTCAAAATCATTTCGGCTGCCTAAAACTGATTTGATTTTCAAAACCTATTTTGGGTGTGGCAAAACCGTTTTGGATT
Organism: Porites cylindrica; assembly: GCA_964035525.1. NCBI lineage: Eukaryota > Metazoa > Cnidaria > Anthozoa > Scleractinia > Poritidae > Porites > Porites cylindrica. The sequence continues at coordinate 15,842,303 of OZ037786.1, read as the reverse complement.
TAGAACTTAGTTTGGAATTTCCAGGAATTGACCACGCCCTTTTTTCCTGGAAGCAAAATGGTTTAAAGAGATGCCTCTTTACTCTACTATGTTGATGTATAGTAATATGAAGAGAAATAATAAAGCCAATCAGCAAGAAGCAAGAAATAGCCATATTGCTGGTTTAAATAACCATTGAAAAAATGATATATGGAACAAAGAAAGGAACTTATCAGAAGATATTTATCTTTCGCAAAAAATGCGACTAATGATGAATTGAGTCTTTATAATGATATTACGGAAAATGCTAGTAAGCCAAAAAGTCAAGTGAAAAGGATGGTTGAATATTTTAATGCCAATCCTATTCCACCACACCCCAGAAAGAATATTACTCGGACAAGACCGGCTCTTGGAGGTTATTCCAGAGCATTTAAAGTAAATATAAGGATTATTTGTGATCTTATGATTCAGTTGCAAGAAACACAATCAGAAGTCAAGCGATTTTTATGTGATTTGTTTGGTGAGAAGGGTGGATTTAAGTTTTCGGAAGCCCTTGAAATTGAATTTTGTAGACGAACTGCCGAGGGTAAAAATGAGCATCAGAGGAAGTGCTGATGTGAAGTATATGAAAGTAATATAAAAAGTAAAAGTACTGTGGTAGTAAACAACATATAGTTAGTAACAGAAGTTCTATTCAAGAAAGCCTGCAGCTAGCAAAAGAGGAAATATTGAAAAAGGCCTCATATGTAATGCCTGAAGGTAGTAACTGGGTTATCGTCCAAGTTCACAGGCACAAGTATAACCCATTGGAAGGAGGTAGTTGGATAGATTTGCCACCAGAGTTTAAAAATCCAAAATATGGACTGGTAAATATGAAAAATAAGGACAATGAGTGTTTCCGTTGGTGTCATATCCGGCGTTTCAATCCACAAGAAAAGTACCCACAAGGGATAAAAAAGAGGACAAATTATTAGTAGATAATTATGATTACAGTGGTGTGGACTTTCCTGTTAAAGACAAACATTATAGCAGAATTGAGGCTCAAAACAACATAAATGTTAATATTTTCGGGTATGATAACAAGCAATTTTACCCAATCTATGTAACTACTGGCAGCCATGAAGAACTGAACCTATTGCTGATATCAGATGGAGAGAAACTGCATTATGTCCTTATCAAAAGTTTTAATAGTTTGATGCATAACAAAACAAAACATAAAGATACAAAGCATTTTTACATGCATTGTCTGCAAGCATTTAGCTCTAAAGAAATATTAACCAAACACAAGGAGAATTGCTTGAGTATAAATGGTATTCAGATGCCAAAAAAAGGCAGCAAGGTTTAAAGATCATCACAGACAGATGCCCGTTCCATTTGTCATTTATGCGGATTTTGAGGCGATTACTGAAAAAGTGTGAGGATGCTAGCCAAATGAAGAAAAATCATACACAGACAAATATCAACACCATACAGGCTTGTATTTGGAAGGGGAATTTAACGGAGGGTTTTGTGCGTTACTGGATTGGGGGACCTATATTTGGAGGGGCTTATACATGGAGGGGCTTAGGGAAAGTTCATTTAATATGACAAGGGGGGGGAATGAAGATATTGAGGGGGGGCTCCAAAAAGTTTTTGACACCCGAAGGGGGGGCTCTGAAAAAATTGTTGCGCTAGGAGGGGGAGCTCCGAAAATTTGTATACTTCAAAACCAACACATGACATCATCATACAGATCGGATGGTTTTCAACTCAACAATTTAATGACCTGTGCAACTCAGCTATATCACGTGGTTTACAGATATAACAAATGTAGTCTCAGTAATTATTACAGTCTTGTTCATCCTAAAAATGCTTTACAAAATTGTATCACAACTGTATCTCAAGTTTGTCATAGTATAAACCATTGAAGACAATAACGGTAAATATATTTAATACAGTCTAGCGATCTTTTTTCAGGGGAGCAAAGGAATTGAAGGAGGAGGGGGGGGGGGGCTCTGAAATTTTTTCGACTACCAAGGAGGGGGCTCCTAAAAAATCGAACCGCTAGCGAGGGGGGCTGCTAAAATTTCAAGCTTCGAGTTTCAATATCTTCATCCCCCCCCCCCCCCCCCCCGCCCCCCGCTTGTCATATTAAATGAACTTTCCCTTATTTTCGGAATTTTACGGTATGTTATTTAACAATTGTTCGCCGAAGGCTCAGGTAATATTGTTGAATAATCCCCAAGACGAAGTCGAGGGGATTATTCAACAGTATTAACTGAGCCTGAGGTGAATAATTGTTTTAGTATATTC
>OZ037786.1:15780032-15835032 GCA_964035525.1 Porites cylindrica | reverse complement strand
TAACAACTTACATTTGGTGAGCGATATCTAGCGAGTATTTCATTCTTACCAGGAAGCATAATCGCCCTGTAACCCGTGTTCCTTACAGATTTCAGTTTAAATGTTGTCCTTTCAAATGTTTTCTCAGCTAAAGCCGCACTCCATACAGGATTTCCGTATTTATTATAAATAGCGTTAACCCTGAAAGTCCAACTTTATCTCTTACTTGTTTTCCTTCTCTTACAATAGCAAGAAGCGGCTACCCTGGGCATCCGCGCAACATATCAGCAATGGCAAGCCACCGTGGCCATCGCATTTTTAAAAATTTTAAGAAAACGTGCATAGAAAAGTGTCGGAAGAGGGCCATTACATCACCTATCGATTAGTTTCTATCACGCCATAAATGTCTTACGTTGTTCTAAAAATACTTCACATACATAAATGTGAATCACGTGCTGATATTAATTCGTGTTTACTGACAGCAGCTGGAACACTAGCGGTTTCCAATGAGGAAATTCGAGTTTGTCACTTAATACATTTGCGTGCTTAGAAATAAGAGAAACGTTAAAACCGAAATCCCTTTGGTGACACAAAGATATTTCACCAGTGAAAAGAAGGTAAGTGGTAAGGTGATAGGTAACAATTATTTTAGTTAGAGACTGGACAGTTTTCGTGACTAATTTGACAAGTTACTCTTTTCATATCACTGCAGCTCACGAGGACGTAAACACTATTTACAGCCACAACAATCAAACCGTTTTTGTCTGCATGTTTTTATTCTAAGAGAAAGTTCAGCTCCCATCTCCCTCCGTGATTCTTCGTTTATTATCTTTTCTTTCTTATGTTCTTTCTCGAATTGACCAGCGTTCACTAATTTTAAAACAAAGTGAGAGCTGGACCGCGCGATCGCGCGATCGTTAGTTTCTAATTCATCCCAGCTACCGGCTGTATACTTGGCAGACATGGTCTCATAAGTTAAGAGTAATACTTAAAAGTGCATAAATTTCTCTCGTCCCCTCTGCGCTTGACTGATGATACCATAGTTTCCCTGATTACATGATCGACATGTAGATACTTGTTTTTGTTTTTTTTTTTGGCGTTGTGAATAATTTTTCCTTTGGTCAGACGCAAACTTTCGCTCAAGATTTGGCTGCTTTTACCTTTCTAGTAGAGACATCTGTTAAGCCTTTTCGGTTTTTAATCTTTTATTTCATTTTAGCCGAGGCAACATTCCACTTTCTATATATCTTAACGTAATAGTTTTCAAAAAAAAATTGTTTTAAACGCTCTTTCAAGTTGTTCTGTTATTCTCTTGTTTTTGGCACACCTACCTTCTGTTTTTAGCCGGTTATGCATTATACACTCTTTTTTATAAGAATATATTTTGTAACAATACATCCAGGCTGAGATTTGCGATATTTTAAGAAATTCTATCCCAGACTTAGATTTTGAAAAGGATATAATTTTGTGTGTTGAAAACCTTTAAATACAGTACAATTATATATTTTTGAATTTTCACTCCTTCCTCTAAACGTACGGCAAAACTAGCCAACAAAACGAAAAAACCTCCACTAACTATTATTGATACCGGCAATATGTTTTAAAGCGGAAATGTCATAAAGCTGTATATTTAAGAATAAATACAAGAATATTTTCAGCCTAAAATCGGTAGAAAAATAAGCCATTCAGCCTGGCCCAGAAATAACAACATTCTTAAATAAAAAAGAGTGGATGCTATACAGTTCTATCATTTCTTGGTTCTATACAGAAACAGGTGTCGTGACAGAAATGATAAGCATTTTTGCTTTATTAAAGGCTCCTTAATTCCCCTTTTTCCACATAAAATATACACATATGATGACGCGACAAAAAAACGCTGAAAAGAGAAGAATCGTTTCAACGGATTGGTCAGTTTGTCATTCCCTAATTCCGTGGGTCATTTTTATTACCAAATAGGGGTTTATTGTTTAAATTTCCGACCCCGCTTGCCTCTTTAAAATGATTGACAGCCACGTAGAATACAGCTACTTATATTAGACCACGGCTAATCGTAATCTATGGAAATTTTTGAAGTGGCAAGTCATGCACTGAGCCGTGAGTAAACGTGAAAACTATAGAAAGTAAGCGGACGGATAAATCATTGTCACAAACTTTATATAATTGTCCACGTGGTTAGCCTGACAAGAAAAGTTTATGCCTGCTTTATAAAGTGTCTATGAAGTTTTACGGCAACTGACAAGTGTTTTGTTAGGTAATATTTGGCCAAATATTTACTTCTACGTATATGTTCATGGCTTATAAACATGATGTGTGAAGAGAGAAAAAAACAATATTTATTCGTTTATGAAAGCAATAGTTTATTAACCTAAACAAGGTCGGAAAGGTGATTTAGCCTTGTTCGACTTAGTTTTAATATCAGTTTGTAGTAGAAAAACAGTCACTTTACTAACACTTTGGATACTAAACAATATTATCAAGATTCATACTCCAGTGGGCCTCAACATGCATGAACATCCAAATTGCTAGCTAGATGATATGAATATATACACAAACCTAATAATAAACACAAGAAACAGGAAAGGGTGTATCAAAGTCTAGAAAATTCCATTTGCGGTGTATTTCCGTTCCAAAGAAATGTTTGCGTCACGCGATGCGTCACGCATTGTTAGTAGATTCCAGATCCCAATGTTTACTTCTGAACGTAACGCTGTCAGAACAGCACTCTTTGCCCGACAGACTTGTAATTGGTGATACGAATTACTCTCTTTTCTTCAAAGGTTTGTTATTCGGAAGCCTCCACCGTAAAACAGGGAAATCATTCGATACACCATTGTCGCAATGAGCGTCATTTCTGCATGAGAAGCAAGACGTTACCCAAGTGTTGAACTCCTGTTGAACTTGTCCCATCGCGTGATCGTATATCGAAGCGAACATCCACGACTACAATTGGACTGAAATGTTTTGCGAACGTATGTTGTTATTATCGGCTGTGCTGGGAATCTTATTCGTCTTACAGTGTCCTTCGACATCAGGTAAGCGAGTGAAGTATTTACATTCTCATAGTGAATATATAAATTTTACATAATACAGGTTGATAACATGCAAGCTTTCGTATATTTTGAAATATGTCCTGACTCACCCTGTGACGGAACCTTAGTTTTCAACATAAATTGCACTAACGAATAGATCATTTAGAATGGAGTTTTTCCATTGTAGAACCGCCGATCTTCGCAATATATGACTTCAATACAATAGCTAAAAAACGAAGAATGGGAAAATAATCAACAGCCTGAAACTTTTATCAAGCTGGCTCCTTAGCACGAAAACTGATGTCTTGAATTTTTTATCACCGTTGGGAGCCATATTTTTGCATCCGTTTTGGCAAAGTCTCATATTTTCAACACTTAACCAAAAATAAATACAACTTTAGTTTTGACAGTCTTTATATATACATAGATAAATCCTTTCAGGCCTTGATTTTGAGATCGGTAGGCTCCTAACTTTCTTTGAAAACAATGACCCGAGCTCACGTATGCACAGTATTCAATAAGGCGATTAATCATCTGGAAACGGAGAGGCTCTCGAAATTTGAAAGAAAAGAATCCCTCTCCTTATTATTTTCTCTTTTTTTGAATACGCTCGGAATATAGCTTAGCTATATTATGATTTCACAATTGTATTTCGGCAAAACTCTTTCTCACTCTCTTTGCTACCGCGACCTTTGCGTGTACATTGACATAGTGTATTTTTAAAATGTAATGTCATATCACAAACTTGCATGCCATTATTTCTGCCTTACATGGCATTACGTTGCACCGATCGATTGCTTCAATTTTTTTTGTTGGATCGGAGATTTCAAGGGATCAGGTTTTCTAGAAAGATGTCTTTACCGTAATTAACTAACAATGATTAGGGTGATTGATCACTAATTACTGTATAATCTCTTCCCTTGAAATTCAGAAGTCTACAACGCGCGCGAGCGTTCAAGCGTGCATGCATAAATTAGTGTGATAACATTTCTGGAATTGTCGGCTGGCGATTTTTAAAATTTAAAACAAATAAATAAATAGATAAATAACCCTAGCCAGTGGAATGTTTAGTTTCAGAATTTTCGGTTGCTACTTGATTGTAAAAATATCGATATTTCTTTAAACATTTTATTAGTTTATACCTTCGAGTGCTTTTGTCGCCGTTATCAATACTTAGAAACATAATATAAGGATCCTGTGTAGTGGTCAAGATACTGAAGTTTCTATACAAAATTATGACCTGCTTGGTACGAAGTTATCCACCTTGTCTAACCAGTGTATCAGGCAGTCAATAAACCGTTGTGGTAAAAAAGAATGAACTGCTTTCTACAGTTCTATTGACCCCACCAATCTTGAACAAAGTCAGTCAGGTTTCACACCGCGTTCTTACAGGAGTTGAAATTTACGACAACTTTCAACGTTATTCTCATCCTTTAAACGACCACTTCACGGAGCACAAATTGTCTAAAATTTCATTTGCAGGATTGATTTTCGCATTTTGACCGAAAGAAAATTGTTTTAGTGTTAGAAACCCATCAAGGTCATTACGGAATGGTATTTCGTTCATCAACCCTAAGCCTCCCCCGCCCACCCCGTCTCAAACTTTGTTTTAACTTTGAGCAACATAAAAGATGCCTTAAGCTATTGATCTTACAAGCAGCAAGGTCAAGGTGTTTGAGCGAGCTTTAAATTGCCTACTTTAATTAAATAAGATTTCAAGTCCAAGTGAAGCTCTTTGTTCTGAATATTGTCGTGGCGTTGCTTTTAGCAGTCAACTACTACCATGTTGGGTGTTATAAAGACAAATCCGTACGAGCTATTCCAAAGAGTCTCGGTGTTTGGAGAAATGACAGTAAAGTTATAGAGAAGTGCGCACAGGCCGCAAAGCAGGGTGGATACTCAGCATTTGCAGTACAGTTTAAGAGTGAGTGTTGGTCAGGACCGCTGGCTCATATGACATACAGCATTTATGGGACCTCAAGCGGATGCTTAAACGGAGTCGGGGGAACCTGGGCACAAGATGTATACTTTTTTAGTAAGTGGTGTTTCGTGACGTCACTTCCTTAAGCATGCGCATTCCTGTTATCTTAGAAGTGCTTTTTACAGTTGGCTGTCGTACTAACAACTGTCAATGCATTCTAATACTTAATGACTAATACTTAATGGCTGATACTTAATGAGAATCTCTGTAATGGAACTCCTTTCTTGCATCATTACTCCTTGCTTCTTTGCGGGGGAAGAATTTTGGGTGACAATTCAAAGAGCGGTTGGGTTTGAGGCTGTTAACAGCGTTTTAAACAAATTTTGAGCTTTTTTCGGCTGTACCTCTTTCCTTTAATTGCCAAATAATTTCAATAAAACTGATGACATTCTCCTTCGGTGAAGTGTGTTTTTATAATGACATGTATATAACACTTTTAGTTAATTATATGTGCCATCTTTTTTCGTAAATATTTCTACTTTCTACTCTTCTCCCGACGCTTCCTTATAAACCATGATTTTTTTGTGCACGCCATTATTCATTCAAAATATTTCTCCGTTTCTGATTGGCTCAAATCTCTGGGCCAATTCTTCATAAGTAGCTGGCGTTTACCAAATTTGGAAGACGTTCGCGACATGCAGTAAAATTGCGTCAATTGTACAGGATATCGCCAGACAGCAACTAAGAAGCCCTTAGACGAGGTTGCGTTCGTTTAGCCATTTCTCTAGAGCTGGAGAAAATGGCGGAAACTTTCACACGTTTTGCGAAGAAGAAATAGCTGAAATACTGCATAAGAAGAGCAAGAAGAGCAAAAATACAGCTCGACGGTTGACAACTGCCATTTAAACCACATCTGCTATACTAAACATTCCTAGACATATCTAAAATTTGCCAATCAAGTAACAGGCAAATGAAGATAGGAGCTTAGCATCGGTCGAGGTAAGGGTATTTAAAAGTATGAATTATTTTGAATGAATAATAAAACAATTATTGGATTCAGCCGAGGCTGAGACGGATAACACCCTCCGATAGATGCGTAATTCTTCAGATTTTACTGAGCTTCATTTAATAATAGCTAATTAACAGATTGCCTACAATTACACAATAGCATCTTCACTGATTTCCACGCGCGTCACGTCTTCTCGCTGGAGGAGAGAACAGTTAGGACACGAGGCACGAGGTTGAACAGTAAGAAACCACTATTTTAAACTTTATCTCCTTCACAGCTGCTCGGGCCGGAGTCACCCAGTGCTCCCGCGGCATAGCGTGACTCCGGCCCGAGCGGTTGCGAAGGAGAGTAAGTTTAGAATAGTGGTTTCTTGCTGTTCAACCTCGTGCCCAGGTGATGCTATGTAGCACTATTTGATGAAGAAACCTTTGGTTTTCTTCCAGATTCTACTCAAGTTGGAAACTATCACGTAAGAAGATGCTACACATTCAATGTAATTTTTCACTATGGAATTCCTGGTGGACTTACTAGCGACACTATTGCACAAAAGAAAACTTCAATCGCTGACATAGTCTCCTCAGTGTTTCCCAGTCTCAAAAATCTACTATTAGAATGTAATAAAGTGAACATTACCATTGAAAACATCGTAGCATCGCCTCCAGGAGTTAACAGTGTATTCTTCAGAATACCTGTTGTACTTACAGCATCAGACAGTGTAGCCGACAGTGGGGTTTCCTCTACGCTTATAAGCTGTCTAGGCAAGTTAAAGGAGTATAAAGCACTTTTAGATCAACGTATACCGACTATCACTCAAGGAGGGTCTACGTATTCAAAGTACAACAGTTCTACAATGACAGACAAGAAATCATGCTGTGGTGGGAATATACCGCCACCTTGCTGTGCCACGGGCTCGGTCAAGGTGTCGAGCACCAAATGCGGTAAGCAATGAAGCAATGCAGAAATTAGCCTGCGTAGCAAGCGTTTCCGTTTGGTTTCGGAGCAAAGAAATACCGAGGAAGGGGACTTTCGGTATGGACCGCGCGAGAAATGAAACGAGAGCCCCCTCCCCGCTCTTTTACTTGCGCCACTTTTCTCGCGGTCTTTGACTCTCGTTCCTCGTTCTTTTCGCCTAAACCGCACAGAAACGCTTGCTACGCAGGCTATGCAGAAATCTCTTTCGCTTATTTATGTCTTGCGATCTTCTCCTTCCGCCACGGTGGTTAAACCTCAGTCACACATACAATTATGATCATCGTCAAAATTGTTAGGAAGGCTACTAGTTTGTCGCTCTTTTTCCTTCTTTTCCCGTTCCTGGGCCAATGTTGAACAAGTGTTTGTGCGCGAAACTATTCTGTTATTTGTCAAGAACATTAGAGAGCTTAAGCAACGACAGCGGTGACGGTACCGAGAACGAGAAAAAGCAATAGGTTTAATAAGCAAAACAACAACTTTGCACGTGCTTCACGCTTTCAGTTTTGTTCATTTCCTTGCCATCTTAGCACGGCTACGACGTGAAACTGCCTAATTTGACGTTCTGTGGAGGGCGTGAACGCAAGACAACGACCCTCGTTTTCTTTTCCTGAACTTTGAAACAGTCCTTCAGAATTTAACTCCAGAAAAAATCGCCAACATTTGGCAAATTGAACAACATGGAAAAAGCGCGTTAGAGTTTGAAGCAGAGCGAACTCACTATTTAAGTGAGGTTTCCTTAGCCGTCGCCGTCATTAGTGAGTTTACGCAACAGGACGGCAGGAAGAAGAGGACGGCAAAACGCTCGTGTGTGACAAACATGACAAGGCTATTTCTTACGTGTTTTGTCGTGATCTTCACTTAACATCAATGTTTTCTGGTCTTTTACAAAAAGATCTGTTTAAAGGAAAGTGAATTTTGGCGAAAAGTTATTTCAAACAAAATTATTGTCACGCTTGTCACACAAGGTTTGCCGTCTTCTTCCCTCTCCCGTCCTGTTGCGTAAGTTCACTATTGTTAGTGCTTAAGCTCCGTATTGAAAACGGGGGACGGGGGATACATTTAGCAAAGGGGCAACCATCTTCTTTGAGCATTACAATGCATGAACTGCTGCGTTGTACAACCTTCCCAACTACTTTTGTCCGGGATTGTACCTCAGTTCACAAGAATGGCTTTAAAACGTGCGCTGTATTTCTCTCGTTTCATGTTAACTTTGTCCACATTTTTCCACAGCCTGCTTGCCTGGATTCTATTACGTTCCCAGCAGTCTGTGCGTTCGTTGCCCTGTCGACACTTATCAAGAAAATCAGGGAAAACAGAAGTGTCAGAAATGCCCTCAAAAGAAACAGACGTTTGGAAAGACGGGATTGACAAGCAAGACGAATTGCTCAGGTATGACGAAAAAAAAAAGGTTGACCCACGTATCTTCTAAAATTTCAAGATTCCGTACAACACCTAGCCTGCGAACGCAGACGTATTTCCGGTCGTCGCTTCGCGTCGCTCGAAGCGACGACCGGAAATACGTCTGCGTTCGCAGCAAGAGTGGTTCGCAGGTTATACAACACCAGTTACTGCTTGATAAATTGTTATTTAGAAAGGTCAAGGGCAGCCTGTGAATAAAGCCGTACTCGCTCGCTCCTCGCCACTAGGAACGTCCCTCAAGGCCTGTATATATGATGTGACCGAGCCTGGTTAGCAGGACTGTCCCGCTTTACCGGGTTGGCTCGGCTCATGTCTTGTTTCCTTTTAAAATTTTGATTGTGTTTATATGAGAAGGCGGGCTGGCCCGGTTTGCCAAGATCCCAGTTGCTCGAGCCCAGATCTCAGCAAGCAAGCCACACAGACTTTTCAGGGAATCTGTGGACAAAATCCTGTGAAAATCATCATTGCTACCATTGAAATAAGAACTCTAGGGCACAAATTTTACACCGTGTTAGGATTTCAGAAAAAAATATTTTTATCGTTATTATTTTTTTTATTTATACTCTGACCACCATGAGCAGTGAAAGGTGTGATGGTGTTCAGTTGGGACAACTGACCCTCTTGCTGTTTTCAAATGTGGTAGTTGCTTTAGCTTACATTGCTACAGCCATTCCTTTAATTTTTCTTTCTTTTCTCTTAGATACAAACCCTCTTCAGCTTCGCATATATCGCTACCCTTCCCTGCCCTATAACATCAAGGCAGGTACTGTGATTGGAAATGTTACTGTCACAGGAAAACTTGCTTCACTGGTGAAGCCTTTCCTGTATTACCTTGACTCCGTCACGCAACGACAGCAGCAGCCTCGGCCGACGCAACGGCAGTCACGCACTGTTCTAAAGCGTCGACGGCGTGATAAGGTTAATGGCCTTGATGACGTCTGTGAAGAGGCAGGGACAGTCACACCTCTGAATTATTTCTGTATTCACCGACTGACTGGAAAGATAGAGGTAACGGAAGACTTTGCTTTCGTCGATGGAGAGGAATTTGAATTGAAAGTTCGTGTGACAGATTGCGACCCTTGGGGAAAAACTGAAAATGAAGCCGTCTTTCAATTAATTTCTTACGACAGTTGTAATAAAATTCGAAAGTTTTATGACGAATCTGTGAAGTTTTGCAGCGATGTGTCATCAGCTTTGGTGTGCCCGAGTGTAAACTGCTTAGTACCTCTGTTTAACTGGCAGATGGCACTGAACACGTCAAGCGAAAGGCTGAGATCGGAGTGCTCTTCTGATCCACAAAATATGGAAAGCATTAAACAACGATACTCCAGCTGTATTGGTAAGTCTTATACCTAGATTTCCTCTTTCCTAGAGTCATGCGGAGAACTGGGCACGAGATAAGGAAGTCACGTGTCATAGTTGTCTGCAGTTCTTGCTCTAGCCAATCAGGGCTTTTTTCAATTTACATGACTACGGGAATCTCGTCAAGTTCTGTTGGTACAATTCAGTTCTTAAAAACAATTCGTAAAACAGTGAGAAAGTCCTACTCTCAGTCTAGGGCATGGCGTGATGATAATAGTTTTACTATAGTCCTCTCTCAGACGATCATACTCGATAGTGTGACCTTTATACCTTCCTCAGAGAGGTTATGAAACTAAACCTGGCTACATCCTTTTTTTCTTTGGTGGCGCTTACGGACAAAACACTTCCCAGAATCAGCCAAAAAAAAACAGAATCCTAATTCTGGGAAGTTTTTTTGATTCTGGGACGTGTCTAGTCCCTACGAACCACCGTACTTTTCGACGAAGACATCATTTGTTTTCACTAGTTTTGCCCAAACGACAGGCTTGTCAATGAAACTCATATCTTTAGAAGTGTCTCAGAGATGATCGAATCTCTTCTCGTATCACCTTGCGTGCAAGATGTCTCATTGACTCATTGACATTGTAGTATCTTTTAAGAAAACTATGATCGTGGAATTCTCTAAGATCCTCTAAGTACGCAACTTTCGTTGTTTAACGTTTTGTAATGAAAACAGCTTGTTTCTCTTTACAGGGCCTCCAGAAGTTAAACTGAGTCTAGTCTCTCAGAGTTTCGCAAAAGGCGAGGTCGCTGTGCTATCGTGTAATGCCAGTAGTGCGCTGCCCATGAAGATCACGTGGTTTAAGAACGAGCAACAAATAGGATTTGGGAGCCAGTTGCAGATAAGCCGCTTTGATAATGATGACCAAGGCGACTATTATTGCAAGTTCTCGACAGCTCTGACGAATATTTACTCTAAACCAGCTTTACTTGTTTTAAAAGGTAATGATTAGTACAATACCAGAAGGCAATGATATTACTTATGCGCGATTCCACTAGCCTGTGTACAGACGTCCCCCATCCCTCTGAGGGAGGGGGGACGTCTGTACATAGGCTACGATTCCACAAGATAACACTGACGCGCTACCGGTGGAAATATGAGTGCAAACAGTTAAAAACGTTGTCCTGTGTGAAAGACGTAAACCTCTTTCCAAGGACCCACCCACACCAATTATCCGCTTTGGTTCAGTTTGCATCAATACATCCTGGTCTTGCGTATCCGCTGGTCCTTAGAATTGGATGAGTTAAAATAGACTTTTGAACTTGAATTGTTGTAGATGATGATTGCATAACTCTATTCAGTTCACAAACGCTTAAATAAGCATGAACCTTTAAAGGAAACGTATGAGTAAGGTGAGTAAAAACGATACAAAATCGCTGGTGCAGTTGCGTAAAAAGTTTAAGGGCGAGGCTTGTATCGGAGTCGTCATGGTAACGGTACAGGTTTACTTGTGATCAACCGAATACAATCATTTGAACGCAAACGAACGCCCCAATTTTAATGGGGTTTCGAAGTGGGTGGTTGTATCTGTCTTTTTTATAGAAGCACAGTTAGAGATGTAGTACCTTTGTACTCTATTTATGGGAGAGAAAATAAAATTCGAACAATTTACTTTCAATTTCAGATGTCATAACTTCAATCGTGTCGTTTAGAATTCCCAATCAAAAGCACGCAGATGACTTGTCGGACCCAAGCAGCTCAAGGTACTCGGATATGCAAGTCAATATACAGAGAAACGTAAGTAAATTTAAAATTGCAGCCCTGCTTAATTATCCCTTTATGTGTTTCTTGTCCCCAGGCGCCTGTCTTTGCTCTCAAACAGCACGCGTGATTTCATGGGAAGGATGAAATCAGGCGTGAAGGATGCAATGCACCCAGTGGATTTGGCGCACTCAAACGAACCAAGATGGCTAGAACAACGTTCAGTTTATTATAATGTTATCGTTTAATATTTGTTTATTCCAGCTTGAAAACTATTTAAACTCTGGAAATCCTCCCTGGAGATATCAAGTTGAGCTGATTAAGTTCAGGTTAGCGCCTTTGTGTTATGCACTTTTTGTGAACAAACTTAACACCCAATCGTACATGTTCAGCCTACCTCACGCCACATCACCTCGCATCTTCGCGCTTTATGGCGCATGAGGCCCCGCCAACCTGCCTTTTCCCTTGCACAAGCTCTCTATTGATCCCAGTACGCCCATCCTGCCTCTGCTTTCTCCCTTTCTGTTGTCCTACGCCACGTTGTTCTTGAGCGCCCAACTTTTTGCATTCCGTCAGGGACCCAGAACAGCGCTGTAACACAGTGATACATGTCCAAGCCACTTACAGTGCTATACTTACACTTTCACATCCGCATAATGTGTTTATCTCGTCGATTGACAGTAGATACCCATAATTCTCTTCAGGTACCCATAATCAGGGTTGTCACTAAGATTTCTAGTTGCCAGGCAAATACAAAAAGTAGGCGGAGAATCAAACAGCTAGGGGTTTCTTTTCTTTCTATTTTTCTTCCATTTTCCTTTGAAAGCAGCCGGGGGCCACGTTCATAGTAGCCGGGGAAAATCCCCGGCCCCCTCCTCTTAGTGACAGCCCTGTATAATCCTCTTCAGGCACGAATCCAGTTTTTAGTTGTCTGCGAGTAGATCTTCCATATCGCATCCGTACAGTAGGACCTAGTGTTTTGTTCATCTTGATTTCACCTTTCTTACTTAATGTTTGGAACTAACTTTAAGTGCTTTTTTAAAAAATATCCAGGGACTCCTTCAGTAAAGTGGGTGCGGACATAATTGTTTACAGCCCAGCTACCATGGCAGATTTTACCTCTTACTACAATAGACTGGAAAGGCTGTTGTCCGATGAAAGTGAAGTGAACAAATTGCTGAAACCTTTGAAAGTGTCACGCAAGAGCTTGGTCATAAGGAGTGCTAGTAAGATCCTTTGAGTTTCCAAGAAGAAGTATTACTTCTATTTATTTCGTTCTTTTAACGAACAGCACAATAGCTTGCGCCAATTACAATAGGACCCATAGCTTTCTCCTTCCCAAAAAAACCAATGAAAGCGGATGGACCACAACTTCGGTAGCCTGCAAAGCCGGTGTCTTTTTTTAACGAAAGCTCAGAGGTACACTGATCGCGACCGCCCTCTTAAAACCAAAGAAAAGCCGTCAATCTCCCCCTTGAAATCTCCCTTGACTCTCTGTCTGTTTCAACGTCAAAGATGGCGGCACAACATTAGTTCCGGATATAGTATTATTATATAAACACCAATGCAAAACCGTGTGGAGATATCACGCATGTTTTCGCGCGAAAGCTTACCCGGTATTTCATTAGTGTTTAAATAATATTACAGGGCCGCGCGGAGATACGAAATTATTAAAAGGTATATTTATGTGGTAATTTTACCCTTGCAGCTCACTGTCTTCCTGAGAAAACTGGAAAAATATCCATCATGGGAATCTTTGATTGGCAGTTAACTGTGATTGGTCAGAAAGGTTCACCCGTGAAATGCTCGTATGGACCAACAGCCGCCACTGCTACACGTCTCTGTAGCGGGAATTTTTCTAGCGGGGGTGTATGGAAAGACCCGGATGTAAGCAGTTGCAAGTTCAAGTCGGAGAGGACAAATAAGCTTAATGCCCTTGCCAAGGTTTGCAAAACGTTCCTTAACACACTTCTCCCCCTAAATACTGGGAAAAAAAGGAGTCCCGTACAGCACTGTCACTTGAGTTGAAAAACTCTTAGATTGTTGTTTTCACTTGACGTCACTAAAATTTAAACTACAAAACTATCGATGCTACCGAGATTTTACTTTCACGATGTATTAGAGCAGCTGAAAACTAATTTTCATACAAATTTTCGCTTCAAAATGGTTCTTGGTTTTGTGATAGAGTACGCTTGAATATGTAAGCTTTTGCGTGACGCGGCATTTGCGTGACGCGGCATTTACATGACGGCCAAGAGAGTTGACATGTAGATTAAAAAAATGACTTATTTCAAGGAATTTTGCTATCTAAACAGTTTATGTTTTAGAAAAAGTATTACTTTAATGTTTATGAGTTCCTCGAAGAATATATTCACGCTTTTGTAGCAAACCTCGGTAACAGATGTTTCTGCTGGGTTCCGTCCGCCATGTTAGTGCTCATCCGGATGAGCACCAGCATGGCTTCTCCGTACAAATCTCTATAAATTTGGGTAAAACATTTCTTCGGATATCTATGAATGGCGTGACACTGAAAACCAGCAATGCATGTGCAAAGTTTCAGTTCCGTTTTAGAGTTGAAAACTGTTAATAAAGGATAACAACTTGAAAGAACTTAGGCTATGGAAAAAGGATGAGGGTTATGTTGACTTATAGTTAACCAAACTCTTCTTAGGGTCGCGTCGACAAAAATAACGTTGGTAAAGTAACAAAAGAAGTGAAAGATCTGACGTCAGAGGCAGATGATATGAACGAGGCTGACGCTGTACTGATAGCTGACGTCATAGGAAATGTTGTCTTATTGGGGGATTCATTGAATGAGGTAATTGAATACAACCTATACATTTTAGATTCAAAGAGCTTTAACTGTATACTGATATTGACGCTATCGTCAACACCAAACGATAGACTACATCCTCGATAACAGTGCCTCGTCATCTCATCATATGCTTATTTGAAAAGCAAAAGGCTATTTCCCGAGTTGCAGCCTCTGTTTCAAAGCGAGACTAAGTGCTAAGCCATTGA
This sequence comes from Porites cylindrica, assembly GCA_964035525.1. Taxonomy (NCBI): domain Eukaryota; kingdom Metazoa; phylum Cnidaria; class Anthozoa; order Scleractinia; family Poritidae; genus Porites; species Porites cylindrica. The sequence goes on along the minus strand of OZ037786.1, from coordinate 15,820,618 downwards.
TATGAAAAAGATTTTTTTTATTATTCTCATGCAAAACTCATTTTCACATCGAAGGTTTAGCACTTAGCCTCGTTATGAAAGTGAGAGATTTGGGAACTCGGAAATGGCCTGTCTGCGCGTTATAAGTGATAAAATTGTTTATTTATTAATTATTATTCATACAAAGTATTCTATATCGATGCCAAAATGTTGATACTTCTCTTGATAGGGTTTCCTTCTTTGATTGATCCGTTACAGTCCTCATTTCTCTGTCATTTTTTCATGATTGTTTTCCAGACTGCTCAAGACGTTGTGGATGTCATTGACAATGTTATGAAAATGAAGAGGGAGGATTTGAGAGAAAGTCAACGAGCAAATAAAGCTTCTTCAAAGTATGAAATTCTTCAGAGTAGTTATTTCTAAATTTTTGTGCATGCATCAATGCCTAGATTATTTCAAAATTTTAACAGGTCATAAACTGTCCTTGTTTTGACCGTCACCAAAAAACTGAAATAATCATGTGGCCCCAGTTGTCAGTTCCTGAGTTGTTCAGTGGATAGTGCAATTGGTTTTCTTAATAAATATCCACTAGATAGGGATTTATCCAAAGGATAACGCTATCGAACGTTTCAACAACCCGGGCCTGGGTAGTAAATTGGAATAAAAAGAAAAAAATAGATCAAAAGGGAACGAGAAACTACATACACTTAACAGCCAATACTATAATGGGAGAATGATAGTTAAAAGATGGAAAATAGCTTTTTACTGTATTTTATTTGAATGGTCGATGAACCTATCTGATTTGTGCACGTAACATTTTTCTTTCAGGTTTGTTGAAGCGCTGGACACAGTGGCTCAGAATCTTCCACTGTCGGCTAACAAATCGTCCAGGCGTCTAGTTGCCCCTAGTTTAGCGATCCAATCGAGCCGAGCCGACCCAGATTCCTTCTCGGGCATGTCTCTTGCTGTGAAACCACCTGCCGCTGACCCAAACAAGTTGAGTCCGGATAGCATGGTCAACAAAGAACTTCCGATGGCGGATGTTCAAACGTCAATCAAATTACCGGAAGTTATGTTTGAGAATCAAGACCCTTCGGTGAAAAGAGTTAAGATTGGCTTCGTGATCTACCAGAATGACAAGTTTTTTCAATCTGTTATCCCTGATGATGTCCAGACTGACCCCAAGCCGTTTTCAGTTATGAGTCGAATTATTTCCAGCAGTGTCCAGGGAATGACGTTTGACAACCTAACTAAACCCGTTGAACTTGTTTTTGAACCTATAAGCAATTTTGACGAGGACGGCGGAGAAATTGTCTGTTCGTTTTGGGACTTCAATGCAATGCGTAAGAGTTCTGTTTTGTTTAACTGTATATTATCACACACGAGCTTTGTCTTAATCGCCGCGGGAATATTCAAAGCTTATTTCCCGCTGAATGCAAGTAAACAGTGGGACCGAACTGTTAGAACTGAGCCTATTAACAGGCTTTCTAGTTGGGGATTAGGTGGCAGCAAAAGCACGAGCTTTAACTAGCCGTGGGCAAATTGGGGATAAGGAAAGGGGGCTCTTTCTTCTCTTTATTCCATCCCCTCCACGTATCTTTGAACCTTCCTCGCCTTTTCTCCGTCTTCTACCCCACGGTAGAGCTACTTACTCCATAACCCCGAGCGAGCAGCTCCCATACCAGGCCTATTCCACGGCGTTTTCGAGGACCGGTTTGTCCTTGGATACATTTTAGATGTACTTATTCCCGCGTAAATGGAATCTCGCTCAGTTTATGAGCGCATTTGGAGTATAAGAAATGATAGAAAAACTGAACGCCATGAAAAGGTCAAAAACTACGATTTTGAGGTCTGTAGGCCTGATGACTGGTTTGTGGGACTTAAAAGATATTGTAAATTCGCGACAAAACTGTTCTAAAAATAAATTGGTAGGTGAAAACGCCGTGGCATGACCAAATGGAAGTTGCTCGCTCCGGGTTATGGGCTCCTGGCTGCTTACAGGCTACAGGCTAAGGAAGCAAATGTGAACTCGTTGATAACTCCTCACAGCTTTACGAGTTAGTGTTGACGTGGTTTCGTGACCTCTCTGTAGGAAATTTGCTATTTTTTTTTTCTATACAGTGTGCTTACAAGCGCACGGCTCGAAGACACGAATTTTGAATACTGAAGCAAACTGTGACAGATACTGGTTATCATAACGACATTGCCTTCGACAAACGTCTTTCGTTTAAATCGGTCTTTACGAAATTGGCGAAGAATTTTCTTGTGGAATGTTCGGCAACTTTAGCTAATTGACTTCTGATTTAACCTGTATTTAGAGGGCCTTGGTAACTGGTCAGAAAGAGGCTGCAGACTAGGGAAGACAGAGTCAGGCCGTGTGAAATGCTACTGTGATCACATGACCAATTTTGCTGTTTTATTTTCTGCTTCGGGCCCCACGAGTCATGCAGAACACGCTTCCCACGCCGTGGCGTTGTCAATCATTTCATACGTGGGTTGCGCCATTTCCTTGGTTGGACTGACTCTGACGTTGCTTACGTATTCCTTATTCAGGTTTGTAAACAACTTTTTCCGAGAAATAATTAACCTGAGAAAACAGCCGACATTTCGCGTCGCCACCTCTGGTTTCCCGGCTAAATGACGTCAGAGGAACGAGCGCAGAAATTCCATCCTGGTGACGCGTCACGACCCAGATCTGTTTAGTACTTCTGATTGGTCGTGCCGCGAGGGAATGTTTCTTCAACCAATTAGAAGCACAATCCAGATCTGGGTAGTAGTACGTCATCAGTATGGGATTTGTGCGCTCGCTCCTCAGTCGTCATTTCACAGGGAAACCAGTGGTGGTGTCGCCTCTATGAGGTGTTTATGCCTATGACATGCGACGCACGTTTTAGTCACGTTGCCTCTTGCGTTTCCGTATTACTTGTACCTGGAAGCCAAAACCGCAAACAATGAAATTTTGTGCGGCTTTTCTTCTCGCAGTAGCGTTGCCTTTCTGTCTTTGCGTGGTTGTTTTTCGCTGCTGCGCTGCTGACACTAGTTTTGTCGAAGAAAAATGTTCGATACGCGCTTGAAGGTATAAGAATTCGCACGTTATGGGCGTAAGGTTTGTCTTCGCTTCTTGCGTAGTTGTACATAAGAGACATGGCACTGAAAAATGAAAGAGATAGTTGTCTTTCTCAGAATTCAAGGGACATCTCATTTAGATAAGGACTGTTTTCTCCGGTAAGAGGTGCTGGTAGAGTTTCTCATTTTAATGAGAAATCGCTTCTTTTAATAGTGACTTACGATTTTGTATAATCTGTTCTCAATCTATCCTTACGCACTGCTTAATTTGATCCCGGAGGCACGAAGCTTTGAAAAAGATACGTTTTCATTTGCATGTAAAAACACACTTGCTATTGTTTTAGGGCAAGCTGCAATGTTTGGATCATTCATTTATTGTTTCGTAAGCTAATTAAACAACTCGTTGTGAGAGCTTCGTGGCCCCCCTTTTGAACAAGTTTTACTTTTGGTCAAAATTTTGTCCTCTTCTCCACAGAAATTTACGCAAAACAAACCAGCAGCCAATCCTGATGAACTTGTGTGTGTCACTCATGTTACTGCTGATCGTATTTATCGTGGGAGCAGGGCAAACGGGAAATTTGATTGGCTGTCGCATCGTGGCCTGTTTATTGCACTTCTTAGTTCTGGCGTCCGTGATGTGGATGGGAGTGGAGGGCTATAATATGTACATGTGTTTTGTACAAGTGATGGCCACCTATCAATCAAAGTTCATGCTCAAAGCATCTGCGGTAGCCTGGGGCGTACCTGCAGTCATTGTGATTATTACTGTCTCCGTGGCAACGCGATACTATGGAAACGATGATGTGTAAGTACAGTTTAACTTTACTTGTAACGTCCAAGTTTGGACATGCGCCCGGATTTCCATTTAGGAAAGTACTTTAATAGAGCCCAGAGAAGCAGAGTTCTAGTACCAGCTGCGTACTTAGAAAAATATTCTTACGCTCTGAGCCTCAAGTCCCTGATATCAACGATCATATAATTATATACTCCTCACTGTTTTTCTTGTTTTCATACATTTCTTATTGCACACTGTGTTTTATCTTTGGTAATCTTTTTCTCGTTTTAAGAAGAACAAGTTTAAGGAGAAAATAATTCCGATCACTACTCTTGGGTTTTAAGTTGACAAGTGTGTGAATTCGTATAGCCTGTTCCAAGAGTTGAGATTGTGACTGGGACGGTGCGAAGAGATGTGATCAGGAAAAATAGCGAGGGGGTGGGGTAGGGAGTGAGAGGTCAGTTCCCTCCTCACCCTCTCCCTCTCCCTCTCCCTCTCCCTCTCCCTCTCCCTCTCTTCCTCCTTTTTTCCCACTTTCTGACTTCGTGCCACGCTCCACTATTTATACGTTTCTGGGAAACTGCCAGCCTACTCCTCCCATAAGCCATCATTTTGCCGTAACCGAGAAGTACCTGTTTATGTTGGCTTAGGGGAGGGGTAGGTGGGCAGTTTCCCAGAAACGTACAATGATCCCGGAAGGATCGTATGATTCATGCGATTCTCTTAAATACTCTTACTGTGGAATGGCTTGGGTAGAACTTGGGTAGTTGCTGTAGCATAATACTACAAAGCAAGAGGGGATGGATGGTTGTTAAGTAGGGCGAGAGCTTTCTGCCCTTATCGAACCAATCAACCCGGTAAGTCAGAGTTACTGGTATTATCCGGTTATCACTGGTTTGTGGTCGGTACGTCCTCTGCGGAGGTGAACGACATGGTATAGGACGGACGGACATTACTGTTTTAACAGTAGACATAAACTGTCTTTTCTGCGATCTTTCTTGTTTTATCTAATAATACTAAATTTTTTTTTTTTTTTTGAATAGTGCTTTTATTGACAACTTTCTCTTTTTATTATTCATTAACAGCTGTGTGTTGCACGGACTTCCCTTTCAAGTCGCTCAGTTCGCTCCCATTCTCGCAATAATAGTCATCAACTTCGTTATTTTTATCCTCGCCATTCGAGCACTGAACAAAAGCGGCGCATTAGTGTCAGCGGATAAGAAATCTTCTTCATATCAGCGTGCGCGTACAGCCACCGCCATTTTGCTTCTGTTGGGTCTTACCTGGCTTTTTGGCGCGCTGGCCATCTCACGCGCGCAAATTGTCTTTGAATATTTGTTCTGCATTTTCAACTCACTTCAAGGCTTCTTGATCTTCTTTTTCCATTGCTTGAGACAACAAGAAGTCCGTACTCAGTGGAAATGGTTTTTGAGCGGTAAAGGAATTGGTTACCAGAGGACGGAGACCGAATCTCGTTCAGGTTACCCTAGAACAGTTTCCCATGGCCATAACTACAAGGTGGATACTCCGAGCTCGTCATTGGTGATGAAAGAGGGTCCGCCGAAACGGAAAGAGACAGTCTTGTCTTCCCTTGGCGACCCTTCTCGGAATTTACGAAATCAACCAGATGTTATTCCAGCTTATGTTTGATAAATTAATTCGTAAGGTTCTTATGTGGGAGATAAGGGATAACTGAAATGACTTTGGGTTAGCGCAATGTAATTAAAGGTGTAACCTTTAACTCTGAAGAGCGCCTGAGAAAAGTTCAAGAAAAAAGGCTTGTCCTTAAAATAAGTACTTAAAAGTACCGCCTAAGTTGCCTTTCTCGAGCGCAGCAGAATGTTTCGGGAACTGCCGCTGAACACACATCTTCAGTCGAAGGATGAAGCCGCGAGCAGCAAAGCTGTGAGAAAAAACCTCTTCTTTTTGCGCTGGATAAAGACTTTAGATAAGACAAGATGGTAAACTGTGCATTTAAAGTCTCTGGCACCCAGGGCCTACTGAAATGGTTAAAGCTACAGCCTTTCCAAACTTGAAAAGTCTTCAGTGTAGGCAGAGTCGACTAACCTTGCCGAAAATGTATAAAAGCATTAATAGTGTTAAATTATTTATCTTAAAGCCCAAGCTCAGAGTAGGATGATCAGAAGGAATCAGTGGAATAGCGTCTTTTTGGAAAATTCATATTAAATAAATAAGCCGGTGATGATGTAACAGTAGCTAACAGTGGACCGTGTGCGCGTCTTCTTGGCTAATTTGTTTTTAAGTTATTCGAATCATTGCGTTATTAACCTATGTAGATGATGAGTTCTTTATGCGTAAGTTTTACTAGAGGTAAACTTTTTTACTTTGTTGCAAGTTGTTTTGTTCCTCTGTGGCAATCAAATTCGGAGCAGCGAACAAATGGGAACGAGACATTATTTCTAAGGGGGCCGTTATTATATGTTTTTACGACAAATTTTGTGTGAAGAAGTATATTATACAGCTATTGACCTTGCTGAAAAATAAAACTACCTAGAGCCCATCCCCTTTGGAAATATGATAGCTTACTTCCTCTCTTCAGATACTTGTTCACCCCCCCCCCCCCCCCCCCCCCCACTGCTCAGTCCTAAGAGAGAGAGAGCTTTTACTTGTAAACTTATGTTATTTTACCTTATTTTTTCTTGAAAATTCGCATTTGTAGAAATAATAACATTTTACGATTTCGGGGATGTTTTTAAGCTTTTTCAAGTCGGTCAAAAGTTATAAGCGTCAATAACATACGCAATGAGCTCATAATCTTAACCTTAGCCTTAGCCATGACCATAACCCTACATACAGTGAATAAGACCAGCATTTGAAGAGAGAAATAAAATTTCAGACTACTGGGATTAGGAAATTAAAATACAAACCATTAACGTTCCATAAAATGGAGTTTTCTGTAAGATGTTTCTATGTAAAATAATGAGCATAACAGAGGCTATTTACTATTTAGAACAAATATTTTCAAAGACAAATATTTTTTTTTTGGTATATATTCTTGCAGATTAAAATCGCTTTCCTCCTTCAATGTTTCCTGTTGTTGTTTGTATTTGCGCTTTGGCTTGTGGTGGATCAAGGGAAGGGGGGAAGGGAACAGTAGCAGCTCTAAGCACCATATTTCCTCTCTCCTAGCTGGCCCCCCGATGAGGGCTGGGAGCCTGGGAGAATAGGAGGCGGGAGATAAAAAGGGCGGAAGGCTAGGGTGGAATGTTAAAAAGGGTAGGAAGCGGGAGAAACGGAACGGGGATATTACAACCTCGTCCCCAGGACTCTTCCCATAAAAATGGCTCATATTTTTTATTTAAACAAAAGAAGCAAGGCTGATTTTACGGTCAGTCGAACCTCTCTAATACGGACACCAAAGGGACTGAGCAAAGTGTCCGTATTAGAGAGGTGTCCGTATAAAAGAGGTCACTATGATGACGTCACTTTTATGACTCCACTTGCAGTTTTAAGTGTTTAGTAGCTAAAACCAGGCTCACACTCGTCTTAAAACTGCATTTAAGTTTATTAATTCACAGTACAAAAGAAATTGCCTTTCAGTAGCATACAAGATTGTACATATCACCTACATACCTACAGTCCTAGACAAATCATTGTTTTAAAACGAAACGAGCTACAGCTCAATGCTGCATGTACTGAGTAAAAAGTTGTAACGTAAAGTACAATTCTGAAAGCGTTTTTCGCTATTTTGCAAATGCAGTTAAAAAACAATGAAAATGTAATAGAAAAGATCTTTATGCCATCTGTAGTTATTCAAGCCTTAAAGAAGTCGGTTATGTTCCTCTGTACACCTTTTGCAAATTAATTGTTTGGTATACAGCGACTTGTCATTTGAAGTCACCTTGCATAGCTCATCAGCCAGACTAGACGGGATTTACCCTGTGCAGATTCACCTTACTGGGATTCGGGATTCACCTGATCACCGTAGTGTCCGTAATAAAGAGGTTAAGTTTACATGAATTTGCTCTCTGGGGCCGAGATTTAGTGTCCGTTGTCCGTATTAGAGAGAGTCCGTATTATATATATAGACTGAAGTTTACAGGTGTCCGTATTAGAGAGGTGTCCGTACCGAGAGGTTGGACTGTATATATATTTTACCAATATTTCGGAAGGCACGGTCTTCCTTCTTCAGGGTCTAGCATACAATGATGAGGTTTAATAAGCTAAGAGGTTACAATTTGAAATACGAATAGCGTGCAATATGATACTAAAATGACAAGTGAAAATTTAAACAAGAAAAAGTGAACGTTAAAAAAACCGTTGAAGTATTGATATGAAAGAAATTTGAAATAAAAAAATAGTACAAATAAATGATTGCAAACAGAAGAAATAAAAAATGTATTACATTTCATCTTTTTAGTCGAAAAGGGGCTTAAGAGAGGAACCCCTGAAAAGAGGGGTAGAAGAAGCAGGGAATGCAAGGTGTAGGGGAGGCGGGAGGTTTGGACTCCCGTTCTCCCTACTTCGTTTTCGCTAGGGAGCCCTTCTCACACTTTATCCGCGATACCGTTTTGTAAATGCTATCACGAAAATTTGACACTTCTTAAGTAATTATGATAATATAAATTTGGACTCAAGTTTCCTGGCCTGCAATGTAGGAGATGCAGGCGTGTAGTTTTAGTTGCATGGGCGAAGCCTGCTCATTTAGGTCTCTCAGGGGTTTAGGTACCGAGGGCCCCCATGCATCTTTGATTTTTATCAGTAAAGAAGATTAGGGAGGCAACATTTTTAGAATTCAACATGGTGGTTGCTCTAGCCCAAACATACATACATACATGTTTTATTTATTTGGAGTCAAATATTCTCGCACCTGAAGTAAACGCTTGCAAAAGACGTAAGCTAAAGTTTTCAGAGTTTTCCGGGCATACTGCCATGCGCCCCAAACCAAGAACAGGGATCCGAGTACAGCATGAAAACTTACTTGAATTAGCCGGGTTCCTATTTTTTCGCATATTGTTTGCGTTTGAACGAGAGTAGCCTCAAAAGCCCCGGGGGGCGGGGGTGACTCCCCTTGAAAGTGACGGGGAAGCTCGTGGTCCCTCTCTTGGGGTGTAAATTGCAGATTTCGGTCTCACTTGGGGTGTTTGGAACAGAAAGTTACCATTTTTCAGGCTTTTCCGGGTATCGCTTAGGGGCGTTAGGACTGTGCAGAAAGCATGTCGTGGTGTCTTTTTTCGTATGTTCTTAGTTTTGTATGGGTCAGCTTGAGCCACACCCACGGTTCTCCCTGAGGGATTTCATTTTAATTTTGCGACGAGCATCCCTGTGACTTTTATATGGGAGTCCCCCACACCCCCCCCCCCCCCCCCGGGCTGAAAGCCTGGCTCCCTTAGAACGTCTGAAAAATAAATTAGGAGTACTATAGTACTTTCTTGTGTAGTGTAGCTCTGGAGTGCGAAAGGGTAATTTTTTAGCCGAAATTTTGGCCTTAAATAGCCCTCTGCCGTGTTGCCAGCCTTGCATTTATTTTTGTTTTTAGAGCGTCTGGGTAGCCTCCCATAGCCTGAATTTCAGACGATTACTTCGAGTCGTTTCCTCCTTTCAGCAACACAACTCGTAGTAATCGTCTGAAACTCAGGCTACTCCCCCCACTGATGCGGAAAGAAAACCGGAAGAGAAATGGAGAACAACGAAGTTCAAGCTATCAGTTCAACGGTCCAATCACAAGACAATATGTGCGTCACGTGCTAATTTCAAATCTTACCCGGGAAGATCTGGGGCGATGATCGGCGATGAAACAGAATGAACGATTTTGCAGTTGAGGGATGAATTTTATCTATCCCTGGCCGAAATCTTTGGATTTTCCTTCGTAGAATAGTCCTAATAGTAGCCCTAGTATTAGTAATCTTTGAAAGTCTCAGATGGCGACAACAAGTTGCGAAGGTGAGTTTGAACGGGTTGTTTGAAGCGTAAAGTCCAGACTGGCGATTCATGAACTTTTCTCCACGGCCGTACCCTGCTAGCAGAGTCGCTTCGATCTTTCCTAGGAAGATCGAAGGAGACTCTGTTTGCAGGGTACCACGGCCATGACTTTGGAGTATTTTGGAGTTAAAGCTACAATATAAGTCGTGTAAGCTTAACCTTACGATTTTCCTACTCGACGTTATAGTCAGGTTTAGTTAATTCTGTCTCGCTGCCTCTTCAGCGTTTTCCTGTAGGATTGATGGCGCTTTCGACCTGATAGAAGATGAAAAATTCGATTTTGATGTGCCATTGTCTCCCCCAGAATGTGACATGTACATCAGGTAAGCTTTAAAATATTAACCTCAAATTTGAAGAAAGAAAGAATTAAAATATGTTCATATTTAGGTGCACCAGAACTTCCTTTGGTCTGGTGACGATTACAAATACAAAATTGCAGTTAAATGAACTGAGAACTTAATTTAATGATCATCCTCAATGTAAAAACCTGTTAAACTCACGGGTAACCTAAAACGTAGAAAACAAAGAAGTGAACTCAACAGAACCTAGAAAAACAAAAGGTGCGAAACAAAGAAACGTTCACAGGTTCTTACACCGAGATAAACCCGAACTTAACCATAATATATAACTAATACATACATTCATAATTCAGAATGTATGACAAAAAATGTAGTAATAATATTAATAATATTGTAATTATAATTTCTAGGGAAACCAGCAATGACTTGGAAGATGAAGATGAAGTATTCTTTGGGCCTATTGGCCACAAAGAGAGATGCGTAACTGTCAACAGTGATCTACAAGATGATGAAAGTTTCAAACCAATGAGTCCACTTAATGGTGAACAGATCGCAGAACTCTTTAAAGAAGCAACTGCTGTTTCAATATTTCTTAAAAGCTCTTCAACTCATCAAAGCATTGATGATGACGAAAACAACATTTTTGACAAAGAAAATAATGGCATTTGTAACATTTTATCACAGACATTCAATGTTACAGATAATTCACCAGATCTCGTGAAAGAAAGTGACTTAAAAATAACAAAATCAGTATCTTCATCCGAGTCAGTTTTAGAGGAGGATATTACTACACAGGGAGAAAATTCTGATGTGATTATTCCTACAACCCCAAAACGTATCCTGAAGGAAAAAAATTCTGAGGACCAAACCATCACAATGCAATTTCCATCACCTTTCATAGGAAGGAAAGCTCGCCCACGGCAAAATGCCTCCAAGTATGCAACTTCCAAACTTCCCAAGACTGACATGACGCTGAAAACACGTAGCTGTTTTAATTCTGTAAGTGCATGTTTACACCATTTGAACATCTTGTTTTTATGCATGTACCTAAGTTGCACACGTTCTATCAACCCTCTTGATACAGTTTTTACTCGACCCTTTTAGTTGACTTTCTACAAGACAGGCACCTTACTAAAATGGGTACCTTTTAGTTGACTCTCTAAAAGCAGTCCCTCTAAGACCAATGCCTGGACTTGGTCCCTGCCTTTATTTTCTCCTTTAACTTGACTACATCTCTCTAGAGTTGGTCATCTCTGCCTTTCTTTACTCCTTTTAGCTGGCTCTCAATAAAATGTACATCTCTCTAGGATGGAAACATAGTGCCAGGTCTAAAGGCATCCATAACAGAGAGAGTTTGCTGTAGAGTCAACTTTTACGGTTAACTTCCAAAAATCAGTGGTGGGTGGTCAGACCAGTCATTAAAATGAAAATAAAAGAGATTTTTTCAGAACTTTTCACCAAAAACCCATTATTGGCCAGCAGACTATCTTAGAATAGACTGACTTGGCTGGACAGTCCTGAAAAATAGCAGGATTCTCTTTATAACTAGACTGTACAGTCAAGCCAGGTCAAGCGTATCCCAAGGATTCCATTAATGAATCATTATCTGTTGCCACAACCAGTTTCAAATTCAAATCTGCATTCCTGCATGTGTAATGAGCAGTCAATTTTTTTGGATGACTTCTCTGAATTTGGTCAGATTGAAAAATCTTTGAATGGACAAAATTGCTTTGAAGACATTACATCAAATTCAAGAAAGCCAAGCTGGTAGAAACTTAATATCTACGTAACGTGTGAATTCACTGCTCAATTTACGCATGCGGGAATGCAGAGATGAATCTGAAATCTACAACTACCAATGGATTCAAATTTCAAATAATATAATATTATTCATTAATGGAATCTTGGGGATACACTTCACATGGCTAGACTATAATCAACCCTCCAAGTTAAAGTTTTTAACTATCTATTAATAAGGTGTCTGTTTGAGCAGGGTCTCTGTTACAATGTAAGAAAGAGTTGACTGAATTTTTTGAAAGGGAATGTCTAATTTTATTATGAATAGGGCTTGTATGGTTTACATGCCACTTTTCTTGCAGCCTATAAAAGTTGAACATGCTTATGGAGTCTTAAAGACATTGAAACCAGCTGAGGAAAAGGTAACAAATAAATGTTCATGTATACTGGATAGACAAAGTAACATTTTGCTAAATATTTTCTTCTTTTTACATGATTTGTTGTTGTATATTAAGGACGGGTCTCAAGAATTTTTCAAACCATAAGGTCTAAGGGAAAAGTGCAGATCTATGTAAGAATAGTAACTGTTTTTTTTTTTTGTAATAATTTCATTTTGTCAGGTTCAACTTGTAAAACAGCTTGATAAAATCATGTTAGGAATTTTTAAAACTATTTATAAATTAAAGTAAATGTCCTTTTACTGAATCTGACAATTTGTGTCAAATGGCAGGCTAAGGGCAACACAACATCCTCTGTAAAGCCACGAGGAACAAGGTGACTTAATGTTGTTTCTTTGTTGTTGTTGTTAGTAAAGTAAAGAGTTCATATGAATTAATATATAATTTTTTGAAAACCAGCTGTTTTAAGCAAAATGAATCTTTGGGAGTAAGAATAATCGGCAATGAATGATAACAAGTCCTCTCCAGCCCAGTCAAAATGAGGTGGCAGCTGGCAGCATCTTTGGGGGTGGGGGTGGTGTTGCTCTCAGCACTGCCCACCCTTACCCTACTGGGTTAACCTGAGTCGTAAATTTATTTGTAAATTATACGTGCCACAGGTTAAACTTTTTTAACCTAGTAGGTTGATTCTCATTTTTCTATGTCTCCGAGCCCTAATCCATGAATAATATATAATTAGGGTTATAAAGAGACAAAGAAAATTGAGAATCAACATAGGGTATAAAATTTTAACCTGATTTTAATTTTGACCTGTAACATATGTACTGAATCAGGTTAGGTCAAACTTTGCCATATCCTAAAACTAGAAAATGTACATAATGATGAAACAACAGTTTCCACAAGGCTGATCGGTTTATCACTGAAATTACTTTGCAGGAATAACAATACACAAAACTCAGGCAAAGGGGATTCATCATTTACAGAGACATCCTCCAAGGTAAGATTGATCTCTGGCCAATATTATTAATAATTTTACTGCAGCAGTATTGTTAACTATGTGTGAGACTAGTGTAAAAAGCTTGTGAAATCAAAAGGAAGACAAAGTTCAGGTCCTCTACGCACATTGTAGATCTTGGTCCTCTCACCATAAATGATTGACAAAATTTGTCAATATTGATTTACAGTAATCTTTAATAAGAACAAATAATTATTATTTATTCCTAATAATGTTTATTGTTTTATTTAAAATGTTCCTTAGTTACCTGTACCTTCACAAAGTGGAATAAGACCTCCAGGGTTTGGTGTCCAGCCACGTCGTCGTCGAACCAGCTCTACATCATCATCCTCAACTTCAAGTGCTGTGGCTGATTTGAATGACACATTCACAGTCTCCAAGGGACCACCTACAGATATCTCTGCTCTTCCTAGTGTCTGTCCACGTAAGGTGCCAGCTACAAAAGCTTGTTTAAAGCCTGTCAGTGGAACCAGTGGAGTACCAAAAACTAAATTTACTAAACCTCAAGGGAGACCACAGCCTGTCAAGGCACTCCCTCAGCCAGGGACAAGTAACAAGAAAGCTCCACCAACTCCAAAATCCCTGGTTAGCACTCCGGGACGTTCAAAGAGCAGCTTAACCTCAAACCAGCAGCTTGATAGATGCCAGACTCCTAGTAGTGTCAAGAGGTCAAAGTCCTTCACGACACCGAGTGCAGATAGGAATAAAAGCACTATATCCACAGGGCAATCAGTCAAGGAATCACAGACGCCATCTAAAAGGAAATCGGAAATCTTAGTTACCCCCAGGACAAGAGGTAGCACCACAGCAACACCAAGAAACAGCCAGACCTTAGGTCCAACACCCGTAAAAAGGCGTGGTAGTGCTGTTAAGGTTGGTGTCCCTAAGGTTCAGACAAAAGCAAAAGGCCACAGGCCATCCACTCCAGCCAACAGTAGTTGTGTTTCAAGCAGCACAGAAACCCCACCAAATCCAGGTAAAATGGATCTCACAGTATTATCATAATTTGCTGGTCAGTTCTGTCCACATGTTTCATGGCTGAAGTACTTACCTGTACATCAATATTTTTGTCTTTTTTTGCAGTTCCTTGTAAAGTCACAAAGAGAACATCACTAAGTGCAAATGCTCAGAAACGACGTTCTTTCCTTCCCACCCCTCTGAGGAGCGACAGAATTACCAGGTCTCAGTCACTAAGGTCTAGACCAGGCAGCAGTAACACAGATAATGGTCCACTCCCATTCAATATCTCACCATCTGCTGAGCTTGTTAAACCAAGGAGACCAGCAGCACAAGCTCCTGCCGATCACAATCTTGAGTCACTTCGATCAAACTCCAGACTGTCAGATCCATTTTCTCCAGCTTCTCAGATGACCACTTTGGATCCAGTCCAAGATTCTACTGGTCCTATTGGTGGTGATGCAGTGGTCAGAAATTTGATTGAATGGTCGCCTGCCTTGCCGAAGGAAGTAAGGGATCTTGAAAATGCAAAACTTTTCCCTTGGTTTAGTTTACATGTACCTTGGGGGTGTTTTCTTAGGCCCAGTTCTAACGCAGTTGAAGTTTTCATGTACCGAACTTAGTACCTATTTTGGTCGACCCAAAAGGATTTAAGTTCGATGGCTGATTTAGACGTCAAACTTAAGTAGTGTGACTCATTTCATTAATTTTCTCAATGTACAATGGTCTAAAAAGCTCACCAGACTCCAAGTAGCTAGATTACAGTAGTATGCATGAGGTTTGGTACATGAAAAGTTCAACGTAAGAAACAAAGGTGCTTCACAGTTAAAATTCCCACTGGGCCCTTTTGAACTTGATTCATGGTCAACCCAAATACAAGTAGCATATGCTAGGCTAAATTGATTCAAACATTGATCTATTCGAGTACTTTGAGATGATTAGGTTCTGTATGTGAAAAGTTCAACATTTGAACTGGGCCTTATAGTCAGACACAAAGGCAAAACATTGACCCAAACATTGATTGTAAAAACTAGCATGGGACCAAGCTTCTTGGTGAGGAAGAAGGGGAAATATAAACTGAGTGAACTGCGTAAAAAGATTGGCAAGCTGACAGCTGAGGGGACTGTGATGGGGGAGAGGGTGGCAGTCAAGGCTCCACAGCCTCAGCTTCCCCCTTCATTCCTCCACCTGGTTTGCCTCTTTCTTTACAGTCGCCCCATTATTTACTCTTTTTCCACACTGAGGAGCCTAGTTCCAGGCAAGTAGTTCAAACAGGCAGACTGAGCAAATATCCCACATTCCCTCCCCCTAAAAACAAAAGCTCTGGGGTGAGATGGGGGGAGCACTAAAGTACATGCAATAGCAAATCTGTTTATAGGGAAGCCCCCCCTAACCCCCCCCCCCCCCCCCCACCACCACCACCTTATCAGGGTACGTACAAAAATCGCAACCATTTTTAAGGAGTTTTCAAGGAGCACCTACCAGATTGCACAAAAACACACTTTCACAGTAAATTCTAACAGAACTTTGAGGCTTGAACTGTTTGCTCCTCCAACTTAGATCTAGTTTTCAGTTCACAGTACACTTGTCTTAAATTGATATTTAATTATTTGGTAAAACAAAAGATGCTTAATGGAAATCACCTATAACTTCTCTGAGCTATGATTTATATTCAGTTTTGGACACGCAGAAAGAAGTTTTTGTTGTTGGTTCTCTCCTTTGCTCCGAGAGGTTTTTCTCCGGGTACTCCAGTTTTCCCCTCTCCTCAAAAACCAATATTACCAAATTCCAATTCTACCAGGGATCAGGTAGACGAAGATGACTTTGTGGATGTGCTACCTCTAAATCATCATTTATTTATTTTATTTATTACATGTACATTCAAGGTTGAAGAAAATTGAAAGACTTTTCAAGGACTTACACAGAAATTTTAATGACTTCTCAAGGAAAAATAGAATTCAAGGACTTTCCAAGGCTGTGTGAATGCTACCTTTTGATCTCCTTGTTATGACAGTCATATTAGGGCAAGTTCAAACTTAACATAAAAATCTTGCAGCATGCAAAGAAAGTAGTGTCCAATAGCCCAGGGCTAGTGGATTTTGCTATCAGGCTAGTGAATTTTGTTCTTTACTTGCCCAACTGGCAAGTGAAGTTTTTTGAGGAATTCAAATTACAGAAGAATTATTATTGTGAAATCAATTGAGCTCATCAAAAAGTTTCTGGGGCTAGTTGAAATGACATTTGGGTCAGTAAATGCCAGTTTCAGCTTGCCCAAATGGCAAGGTGCAAAACTAACTCTCTTTACACCCTGATCTTGGTTATGTTTTTAGCTGCAAACCGCATCAATACAAGTAACCAGCTTTGCAGGGTCCTTTTGGGGTCAGAATGACAGGATTTCACTCTACCGAAAAAAACTTCAATGGAAGACAGAATGCTGTTGTAAATTACGACATTAAATGCAGTGCAACAGCAAAGTAACCATTTTTTTTTTTGGACATACTTAGCAATTGATCCTTTTGCCTTGCAGGGAACTCTGATAGACATATGATGATGATCAGAGACACTGATGCAGCATATGGATGAAAGTGAACTTACTGCTAATCATAGCAGCAAATAATAATTAAACAGTTCAAGATCTTTGTATAAAGATAAAAGCAAGTTATCGGTGAACAAGAAGTTTCTATCAATATTGTTATTTTCCAAACATACAGTATAGAGTCAATAAGACTAATATTTTGGATGTGAATTGAATTCCAGGATGAATAGAATAAGGGCCCTACTCAACTGAGTCTTGATCTCTGTCAAATTCTCCCTATGTAAAGAAAAAAGTATAGTGTACAAGGAGAATCTTGTGGTTTAGCATAAAAACTGGCTCTGTCAATACCAAACATGCCCATCTCTATGGGAAACACAGCCCTTGACAAATTCCAAGGGAGGATGAGAACACCATCCATCTTTAGAATCAATTTATTGTCAAGGATGAAAATCACTTTCCAAAATAATGTTTCCTTGGTTTAACTCACAATAATTATCATTCTTGTTCAAATGTGATTTAATAATGGTGTCAGTTTTGAAGGAACTTAGAACTCATTTGGAAGAAAGTTTTCAGAAATAGAAATGGTAAATGTTTGCTAAAATATATACAAAGCTTGGCTGTAAGCACCTATAGAACTGCAAATTAGAATGAGAGAAAAGTTTATCTGGTAAGAAAATGGTTACATTAAAATAGGCTCTTGCTCTATTCAAGGGACTTGCACTCAATGGAAGAAAACAGAACATACATAGTAGCAGAGGCCAAAAAAAAAATATTAAACTTGAGAAAAAGCCTTTACATTGCTGCGATGTACTCATTGACCTTTATTAAACCAAGACATTGCTGTTAAAAAAGAATTTAAAGAATGTTAAGTTAAAATGATTTAATTATTATTATAATTACCACATAAACCTTTGAACTTCTTCTGGGCTATGCGACCAGCTAAATGGTTTCTCTAAGAACAGATATATAGTAAATGCATTTACTGCGACATACAATACGCATTCTGCCAGCAGTCTCACATATGACACAAGTGGAACATGGAGACGATAAAAGATGTATGGAATAATGAAATAGCGAAACTCCAATAGCTTTTGAGGGACAGTAACTATGGCAACACAGGTGTAAAATATTAAAACCCACAGCCTATGTTGCTTAAGAGTTAATTTCTCATGGATACAAAATCCTGCAAACATATAGGCCGGTATCATGAGATACTTCACTAGCTGGTGCCTTGCATAAACTTTCCTCCAAACATAAAATGGATAGTGGCGATTGTCGGCAAGTAGATACTCATGAATATAGGTAAATTTATAGACAGTAAAAGTCATTATGGAAGTAGTTACTAAAAGAAGTGCTATGAATAACAGTGGTTTTCTTAGAATACTTCTTAACCTTCTAATGTAGCTTAGGATGTCCAGAGGCAAAAGAAGCAAAGGACTGCTAAATGCTAACGTAAAAAATGACAGATAAAAAACCTGAGGAAAATTCAAGCATGCCTTGTGTTGAGATTTGTCTCCAACTACTATTCCCCCATTCCAAACTACAAATCCAGCAAATACAAGAACAACAAGTCCATAAGACCAAAGGCATTTAAAAAGCTGAAAGAAGTGTTTACAAAACATTATGCAGTATGCCTTCAGTTCCACCAACAAGCCTGGGGAATCTCCTAATGCAGTTTTGTCCATGTGTTGTTGAATAGTTCTCAGTGCTGTTACTCCTGCAGTAAAAATCACCCATATTACATTGGTCTGACGAAAAAATATTGATGCACTGCCAGCTAACGCTGCTGCAAAATGGTTTCCACGGAGGCTGAGGTAATATGTAAGGAGAACAAAGAACACAGAACCAGAATCAGTATAGTAGAGGAATGTGAAGAAGTACAGCACAGGAAATACACCCAGCACTAACGCAGTAACTGAACATCTTGTGATTTGACTCTCCTCTTCCTTTTCACTTGCTGTTCCCTGTTGAATAAAAAGTAAAATTGTTACAGTTAAACCAGAAGCAATGCCTTTTAAAGGTCCTCTCCATGATACTAGGGAGCTTAAGCAACAATCGAAGGCTATGAAAACGTCACTTAAAAAATGAAGTCACACTGCTTCAAACTTTATTGCACTTATTCCATCTCGTTCAGTCTGTCAAATGTTAACAATTTTTTTTCTGGAGTTCAATTCTAAAAACCTGTATCGAAATTCAGGGTAAGAAAAATTTAAAAGTTGTTGTCTTGTGTTCATGTTTTCCACAAAATCTGAAATTAGGCATTTTCACGTTGTAGTCGTGCACTGACAGCAAAGAAATGTACAAAAAAGCATGATGCACGACGGTGCAGAGTTGTTGTTTTGCCAATCTAAACCTATTGCTTTTTTGCCGTTCTTGTTGATGTCGTCATTGCTTAAGCTCCCTATCATACCGGTTTGAGAGGGGGGGCAGGTATTAAATGGAACATCATTAACAAACTATTATAAAGTGTGTGAAGGCAAGGTGCCCAAGTTGGTAACACCTAAAACTTTGGATCTGTGGGTCCATGCTCAAACTTTGTCCCACTTTGTTTGCCTTCATCCATGTGCATTAAATGGGTATCAGCAATATACTGCTGAGAGTAACCCTAAGATGGACATCCAGGAAGGGGGGATAGAAATACTCCTAGTCACTTCATGTTTTGTAACCAGGGATAAGCTCTGGCCTGGTGGTCCCCTTGGCTCACACATAGTCTTCACCTTTAAAGGTGAAGACTATGTGTGAACCAAGAGTGGCATGGGCTTTAGGATTGATGGGATAAAAGCAATTTCGTGTGGTACTTCGGGGGCAAACAAGTGTGTGACTTAAAATTTGACAATAAAAGTAATCTTGGTTGAGTTTGTTTATCCTCTCAAAACGAAAAGGCAATTTTAAATTTACAAAATCTACAGTTCAAGTTTCACGTCATCATTGCATACTATGAGGACATTGACGGTCGCTACTGCATTAAAAAAAATAACATCGATCACATCCACCAATAATTTGCCATTATTGTCTTTAGGATAAAAAGATCTTACAAACACAACTGCGATTTCTTGTATTTGTACATTTTATCACTTGTTTGCCCCCTGAAAAACCACGTGACACTGCTTTTAACCCATCACTCCCTATGCGCGTGCAAAGATGGTGGGTATCATGAATAAGGTCTATTATAAGGCAAAAGGTATTGCATCCTCCATAGACTTTCCCAAGGAGCATGGTCTTATAAAGCAAAGAGCTGGAGACGAGCTCCTTAGGGGAGCTGACGTATTTCTTTCCTCCCCACAAACGCCTGCTCAACTGAGGACAACATTCCTTTCCGATTGTTATAATTTCGCGTGGTAAGTGACCAATCAACAGTTTTGAAATAAAGTGTTGACAGGTTAAACAGGACTCATAAGCTCGCAATAGACGTGTAAAAACGTGACCCAGAACATGACCCTAGAGTTACCTTTTTCCTTCTTTTCTTTCCTTCACTAAGGTTATGTTGTGCACATAGAATTCTAAAATCTGACTGAGTAAATCTTACTTTTGCCGCTCTGTGTCTAACATTTATCAGAAGTCATGAAGGTTTCCCAAAGTTTCATGTAGATTGCGTAATTATCAGGTTATCCTCCTGTCAAGGTCAACTTTCCAGAATTTGGAAAGTACAGCGTGATTGGCCAAGCGTAGGAAAGGAATGTTGTCCTTGGTTGAGTAGGCATTTGTGGGGAGGGATGAAATACGAGATCCCCTAAAAACACCTGCATGGGAGGCTAGAGATGGGCAGAAAGTGAAAGTGGGAGAATGAAGGGAACCAGTGCAGAGCTGGTCAGTCAAATGCTCCTGTGATTTACCAAAGAATAGAATGACGGTCTCGGTTGTAATGCCTCTACAACCTAAAACTGTTATTTAGCTGCAATGAAGAGATCTATGTTTCAAAAGAGGTCAAAGAAAATGCTCTTGCATCAGAGGGCAAATCACACCGACCAGACACAACGACTGTAGAAAATCAATATGCATGTCACGATCTCTCAGTATGAAACAAGCAGCAAAAATCAAATTTGCCCAGTCAAAGTATAGATTCCTTCAGAGCATGATCTACACACCAGAGAAAAAATTCAATGGAACAGGAAGCATTTTGGCACGAGGTAAAAGTCGTGTGTTGCCTACTGACCCCCTTTTTACACTCATGCATGAAATTGATTACATTCCAATGTATCCACAAAACAGATAATGATCTTGCTCACAGATTTTGATCAGCAATTACAAGGTTTGTCTACAGGCTCTCCCCCACCCCCCCCCCCCCCCCCACCACCACTTCCCTTGCTGATTTTTTTTTTTTTTCACTTTCTTCCCCAAACAGAGAGCCTGTTCACAGGCTAGAATTTATTATGCAAATCGGACAACTGCAGGAGAAGTTTTGTTAGTGAGACATTACAGTGCCGTCAACTCTCCTGGATAAATTATGTGGGAGACTCCAGATTTTGGACCGTATCTCCCAGTCTCCTAGCCTACGAAGCGCAGACGCATTTAGCGAAGCGATGACCGGAAATGCGTCTGCGCTTTGCAGGCTACCAGTCTCCAGATTAGAGTCTGATATCTACCGGATAATCGCCAAAGTTGCTATTTCTCGTAGACTTGACTTTCCAACCACAAAATTTCAAATATTTTGCGCTGTTTGAGCTACTGTTAACACGGAACATTTTATGTGCTATATATGTCGAACAGAATCAATGAGCATTTTTGGCCCAAATGAAGTCATTTATCGTGCAATATGACATCATCTATCATTCCTTCCCTATCAATTCTCAATATTTGATGATGGAGGGGGGGGGGAAGGGGTTGACAGCCCTGCATTTTCTGGGACGGGTATTCTGCAGTGTAGTCTACTGAATTTAAAAAAGTCTTTACCAACCTCCTTTTGCTTTTGAGCTGATTTCTTATCACAGTGCCTTAAACTATGGATACAGATGAGTAGCTGTCTCAAAATCCACACATTGCCCATTAAAAACAGGACGTTAGTCATTCGCAGCAAAAATGTTGAACACAGCAAATGCAATTCTTGACCAAGGAAATACGACAGGGCGCGTAAACACAAGAAAGAAAAAAGGTAGATTCCTGGCAAAGTAGTAATCTTGGGATCCCAGTCTTGAAACTGATAATGGCAGTACTTCTGAGCTTGAGGGACGTGAAAAATCTCATCCATGTACGGTTTGGATTGTTTGGCATTGAACTGAATAAAAATACCCAGAGAAATAGCAAGCAAAGCCGAACAAAACGAAAAGAACGGGAAAGCCGCCATCTTGGATTCAAGCGTAAATGCATTATGGGATTACTGCCCCCGCAGGGATTTCGCCCAGAAGGCGAAATCCCGAGGAGGCACTCTAGTAACTCGCGCGTCATTAATTAAGGAAAGTACTTACAGCTAAAATATACAGTCTTACAGTCAATTTAGAAGAAATCTCGATTTGCTTGAACAGGGGCCGCGAGGAATCGGTAGGTAATGATGACGTTTCTATTATTTGCGCCCGCATGACGAAATGGTTAGGATGACGTAAAGACAGAACATCCCCAGGGGACCGCTTAGGTAGATTTTGTGACATTTATTGTGCAGTTATACTTCGACACTCTTTTGCGTTACGTATTATCAGTGACATCCTGTGGAGCAGTTGTTTCAGTGAAAGTTTTGGACCAAATTTTAACGATACTCGTTAAGCGCAGAAGAAGTTATAAGGGGCGTATAACTGTGTATATATAAACACTTGGAGAGTTTGCCAGACACGAGTTCACAAATCTTTCATTGGAAACCTTGCCAGACACTCTTTCTCTCTCAGGCCCGTAACCAGGGGGGTGCACGGGGTGCGTTCGTACCCCCCCCCCCCCCCCCCCCCCGAGGCCCCAAAGGTCCCCAAGTTACTCAATATCCAAGTTAAGGAGTGCAGTCGGTTAAACTGAAGTTATAACTCAATGGAAATTGAATTCAAGTTAATTAATGGAAATTCAATTTGCCTCAATGGACGTCACCGGCACCAGCCTCTACAAACCCCGGGAGGAGGGTATTATCACTGTTACCACTGTATGCGAAGCATACGAAGAATTCTATGAGGAAAACCCTCCCATTCCTACCAGGTATTTAAGAGAAATGCTAAGTCTGATTCTACAAGAAAACTCGTTCCAATTCAATGGAAAAGATTACCTCCAAACTCATGGAACAGCCATGGGGACGAAAATGGCCGTAGCTTTTGCTAACATATTTATGGCCAAACTAGAAAAAGAAATACTCAGACAAAGCACCACAAAACCAATTTTTTGGGAAAGATTCATAGATGCCGTCATATCTATGTGGAACACAAGCAGAGACAAAATAGAGGTTTTCCTTGTAAAGTCAAACAGTTTTCACCCAACAATCAAATTCACGGCTGAAATCTCAGAGACAGAAACCACATTCTTAGACACGAAAGTGTACAAAGGTGACAGATTAAAAACGGAGTCTATTCTTGACGAGCGAACGCATTTCAAAGCTACAGAAACCTTTCAATACACGAATTTCTATTCATGTCACCCACCAGGCGTCACGAAAGACTTTATAAAAGGAGAAGCGTTAAGGCTTCTGAGAACAAATTCCTCTCAATTTACTTTTGAGGAAAACATGAGTAATTTCAAAAAACGCCTGCAGAATAGAGATTACCCAGCTAGAATTGTAGAAAAACACCTTTCAGAGATTGAATTCTCTAATAAGTTATAACCTTTAAAACTTAATTCAAACAGTTGTATTCGACAAATGTAATATTCAGTTCCTACCGTGTACTTTGCCGTTATAATTTCTCATGTATTGCTACTTTCCTAAATAAACGGATCAGACAATAAAAAATACATTTCGGCAGTTTGGTCCACTTTGGCCTCGTTAGCAGCCCCCAATCCCCCCCCCCCCCCCCCCTCCCGGGATCGATATAATCGCTGACAAAAATTCAGCGAATGATAGTAGCTATCAAAGTAGTACAACAGCGAAATCAGTTAGTCGGTAGGTGGTGGACAAAAATATGGCCATCCGAAGAATACAAAAATTGAAGAAAATAAACTAAACCTTCGTATTAAAAGAACTTGTAATACATCGTGCAGTTAATTAATCATTTGCTGAGCTCGGATGGATTCTAAATGATTTATAGCACAAAATTGAAAGTCTCTTGATCATTGATAACACAAATAACAACAGATTTTCGTGGTTATTTCCTCGATAGAGCATTGGTCTTTATCTGCCATGGATATGGAGAGCGTTGTTCACACTACGAAGAGGCTTGGAAATGCTTTAGCTGAACAAGGCTACCTCGCCTTCAGTCAAGATCACGGTATGTCCCACCTCTCCCTTGTTTAATCTCTTCCGCGATACAGTAACTGCGTTTAATCATACTTTCTCGGGAAGAGGGGGGAGGGGGAATGTAATCTAAAACTTCTAGAAATACGTGTATTGCAGAACCTCGTGAGCTCGGGAAGGGTGGTCCGTAAAATGTTAGGGATGGGAGGGAGGGAGAGAGACATAATACAAAACTGGACCATTATTTTTGGAATTCGGCAATTCATGGTGTTATGGTCTCTTGGCGAATAGTGTGATATAGCCCTTTAAGAGCTAATTTTTGACATTAAATCTTTCTGTTAGTTGGTCATGGTCAGAGTGAAGGAGAAAGAGCCAAAATATCAGATTTTTCCTTTTCACCGCGTCAGAGATGTTTTTAAACACATTGACCAAGTCTCAACAGACAATACAGGCATACCAATATTTCTGTTTGGCCACTCAATGGTATGTACTGTTATAAAAACTTTATTGGAACTCTAGTACTCTGCCCCTTTTTTCGTTTTGTTTTGTTTGTTTGTTTGTTTGTTTGTTTGTTTGTTTTGTTTTTTTAAGGTATAGATGATAGGTTCTCGGGTCCCCTAAGCCCGTCGATCACAGGAATACAAGTATATCTTAATTACGATAAAGACCCCAAGCCCATCATGCTTTGCGGTTGTTTCGTAATGTCGCGCTCTTGCCGGTTTGTTTTGATAACATAGGTAGCCTGTGAATTTCAAGTTTTCTTATTTTTAATTCTTTTCAAGTCTGGCTTCAATGCAGTTACATCACATATTACGAAAACACTGATACAGTCGAACCTCCATATGCGACCACCTCTAGTAAACAACTACCTCTCGTAAAAGATCACCATCCTTAAGCGACCGCGTTAAAGAGATTTTCCATTGTTTTTAACCTCCTAAAGGCGACCCCTTAGTGATTTGTCTGAACTCTTATGTTCGCTGTATGCTACTGGGAGTATACGAAGAACTTAAGTAACAACATGTAACTGAGATAGAAATCGGTGCAGTAAATTGTCTGCTTTAAAGTAGATGTGCCCGGAAATCTACTCCAAGGAAGTGTCGTAAGCGACCACCTTCTGTAAGTGACCACAAAGTCTTAGCCTTTACAGTGGTTTAACTGCACCTTGAAAATTTCATGTTATGATATTATTACATGTAATATTATGCATTATTCTTTTTAGGGTGGTACAAAGCTGTTCTCAGTGTTATGGAAAGACCTTATTTCTTTGCGGGTGCTATTTTTAGTGCACCAAGAATAAAAGTGGATGCCAATCCTTGCACGGTAATTTATTGCTCCACTTGCAACAAATAATAAACGAAAACACAATGCAAAGACTGTTTCTCTTTTCTTAGGGTGCCGTCAATGCAAAAAAAAGGATACGGCAAACCCGAAACAGAAAAACACTACCAGAAAACAGAAATACAAATCCCAAAACAGAAATAAACATCCCAAAGCGGAAGCACGTACAAAAAAAATACAAAACTGAACCACAAAACTGAAAAAGAATTTAAAACTACAAACCATGATCAAAAACCCCAAAACAGAAACAAGGAAATAATGTAAAACAATAGTTTCTCATGATTCATCGTCTTCTAATTATCTTAACCCGCGATTAGGCGGGGTTTTTTTACAGGGAGGGCATGATCACAGGCTATAAGAGCCCATTTCCGGTACAGTTAAACGGGCAACAAATTGCTGCAGAACGAGTCCGAAAGCGGTGCTGCGCGTTTTATTGCCCATAAATCAAACCTGTCTTGTAGCAAATAAGATTCAGTGTTGCAAGTTGCGTAAATACTGACTCCTGATTGCGTAAAATTACGCGGGAGTCACGCCATATAAAGGAGTTACGTCATTTGCTGCAAAACAAGTTTGCCTTGGGTCGGTAATTAAAACGCGCAACATTGACAGAATTTGATGCAAAAAGTAGAACTTCTCTCTAGTTTCTGCAACAACTTTTCTGCAACTTGTTTAAACCTGATTTGCTGCAAGGGAGGCTTCATTCGTGGGTAGTAAAATGCGCAACATCACTTTTCAACTAGTTTCCCAACAATTTTGCAAAACAGGTTTCACGTTTTTGTTCTCCGTTTTACCATAGCTTTAAGGTGCCTAAAATACCTTAAATCTACCTAAAATTTTTTGTTTTCTTACTTGAAACTATACCTTATTAAAATAACTTCTGCGAAAAAATTTTGCGTTTAGAACAAAACTCGATTTTTTTACCAATTTTTGAAGTCTACATTTTTGCGGTACACCCGCGACGCTGGTCACACAAACTAGCAGGCTCACATATGACGTCATGTGACGTAAATTAAGGACCTCGCATTACCTTGCCTTCACCACCTGGACACAAACAAGATCAATTACAAGTAAGGATTGACTCACAACATCTTCACAAGAAGAAAGTTTTTCTGAAACAGAAAAACCTACCAGAACTCTTAATGTTTCCTGTCGACAAAGTCTCGTGTTCCTTAAAGTACGTCACATGACGCCATACTCCGAGAGAAGACTCAGACGAATGGTGTGCCAATTTGGCGGCAAATTTGAACGTTTTTAAAAAATTCTAAAAAAATCGTCTTTGGTTCAAATCACAAAATTTTTTAGCAGAAGTTATTTTAATAAGGTGCAGTTTCAGATAAGAAAATGTAAAATTTTAGGTTATGGGCACTTTAATGCGGACTAATATAAAACAGTTTTTAGATGTGAAATATTTGCAGTGGCAGCAGTTTTTTTATAGTCAATTCACACGTTGTTTAAACATAAATATCTGATTAATCACTAGTCGAAACGAACTTTTTACAAAGTTCTAGTGGCGGAGGGAAGGGAATATGATGATTATTTTAATAGGAGATTATTTTATCACGAGTCAAGTTTTTAACCTTGTCTTCTAGTGGGAGGTGCGAAATTAATACAGTAGTGATTGTTCCATATATAAAAACGCAAAAAAAAAAAACGAACTTGGCCAATATTCAGCTATCTGGACCTCACGCTTTGTGAAAGAGACCTTGAGATTCGAGGACGAGAACTACTGCTACCTACGAGTACGACATTCGCTCTTCTTAAAAAAGAAAACTACACACCAGGAAAGCTCCATTGTGCTTTTGATTCACCAGAAAAGTTAGCACTGTTACTTATTGAAGGAGTTTAAGCCCTCTCCCGACCGAAAATAATAAAACTAAGCTTCTAACATTTGATAAGTTGTTTTCGTCACAACGAGATTTTCGACAAAACTCTTAGTAGAATGACGACGGCTATCACGTTTTCCCGCCAAAATGACGCTGGTTCATGCGCGCGCACTGCTTAGCGTTAAGAAAATCTCGTACTCATAGTCGTCCTCGTGTTAGAAACTAAAGGTCTCAAATATCGTATATAATGCAGGTATCTTACAGGTTTGTGTAGGAAGAATAGTATCATGGATAATGCCCTCGTACCAGATCAGGCCACCGATTGATCCATCAGTCTTAGGCCAGGATCCTACACAGGTGATACAAAACTGCAGGGAAACTCAGCCGAGTTTACTTTCGCAAAGACTTCTGGGATTTTTACAAAGGACAAAGAAAAAGATTGGCCAATAGCTGACCGGCGTGACCCCAGTAACAATCCCAGAAACAATCGCGGTTAAATTTCTTGTCCAATAAAATTCCCTTTTCGTTTCTAAAAAGGGGGATAACACAACTGAAAACTGCTCTCTTTTCCTGAGTCAAAGGAGACTGACTTTCGTATGCATTTTATCCGCGTTTCCCAAAAAAATTTCCACGACTTTCGAACGATGCCGAAAATATTCAGGTGATTTCTGGAGGTTGCCGAATGACGCAGTGTCCATTCCCTCAAGCCGATCGCGACACTCGACATTTCGTACCACTGACTGGAATATTTTGGGTGGAGATTGAATAAAAGTTTTTCAATTTAGTGGCTTATGACAAGTCGTTGGGAATTTTGAGTCAGGAATTGACGTTTTCCATCTTTCATGATTGCGCAATGAACTAGTAACGTTGATGGACAGCGGGTTCGTCAAACGTCATTCTGTCATGTTCAATTAATAAGCCCTAAGATTATACCCCCGCAGCTACTCAACAACCTTTTATGAGGTAAGGCACCACCCCGAGACCTAACTCCTTACACATTTATCGTTGAAGGAGCTCGTCGTGGTTTTTTTAGGGTTCGAGCCTCCCCGTATAAAATTCAATGTCACTCAATTCTTTGCAGGATCCATTTAATAACCATAAGTCTTACAGAAAGTCGAATTTCCTTGAGTACCGGTGTCCCTCGCGCCTTCTTGCCCTGGCGGTCGATTTGCATTGTGGCAAGCCAAGGAGTCGGCAATAACACGATGCACCTTGTTTATTACTATTGTTTTAGGTTGAAAAGTATGCCAGTGATACTAAACTGGCGTGCGGGAATGAAAGTGAGATGGGTCGGAGTTATATTAAACGCAATGAATGAAATCCAGAGGAACTTTTTAAGGTTTACAACACCTTATCTACTTGTCCATGGTGGTGGAGATCAGTTAGTAAAGATTGACGGTTCACGTTACTTACATGAGAATTCTTCCAGCAACGGCAAGACAAATAGAGATACACGAATGAGCTGCTTTGCTGACGGCACTGAGCAAACTAATAGCCTCTCTATGGGTATTTCGGACGAATAGTTAGGGCGCTTGACGGTATATCATAAGGGCAGGAAGAGGCAGTCTTAAATCGGCGTTTGTTCCTGTCAGGGGTAGGAGTTTCGGCCGCTTTGTTCCAAGCGTAATTATTGAAGTGTGAACTTATCCCAACAACAGTCGTAATTTGTCTAAACCCTTTAAACCCCAAGAGTGAACAACATCTATTTTCGCCTAACAATGTCACCACATTTCAAGGAAAAAGGGTATGAGAATTTATAAAATAATCACCAAAGAGGAAATTCTCGTCTCCAAACTGGTGTCTGAAGAATAATATAGAGTTTTCCCTCTTCGGCCAATTTTTCGTCCCGTTGTCATTTTTAAATCTACCTATTATTATTTCATTATTAACTCAACTGCGTGTAAAACTTGCTTTGCAGGTGTACAAAAATGGACGCCATGACTGTTGAATGAGGTGGAAGAAACTGCGAGCGTGGTTTACAAGGTCATTCTTGACTGGATTCAGCAAAAGCTACCTTGAACTGTTTTAGGGCCACGTGCACACGAATCCAGACTAATTTTGAAACTGCATAACTTTGTACCCGGATTCGTGCAGACGAGGCCTTAAACCACTCCGGTGAGCGGTTTCAAAAAGATATTAGGCTGACTTAGCAATAGAACGGGAACGTCAGTTGACGACAACGCGCGTAAATCAAAAAACTGGCTTGACCAATCGCAGAGCAGCAAATTGAGCACCGGAAGTCGCGTTCAGGCCTTTCCGCGCGCTTTCCCGTCGTCAACTGATGTTCCCGTTCTGTCCGTTCTGTTGCTAAGTCAGCGTAATGTTTCGGTGAGAGGATTCACTGGTTTCGCGCGTGGACGGAATACTAGACCGAAGGCCGATTCATGTGAGAAATATATCTAAATCGGGGCTTTTCACGATAGTGTCAATCTAAAAGTACGACCAGAATCATTTCGTTTTTTTCAATTCATTCATATTTAATTCGGTAAATTCAGAAGCCTTAATTTGGATGAGAAAGCCAAATTCTGAAGGATTCTAAAAACGGCCTTTTTCACGAGGGCGTCATTGTACTATACCAGATTCCCTCAGGGTTTGCTTTCTTCTGAAAGTTAAGGCTTTTGTTATTTGAACCTCACAAGGATTATTAAATTAAATATGAAAGAGAAAATGAAATGAATTCCTTTAGTAGCAAAAACAAGTCATCGCGTAAATAGCCAATTAGGCCCCGTGGCCCCAGTAGCCTTGCAGCAGTTCAGAATAGACCCCTATGGATCGCAGCTCTTTTGTTTTTTCAGGCTAGGTTCCAAACTTTGTTACTTCATATTGTTTTCCCAACTAATACCCTGAGGTCTTCGAAGAACTGCAAGGTCGCCCCTTATATGAAGCAAAGTCGCCCCGAGTAGAAGAGTCACTCGCCTACCCCAGCTACCCTGGTCGAGCCAACATTTCCTACATTTCCTTACCGAAACTTGGCGTTTAATTACACTAGAAACAAATAGTGGGCAAGAGCCCTTTTTCGATGGTAAGGTCATCTTCCTAGCTAAGTCGGGTCAACTCGGTTAAGGCGAGAGAATCAGACCATGCGCGAGCGCTGTTTTCAGCTCTAGGCTGGGGCAAAGGGGTCAACAGTTTCTCATATAAACACTTGCTTAAGTTGACTGGGCCCGGGGGAAATTTTTTTCTATGTAAACGGGGCCTCGTTCGCATGTTTTCTTGATATAGGTTCAATGAACAAAAGAATAACTCTGCACGTGCATCACACGTTTTTGTAAATTTATTCGCAGTCACTACGTTATACGGAGGACAAAAACACCCAAAGACAAAGTTATTTTTCTCTATTCACACTTTGATGTCAGTGCTCCCTAAAAATTCAGTTCCACGGAACATTCACTTAAATTTGACCCAGTTTATAGCCAATTAAGATAACCCCTACAAATTTTAGAAGAACACCAAATAGCTTTATAAATGACGTCTCGCTACCGTCGCCTCCCTAATGTCAGGCGTATTGAATCTCGAGCAACTGACGTTCAGTCAGAGTCAATCTCTGTATTTTGAACACCATACGTTAGTAGTTAGGTCTCACGTTAGGTTGTCTGCTTTGGATTAGAAAAGGTACCAGGACGATCGAGAAACGGACCTCACGTGGTTTTCACCCGGCGGGTTAAAATTGACCGGGGACCTCAGAGACGAAAAGACCGGTCACCTATAGCGAAAGGCGACGGGGAGAAGAGATAGGCTGGGAACGAGATTGATTTACAGTTTGATGTTCCAAGATAATAATAGCTTGCGATCATGGTCTCCCTAAAAAAAAAAAACGTAAAACACCTAAAGGAAAAAAAAAAACCGATGAAACATGAGAAAGTATAGCTTACACTATTTCCTTGTTTCTGTTTTTGTCTTTTGTGGTCATGGTTTGTATTTTTGGATTCTGTTTTAGTTTTGCCGTTTAATTTTGTATTTTTTTGAGTGTGTTTCCTGTTGGGGATGCTTATTTCCGTTTGGGGGATTTGTGTTTCTGTTTTCTGGTAGTGGTTTTCTGTTTTGGGTTTCCGTTTTGTCTTATGTGTTTCTGTTTTGGGTTTGTTCTCTCCTATTTTTGTTGTTGTTGTCGCTGCCTAGTGGTTTTTTTGTTTCTATCGGCCACCCTATATATTTGATAGTCCTCTGCATTTAAATCCAACCACTGGAGAACACTTCAAAACTCCGTTGAAAATTTCTTCACAGAGATCAAATTGTCCAGGTAAGAAATAATCTCCTTTAACTTGAAATTTGTCCAATCAGATATTTCTGCAAGGTTTATTTTGATTTCCTGCTGTAGTTTTTTTTCCCTCTCCTTTTTTACCTAGAAATAATTAATAATAAGTTTAGACCGGTTTGCGACCGCGAAGCAAAGTATGTTTGTTCGATGTTAAGCAAAACATCCGACTAGAATATTGTTTTGACCGATTTGTGTTTCTCTCCCTTCGTTGTCTCCCTTTTCCGCTAATCTCTTCCACTTCCTTTCCACCCCTCCCCCGCCTCCAAACCCCCCACCCCTACCCCTCCTCACACAAGCAACGCCGCATATTCAGGATAATTTGTGTTAAATGTGGATCTCTCATGTTGTAGATGTCACAGATTTATAATAATTTTTATTTTTATTACAATAGCTAACGAAGAAGGACCTGCTTTGTGCATAAATTTGTGAAACTAAGTCTTGCATCGATTAATAAGAAATTGAGTCACGAACTTATTCAGTCAAGACATCTTTCCTCAAACAGCTGCCTATAGATTTTTCAACGTTCATCGGGACTATGTGAATTGTACTGCCAGAGAGGTTTTCAGGAAAATTACTATTTATAAATTAAATCGCTTTTTTTTCTGCTCTATGTAAGGCAAACAATTTAAAATTTGTTGTGGTTTGCTAGTTTGTGGTCTCTCTGAAATTTGCATGTAATGTTATTGTCGCCGGGCAGCGGACTTATTTTTTGAACTTTGACTTATTATTATAAAAACACAAAACAATAAAACACGTAAGAAGGATCAGTTAAGGTGGCTGAACACAATTATGGCAATTTGTGAGTGTATGTCATTTGCCAAATCATGGCAAGAGGAAGGTTGCAACTCACAAGCTGAAACTTGGCAAGCGAAAAATATACTGATGAAAGATTTTGATTGACAGGTAAAAATTGACGTTTTCGTAGTTTCCATGGCAACTTGAACGATTGAATACAACCTTAAAATTTCACTTTTGATCAGTTTACATAAAATTTGCTCATTAGATTTTTCCTATAAACTTGCACACAACTTACTATAATTAATCATTACCATTTGAAACTTATTTGACCAAATTTTAACAAACGGGTTTTCAGATAATCAATAATATAATTGTACTGTAACTATCAAATGTGTCACAAAATTTGTCGGTTCAACTTCCATTCAAAAGTTCTCATTATTTAAAGTACGATAAAAGTGAAAATTCTGCCAAATATCACAAAATTTTAATGAGCAGATTTTGAGAAATAGTCTTCTGTGTACCATTGCTTTTTTCGCCGCCATTTTTGTTTGTCTAATATAAAACACGCGCCGTCGCGCGAGCTGCCGCTGACTGTCCGCAAAACTGTGTTCAGCCACCTTAAAACACGCGACTAATAAACGCTCACAATAAAACCAGACACGAGATATTATTTTAAAAACTTTATTGAAAACCAATGACAAAAAGAGTCAAACACATATCGATTTGAAAGGAATGAAAAATTAATCCTCTTCTTCGTTCTCCTATTTAGAAGGAAAATAAAAATTGGTTTCCAACGTCTTCGCTTTTTTGTGTGTAATTGCTCCACAATCGTAAAAGCCCTCTTTGATGTAATTTCTCTCCTCGGGAATCTGGTGATCGAATATCGGACAAATCTTGTAGTAATCGTGCTAAAAGCAGTTAGGACATTTCATGATCAATGTTCAGTACACTTTAGAATTCTCACAATGTTCACAGGGATTTTCAGGGTGAAAGGTGGTGGATGTTTCAAGGCTACTACTTTTTTTTTCCTGACTGTGCTCGTTTTCAGTGTCGTTGTAGCTCTCTTGGGAGTCAACTTCAACACCATTCTCAGAAGCCACTTCCTCCTCCTCCTCCTCCTCATCCTTCCCCTCCTAATTTTAAGTATCCCATGAACCCTCCTCATTATTACTCTCGTTATCGGAAGTATTTTCTGCATTTTGCTAGCCTTTTTCCTTTACTATTAAATCGCTTAGCAACTTTTTGCTCGTGGTTAAACCTTTATCGACTCCTAACTCTGCAAGTCCATCTAGAAACGTATTCAGCGCACGGGGCTTGGTAACGTTATTGTTATGTGGGGGTAGCACACACTCAATTAGCTCGGCGATGTTTGTGACAGGAATTATACGTTTATTTCGAAGTAATTGTCCACGGGGAGTCCAGAAATATTACCTTATAACACCAATTCAGAAATTGTCAAAAAAATTCCGGAGAAGCGTCAGTTAGAGTAAATCAAGGATGGAAGGAGTGAAAAGTTCTGTTATGTCTTATCTGTCTAATGGGAACATGCATTGTATTCTAAGACTTCAAATGTATTAATGATAATTAATTTTGTTTTACTCCACCTCAACGCTCCTCAAAGAAACCTTACTGCCAAGAAACAGTTCCACTTTGAATACTAAAACTTGGAAATGGCAGAAAGAATACTACAATATATAGATGAACAAAACAAGCCTCTTACAATAGTGCAAATCAATAAAAACACCGAAGAGAAAGCAGAAGTCTACCACAATCTAGGCAGAGCTTATTACTCCCTCGAGGACTTCCATCAAGTAATAGAGTACCACAATCCACACCTCAGGATTGCCAAGGAAGTTGGTGACAGGGCAGGTGAAGGATGTGCCTATGGCAATCTTGGCGTCACTTATCACAGCCTTGAAGAATTCCAACGAGCAATAGAGTACCACCATCAAAACCTCAGCATTGCCAAGGAAGTTGGTGACAGGGCAGGGCAAGGCAAAGCCTATAACAATCTCGGCGCTACTTATCACAGCCTTAATGAATTCCAAAGAGCAATAGAATACACCAAAAAATACCTCATCATTGCCAAGGAAGTTGGTGACAGGGCAGGGCAATGCAAAGCCTATGCCAATCTCGGCCTTGCTTATCACAGCCTTAATAAATTCCAAAGAGCAATAGAGTACAACAATAAATACCTCATCATTGCCAAGGAAGTTGGTGACAGAGTAGGGGAAGGCAAAGCCTATGCCAGTCTCGGCCTTGCTTATCACAGACTTAATGAATTCCAAAGAGCAATAGAGTACAACAATAAATACCTCATCATTGCCAAGGAAGTTGGTGACAGGGCAGGTGAAGGATGTGCCTATGGCAATCTCGGCGTCATTTATCACAGCCTTGAAGAATTCCAACGAGCAATAGAGTACCACCATCAAAACCTCAGCATTGCCAAGGAAGTTGGTGACAGGGCAGGGCAAGGCAAAGCCTATAACAATCTCGGCGCTACTTATGACAGCCTTAATGAATTCCAAAGAGCAGTAGAATACACCAAAAAATACCTCATCATTGCCAAGGAAGTTGGTGACAGGGCAGGGCAATGCAAAGCCTATGCCAATCTCGGCCTTGCTTATCACAGCCTTAATGAATTCCAAAGAGCAATAGAGTACAACAATAAATACCTCATCATTGCCAAGGAAGTTGGTGACAGGGCAGAGCAAGGACAAGGCTATGGCAATCTCGGCTCTATTTATTTACATCTCGGCGAATACCAACGAGCAATGGAGTACACCAACAAATGCCTCATCATTGCCAAGGAAGATGGTGACAGGGCAGGGGAAGGCATAGCCTATTCCACACTCGGCGCTATTTATCTCAACCTTGAAGAATTCCCACGAGCAATGGAGTGCCACAAGAAACACCTGAACATTGCCAAGGAAGTCGGTGACAGAAAAGGAAAAGGATTTGCCTATTCAAACATTGGCGACGTTCATCTATCCCTCGGCGACGTGCCACGAGCAATGGAGTACTACAAGCAATGCCTGAGCAATGCCGAGGAAATCGGTGACAGGTTTGCACAAGGAAGAGCCCATTGCCGCCTCGGTATTTGTTATAGAGAACTCCAAGACTTAAAGGAAGCAATAGAGTGTTACAACCAACACCTGAGCATTGCCGAGGAAATCGGTGACAGGATGGCAGAAGCATGTGCACATAGAGGTCTGGGTCACTCTTTTTGGGATTCACATTCTTTGAATGAGGCTTTAGAACATTTTAGATGCTGTGTTAAAATCTATGACACTATTAGAGCCAATTCTATCTCGGAAGATCAATTGAAAATAAGTTTCTGTACGCATCATCAATGTGCCTATACTCGTTTATGGCATCTTTTAGTAATGCTTCAAAGGAATGATGAGGCTTTATACGCTGCTGAGAGGGGACGAGCACAGGCTTTGCTCGATGCCTTAAAAGTGACTTATGGCCTTACATCACTTTCTCCCAGGTCAATTGAATCTGAAGAAGAAGTCACAAATATTTCAAAGAAGACAACTGTGTTAACAGTTTTTCTTGCCCTGCAAGAGAACACACTCAATATGTGGGTATTAGGAAAAGAAGGCAACCCTATCTTTAGGTCATTCGGGTTTGAAATATTTGGACGTGGGAACGAAGATTCCTTTTCTCTCCTTTTAGACTTCGTTTTGAAAAACATTCGGGCTGGCGTCGGTATAAGGTGCGAAAATCGGTCAATGGATAAGCTGATTACAACAACTTCAACTACTCGAGACGAACATCAAACATCGGAGCCATCACAGGAGACCGCCGACTGTTTGCAGCCATTATATGATGTACTTATTGGTCCCATTGAAGACTTGCTTGATGGTGATGAACTAATTGTAGTTCCTGACGGCCCTTTGTCTAAAGCTCCCTGGGCAGCCCTGAGTGAAACTTTAAGGATCCGGACTGTTCCCTCACTGACAAGTTTGAAAGTCATCACAGATTCTCCATCTGGACACCACAGTAAAAGTGGAGCCCTGCTTGTTGGACTGAAGTACGCAAGAATGGAAGTGGAGATGATTGGAGAAATTCTAAAGAGTCAGGCTTTAACAGGTGAAGATGCAACCAAAGAAGCGGTACTTCAGAGAATCAAGTCAGTTGCTTTGGTTCACATCGCAGCCCACGGAAGGAAGGAAACTGGAGAAATTTTTTTGGCTCCAGACCCCCGATGGGAATCCAAGACTCCTACGGAGGAGGACTATATTTTAAAAATGTCTGATATACAAGCTGTTAAGCTGAGAGCAAGGCTTGTTGTGCTTAGTTACAGCCACAGTGGTCAAGGAAAGGTATCGTCTGAGGGTGTGGTCGGTATGGCACGTGCTTTCTTGTTTGCTGGTGCTCGTTCCGTGTTGGCATCACTCTGGGCAATTGATGACGAAGCCACAATGATGTTTATGAAATCTTTCTACCAACAACTTGCAAGAGGAGAAAGTGCAAGTGTTGCTCTTCAGAGGGCCATGAAATGTCTTCAAGACTCCCAGGATTATTCTGCTCCAAAGTACTGGGCTCCTTTTGTTCTGATGGGCGATGACGTTAAGATTGAATTGGAAAAAGAGTCATTGAGGAAGTCGTAAGTGGAGATTTTTTTGTTCTTCCTGTTCTAGTAACAGAAGGCTTAAAAAGAAAGGCCAGAACCATTCTTGTCAAGTTCAGATAAGAGGAAAATGACAAACTTGATAATAAAAAGAATAAAAATATGTACAAAGT
This sequence comes from Porites cylindrica, assembly GCA_964035525.1. Classification (NCBI taxonomy): domain Eukaryota; kingdom Metazoa; phylum Cnidaria; class Anthozoa; order Scleractinia; family Poritidae; genus Porites; species Porites cylindrica. The sequence goes on along the minus strand of OZ037786.1, from coordinate 15,783,713 downwards.
AAGGATGGGTTGGGTGGTAAGTGTTAAATTATTATGGATTCACTCAAGTAAATGCTATTCCTAACGGGCTACCAACACATTTCAAAAATCAATTGAACACTAGGCATTGCTTAATGTTCTCAATTGTTAAATAGTTTAGGTCAGGTGTGGATAAAAGATATACATGGGGAATAAGTTTCCTTTGTTTTTCTACAGGACTAGCACTATAAGTAGCCGGAAATTCATAGCTTCAAAACGAACAAATATGTCTAACATGGCATCCTAAAATTTAACGCTTTGACCTTTATTTTGCTTTTCAAATGAAAGATTAATTAATGTATCGATTGTTACTTTCTTTACAGGGATGCGCTGAAAGTTTGATGTCAACACAACTGCTGCAGTAGCGTGTATATATCTGGATATCCCCAAAGAAAGAAGTGCGTTATTTAATAGCTGTCCTCAATGGGACGTTTGGTAAAAAAACGTGTTTTCATTTTAGTCATTTTTTTGTCAGAAGATATTAAATAGAGAGATTTATAGTCACGCTAAGGGCAAATGGCAAACGTCTACAGATTCAAGTTGAGAATTTCTCAAAATAGAAAATATGCAGATAAAATGAAAAAAGCTCAAAGCAATTCTTATGGATAAAACTAACTTGAAACTAACAATTTTTTGTAGATTTATTTAACAGCAAACGAGAAAGCTCGAGAAGTAAAGGAAACACTTATTCACGTGGTACAAATCCACGGTTTGCCGTAAACGTAACTCTAAATCTCTCTAATTAATAACACCAAAAAAAACGTTGTAAATCAAAGGGCATACTGTGGAGCTCTATATTAGCCACGGCTACACTTATCAATGTTAACTTAGGAAAAAGACAAACAATTTCGGTGGGGAAAGAACTTAACGTTGTTTACAAGTATTTCGTTACTCCCGCGGAACTGACTGAATAGTAGTACAGATGATTGCTCCTTTTCTCGTGTAACCTACCTTAACCTGCAAATTGTAATTTGACAAAAGAAATTGCATTGTAACAATTGTAATATTGATGATAATAATCATCATCATCATCATAATCTTAACAATTCCTTTTCAGTTTTTTTCCTCTCGGCTTTACGGCAAATGACTGAAACAAATAATTCAAATTAATTTAACAGGATTAACCCTCGGACGTACACGCAAATTCATACCCCAGCGTGGTATAAGGGGGAGGGGTGGATGGAACCCCTCTCCAAAGTTTTGATCATGATAATTTGCAGTATTTCGAAACGATTTTGCCTTCAGTGGAAAGCCTTTGATCTACTCAACAAGATGAGGTTTATTTTTAATGGGTGGTGGCGCTTATGAAGGCCTGTGACATCACCAACAATGGTAGCCATCTTGGATTTCAACAAGAATTAGAAATCAGGTTAAAATCGCGATAAACGATAATTTTTTGTGCTTCACATGTAAAATAACATTTAAATAAGCCCTTTGCATCATTTCATTGACAGGTTTTTCTTTTATTGTTGAAAAAAGTTGAAAGAACATGCATTTTCACTCAAAAATGGCTTGACCACCTGCTAGTTAAGACATCATATGTCGTAACCATAGTAACTGACCATCACTAAAATTGTCTCAAAATGCGCGCGAGGGATAAACGAACGGCTACTGAAAACATCGGGTGCTGATGTTTTATCGTCTAAAAAAAAAATTTTAAGAAAAAGTCGGGGGGGGGGGTTGTAGGTCCGAGGGTTAAGAATCCCAAGTCTCATAACGGGACGGAGACGAACCAATTAACTATATACAAGCGTCGCCGTGGTTTTAGTAGGGTGATTCAGATTTTAATCAGATAATTTTAAGAATTTTAAGTATGGACTGTAAGTATTTTGTGCATTCTGAACCGTAATTCTGAACCGCGGGTTACATTTCAGTGGTTTAAAGTCTGGGTTAAAAGGGTGTATTACGTTTTGTATGATTGATCCCCGGTTTCCCAGCTGAACTAGTTATATTTTTTAAAAAAAATATTAATGTGCTCATGTCTTGTTGATCCTTAATGTATAAATTGGTGGACAGTAAAAAATGCGGACTGCAGACTGAATGCAGACCATTGTTTTCAGGGTTAGAAAACAATGGGACTATCAGTGGCTTCATAGCTTAGTTGGTTAGAGCGTCGTTATCAATGGGACTGTTGTTGTCACGTTGCCATTTGCATGGTGAAAACAATGTTTTGCACTGAGAGCAGTCTGCAGTCTTCATTTTGTACTTATGTTATATATTGGCACACACATTGTGTCACTGAATTAAAACTGTTTTTAAATTCAAGTAAAATGGGATTTCAGGGACGAGTTTAACTTATATGGATAAATTATTAGCGTTTCATAAAAAGAGTAAACATTTTGCCTTCCACGTTTGGGAATGAATATGCTCGTAGTTTTAACAGTAAGTTTGGACGATACACTGAATAGCCTGCGCAGAGACAGGAGTGAGTGACCGCTGGCGAATTGGAACGTCTGAGAATCATTAGAGTGACTTTTGCCTTATTTTAATAACCCTTTTTCAGGAAAAGCGTCGCCAGATAGTCCTTCCGTGCCTGCAAACAAAGGAAAAAGGGCCCGAAATCAAATTTTCATCCGAAAACAAGATTTATTGTCCTCCTCTATTTTCTCTTCACCACTTCCTTGTAGAGCTGCCTCTGTCTTTGCACTCGCAGACTATTTGTTCTGCCATTAAACTAGGTTTAACTCTTAATCTTGTTTCTTAATTACTGCGAGTCATTTCAGTCATAAAGGACGTTTTCGTGTACTATTGCGTTAGTGGTCCAACAGCTTTAATTGATGTCGACTTTAAAGTATCCAAACAGTGGAAGAGATTAGATTAAGATTTTGGACGCTACAATAACTTAATGATGTTTTGTTGTAATTGTGTTAGGTTGTAAAAGTTGGGCTTTTAATCAAATAGATCAGATCCAGAACACGTATACAGCAACGTTCTCAGGTTTGGCGTTAGGAAACCACAGCAATCGTTCAAGCTATCATCATTCTATCGAGAATATGACCTATTTTTGCCTCCTCAAGATTGCTTTTCTCTAGGCCATTGACTTTTAGCCAACCCTCAGTTATTTGAAGAAGCTGCTTTAATTTAGGGATGTCACCATTAGAAAAAAAAGATAGGAGGTTGTGGGGAGGCAAACGCCAAAAAGAAAAAAAAACTCCCAAGTAAATTATTAAGAACCTCCCAGCGAACCATGATCAAAAAAACTGTTCGAGGAGGACAAACAGATTTTCTACCACAAGGGTAGAGAGAAAACTTCCATAGACCTCCCAAAAATCCCACCCATCCCCTTTGCTTTCCTAATGGTCCATCCGTTATACGTCATTAAGTAGGCTTGTTGAAACTAACTGCGTCTACTTGATCCCAGCACGTAGTACGATACAATGTTTAGTTTCTGTTGTAACCTTTGGATTTGTAATGACTTATGTTGTATTAAACCTGAAGAAAACGAGCTGTTTACTGTGATTGCTGATCTCTCCGATGCCTTAACCATCGTAAAACATCTTCTCCTCGAACCTTGGGAAAGTCAATATTTGATTAACAAACCACTTCTCCCGCCAGGGCGCTGAAAATTTTTTATTCCAGAACATTTTTAATCTGTCATCAGACTCTCTACCTAAGTAACTGGGGTTTCCTTTTACATATTCCAGCAGAAAATCATTTGACATC
>OZ037786.1:15715032-15770032 GCA_964035525.1 Porites cylindrica | reverse complement strand
TGTTTCTATCGGCCACCCTATATAGTTGATAGTCCTCTGCATTTAAATCCAACCACTGGAGAACACTTCAAAACTCCATTTTCTTCACAGAGATCAAATCGTCCAGGTAAGAAATAATCTCCTTTAACTTGGAATTTGTCTAATCAGATATTTCTGCAAGGTTTATTTTGATTTCCTGCTGTAGTTTTTTTCCCTCTCTTTTTTACTTAAAAATAATTAATAATAAGTTCAGACCGGTTTGCGACCGCGAAGCAAAGTTTGTTTGTTCCATGTTAAGCAAAACGTCCGACTAGAATATTGTTTTGACCGATTTGTGTTTCTCTCCCTTCGTTGTCTCTCTTTTCCGCCTCTTCCACTTCCTTTCCACCCCTCCCCCGCCTAAAAAAAACCCACCCCTACCCCTCCTCACACAAGCAACGCCTGATATTCAGAATAATTTGTGTTAAATGTGGATCTCTCATGTTGTAGACGTCACAGATTGTTAATAATTTTCATTTTTATTAGAATAGCTAACGAAGAAAGACCTGCTTTGTACATAAATTTGTGAAACTAAGTCTTGCATCGATTAATAAGAAATTGAGGTCATGAACTTATTTAGTCAAGACATTTTCCTCAAACAGCTTCCTTTTAATTTTTTCAAGGTGCATTGGGACTATATAAATAATAATGCCACGAAGTATTTCAGGAAAATCACTGTTTATAAATTAAATAATCTTTTACTTCTGCTCTATGTAAGGTAAACAATTCAAAATTTGTTGTGGTTTACTAGTTTGTGGTCTCTCTGAAATTTGTATGTAATGTTATTGTCACCGGGCAGCGGGCCAGCGGACTCATTTTTTAGGATTAGACCAAGCCCCATTTCTCTGGACTTAACCTGTGTACAGCCGCCCTTTGCCCTCAGAAAAACCAATTTCATTCGTTGACGGGAGGGCGCCTATACACAGGCTATTTGGACTTAAACATTTTATGTAAACTAGATGGGGAGAGTGTTGTGGCTCTAATGGAATCGTCAAAGCACGGCTGCACAGTGAGAAAGCCGTGTAACTTTAATATTTTTCTCTTAGTTTTTAGATAAAAAGGTCTACACTTTCTACTCCTGTAAGAATTTTATAATTTCAAAAGTGGAAACCGAAGTTAATTGGTCTTAACTTTGGGCTTTTTGCGGTTTCTCTTGCCATCCATGCACGAGCATGAAACTAAACAATAAAGCCACAAACGATAGAAATATTTCTTTGAGCTACATATTCTGAAATAAAAACCTTAGGGTTAGAGTTAATAAGAAATGACTCTTGATTTGGCTCAAAATGTTCCGATCCATTCATTAAAGATGCATCATTCAAAACCCTCAAAATTGACCTAAAAGTCGACCTCAGAGAACCGGGCCCCAAAGGCTGATCTATAGACCAAAACAGGGACAATCGAGCTAAAACACTGGCAAAATGTGGAAGTCTCCATAGTAACTAAGTGTACACAATTTGGTCAAAACCAACCGACACCTATTTCTAGGCCTACCACACTCTGTCATGCAGACGCTCTCAACTATATCGTTATTCGGTATCACAGGAGATTCAAATATGATTAGTTTTTGTACTTAATGTAACCTTTCTTTGTTTTTTGAATACTAAGGTAGGGTACACAGAGGTGATTTTTTTGAGTATTTTTATCTTAAATTTATAGAAAAAAGGTTTAAGGGATTCTAAATGAAATATTCTGTTATATCAGACAGAATAATTCCGGAGATGCTTCAGTTAGATTAAACTAGCGACGAAGGTGTGGAAAGTTATATCATATCTTATCTGTCTAAATGAAGACAAAATATTTCAAGAGACTTCAAATGTACTAATGACAATTATTTTGCTATTTCTTCACCTCCACGCACCTGTGAAGAAACCTTACGCCCAAGAGTTCCACTTTTAATACTAAAACTTCGAAATGGCAGAAAGAATACCACAAGATATAGCTGAACAAAAAGAACGTCTTACAGTAGCGCAAATCAATAAAAACACGGCAGAGAAAGCTCGTGCCTACTACTATACAATATAGGCAGAGCTTATTACTCCCTCAGTGACTTCCATCAAGCAATAGAGTACTACGAGCAATACCTAAGTATTGCCATAGAAATTGATGACAGGACAGGTGAAGGATGTGCCTATTGTAGTCTTGGTTGTGCTTATATATCCCTCAGTGACTTCCACCGAGCAATAGAGTACCACAATAGACACCTCAGCATTGCCAAGGAAGTTGGTAGCAGGGCATGTGAAGGAACAGCCTATGGCAATCTGGGCGTTGCTTATCAATCCCTCAACGAATTACAACGAGCAATAGAGTACCACAAGCAACACCTCAGCATTACGAAGGAAATCGGTGATAGGGCAGGAGAAGGATCTGCCTATGGTAATCTCGGCGTCGCTTATAAATCCCTCCGCGAATTCCAACGAGCAATAGAATACCATAAGAAACACCTGAGCATTGCCCAGGAAATCGGTGACAGGGCAGGAGAAGGAAGAGCCTATGGTAATCTTGGCTTTGCTTATCATTCCCTCAGCGAATTCCAACGAGCAATAGAATACCACAAGAAAGACCTCAGCATTGCCCAGGAAATCGGTGACAGGAAAGGAGAAGGAAGTGCCTGTGGTAATCGCGGCATTGCTTATCAATCCCTTAGCGAATTTCAACGAGCAATAGAGTACCACAAAAGACACCAGAGTATTTCCCAGGAAATCGATGACAGGGCAGGAGAAGGAAGTGCCTATGGTAATCTCGGCGTTGCTTATCTATCCCTCAGCGAATTGCAACGAGCAATAGAGTACCTCAAGAAAAGCTTGAGCATTGCCCAGGAAATCGGTGAGCAGAAAGGAGAAAGAAGTGCCTATGAAAATCTCGGCGTTGCTTATGATTCTCTCAGCGAATTCCAACGAGCAATAGAGTACCACAAGAAACACCTCAGCATTGCCCAGGAAATCGGTGACAGGAAAGGAGAAGGAAGTGCCTATGGTAATCTCGGCATTGCTTATCGATCCCTCAGCGAATTCCAACGAGCAACAGAGTACCACAAGAAACACCTCAGCATTGCCCAAGAAATCGGTGACAGGAAAGGAGAAGGAAGGGCCTACGGTAATCTCGGCATTGCTTATCGATCCATCAGCGAACTCCAACGAGCAACAGAGTACCACAAGAAACACGTCAGCATTGCCCAGGAAATCGGTGACAGAAAAGGAGAAGGAAGGGCCTATGGTAATCTCGGCGTTGCTTATCGATCCCTCAGCGAATTCCAACGAGCAACAGAGTAGCACAAGAAACACCTCAGCATTGCCCAGGAAATCGGTGACAGGGCAGGAGAAGGAAGTGCCTATGGTAATCTCGGCGTTGCTTATCTATCCCTCAGCGAATTCCAACGAGCAATAGAGTACCACTGGAGAAAAGCTTGAGCATTACCCAGGAAATCGGTAACAGGAAAGGAGAAGGATGTGTCTATGGTAATCTCGGCAATGCTTATCGAAACCTCAGCGAATTCCAACGAGCAATAGAGTACCTCAAGAAAAGCCTGAGCATTGCCAAGGAAGTTGGTGACAGGGAAGGAGAAGGAAGAACATATGGTAATCTTGGCGTTTCTTATCAGTTCCTCAGTGAGTTCCAACGAGCAATAGAGTACCACAAGAAACACCTGAGCATTGCCAAGGAAATCGATGCCAGGGGAGGAGAAGGATGTGCCTATGGTAATCTCGGCAATGCTTATAGACAAATTAGCGAATTCCAACGGGCAATGGAGTACCGCAAGAAACACCTGAGCCTTGCAAAGAAAATCAATGACAGGGTAAGAAAAGTTGGTGTCTATCGTGATCTCGGCGCAGTTTATGAATCCCTCGCCGACTATCAACAAGCAATAGGGCACTACAAGCAATTCGTGAGCACTGCCAAGGAATTCGGTGAAAGGAGAGAAGAAGGAGTTTCCTATTGCCAACTCAGCAGGGCTTATATTCTCAGCGACTTTAAAGAGGCAATAGAGAGCTCAAAGCAACACCTGATCATTGCCGAGGAAATCGGTGATAAGATGGGAGAAGGATGCGCCCATAACGGCCTGGGTCACAATCTTTTACCATTAGGGTTTTTGAATGAAGCTTTAGATCATTTTAGATGCAGTGTCAAAATCTTTGACACAATCAGAGCCAGCTTGATTTCCGAAGATGGATCAAAAATAAGTTTTATGGCAAGTTTTACTCATGCTTCAAAAGAAGGATGAAGCTTTATACGCTGTTGAGAGAGGACGAGCACAGGCTTTGCTCGATGCCTTAAAAGTAACTTATGGCCTTACGTCACATTCTCCCAGGTCAATTGAATCTGAAGAAGAAGTCACATATATTTCAAAGAAGACAACTGTTTTAACAGTTTTTCTTGCCCTGCAATTGAAAACAGTCAATATGTGGGTATTGCGAAAAGAGGACAACCCTGTTTTTAGGCAAGCAGAGTTAGAAATTGGAGGTGCACACGAAGATTCTTTTGCTCTTCTTTTAGACACTGCTTTGAAAAACATAAGGGCTGGCGTCGGTATTAGGTGCGAAAATCGGTCAATGGATAAGATGAGTGATGACCAAACTTCAACTACTCGAGACGATGATCAAACATCGGAGCCCTTACAGGAGACCACCGACTGTTTACAGCCATTATATGATGCAGTTCTTGGTCCCATTGAAGACTTGCTTGATGGCGATGAACTTATTGTAGTTCCTGACGGCGCTTTGTTTAAAGCTCCTTGGGCAGCCCTGAGTGAAACTTAAAGGATCCGCACTTTTCCCTCATTGACAAGTTTGAAACTCATCACAGATTCTCCATCTGGACACCACAGTAAAAGTGGAGCCCTGCTTGTCGGAGATCCATGTTTGGTGAAAGTTACAAATAAACGGGGAAACCCCATTTATGATCAGCTGCGGTACGCAAGAATGGAAGTGGAGATGATTGGACAAATTCTAAAGAGTCAACCATTAACAGGTGAAGACGCAACTAAAGAAGCGGTACTTCAAAGAATCGCGTCAGTTTCTTTGGCTCATATCGCAGCCCACGGAAGGAAGGAAAGTGGAGAAATTGTTTTGGCTCCAGACCTTCGATGGGAATCCAAGACTCCTACGGAGGAGCAATATATTTTGAAAATGTCTGATATACAAGCTGCGAAGCTGAGAGCAAGGCTAGTTGTGCTTAGTTGCTGCCATAGTGGTCAAGGACCGGTCTCGTCTGAGGGTGTGGTCGGTATGGCACGTGCTTTCTTGTGGCTGGTGCTCGTTCCGTGCTGTAGACACTCTGGGCAATTGATGACCAAGCCACAATGATGTTTATGAAATCTTTCTATCAACAACTTGCAAGCGGAGAAAGTGCAAGTGTTGCTCTTCAGAGGGCCATGAAATGCCTTCGAGACTCCCACGATTATTCTGCTTCAAAGTACTGGGCTCCTTTTGTTCTGATGGGCGATGACATTAAGATTGAATTGGAAAAAAAGTCATTGAGCAAGTCGTAAGTGGAGATTTTTTTCTTGCTGTTCTAGTAACAGAAGGCTTAAGAAGAAAAGCTAGAACCATGCTTGTGAAATTCAGGTAAAAGGAAAATGACAGACTTGATAATAAAAAGAATAAATATATGTACAAAGTAAGGATGGGTTGGGTGGTAAGTGTTAAAGTATTATGGAATCACTCAAGTAAATGTTATTCCTGGCGGGTACCAACACATTTCATAAATCAATTGAACTCTAGGCATTGCTTAATGTTCTCAATTGTTAAATAGTTTAGGTCAGGGTGGATAAAAGATATATATAGGGATAAGTTTCCTACGTTTTCCTACAGGACTAGTACTATATGTAGAGGAATTCACAGCTTCATAACGAACAAATATGTCTAACATATCAAATGTTTACATTTTGCCATTTTTCATATTATTATCCATGGCATCCTAAAATTCAACGGGTTGACCTGTACTTTGTTTTTAAATGAAAGGTTAATTAATGAATCAATTGTTACTTTTTTACAGGATGCGCTGAAAGTTTGATGTCAACACAACTGCTGAAGTAGGGTGCATATATCTGGATTTCCAAAGAAAACAGTGCGTTACCTTAATAGAGGAATTTCCTGAGAGGGGATTTTAGTAAAAACGCTTGTTTCCAGTTAAGCCATTTTTTCTCAGAAGATATTAGAGAGATTTAGAGTCAAGCTTACTGCAAACGTCTGCAGATTCAAGTTGCAAATTCCTCAAAATAGAAAATATGCAGATAAAAACAGCTCAAAGCAATTTTTATGGATAAAGCTAACGTGAAACTAACCATTTTTTTGTAGATTCAATTAACAGTAAACAATAAGTAAGGGAAAAACTTGGTCACATGGTACAAATCTACGTCTGCCGTAAACGTGACTCTAAATCTCTCTTAACATCAAAAAAATGTTCTAATCAAAGGGAATACAGTATACTGTGGAGCTCTATATTAGCGACGGCTACACTTACCAATTTTAACTTAAGAAAAAGACAATTTTCGTGGAGAAAGTACTTAATGTTGTTTACCGTACTTAAAGTAGTTACCGTACAGTGTGTTGCCCAGTATCCGGACGGTACCAGTATCCGGACACTTGAAACAAAAACTCAATTTTTGAGGCGCCCTTTTCAGTTCTCGGTAAACAAGGTATTTCGAATGAAAGCTGAACATTTCAGCTTTAAGATGAAAGTTTTGGCGATTTGAAAGCTTGCGAAACAGTCGAGAAAGACGTCGTTCTGTTCAGGTGAGTAAACTTTTCGTGGCTAATATTTACGCTGTTTACTGCGCAGTAAAATTAGTGCTGGTCAGAAAAGGGAGGGTAATGTGTGTTATTTTCAAAGAAACTGTTTTATTTTTAAAGTGAAGATAGTTAAGGAAGTCAGGTTTTCAGAAAGTTTATTAATTCTTCTTGAAATTCGATTTGTTTGGAATAACGGAGGCCAGAAACATTCACTAAGTTTTGATGTCATGTGCCCAGTATCCGGACAAATTTTTCTTTGCTGTACAGAATCGATGAATTAGCTGTGTAATTTATCCGGGTAGGATTTATTTCATATCAGTAACTATAATTAAAGGTTAGGATATATGATATAGTCGTAAAATGTAAATCTACTCAACTCCGTATGCAAATTTTCTTCACTCATTCGGAGGCGACTTGATTTCATGTGCACGGCTTGTTTTGCGTGACTGCATTTTCTATATACAACTGAAAGCATCTGAGTTGAACCTGGAATTCTCATACTTTCCCCAGTTGTTACTGCTAGAATGGGGTTGCAACGGTCTGAAAAATGTCACAAAGGGATTGAGAGATGTGAAAGAAGGAAAAATTAGTGCTAGAAAAGCAGGCTTATTGTGGGGACTGACCATGAAGAAATCAACACTGCAGGTCAGACTAAATAGGAGAGTGACCTTTGACCGTCGGGTTAAGGTCCCTTCCCCAAGCTCTTTTTTAAAATTAAAAATGAAGAAAGAAAGTCGTTTGCAGATTGGCTAATTTAGCTTGCAAACTGCGGCTTCGGCATGTCCACGGATACCTTCCTTAAATCAGTGAAAAAGTTCCTAGACAAGGAAGTAAGAATTATACCATTTTTAAAACAGCCGCTCGCGTACCCCACCATACCCCAATCATTTGTTATGTTTTATTTCACGATGCTAGGTTATATTTTTGTAATCGATTGCCAGATTACTTTGCAGGTGCAAAAGAAGCTTATGAGTCGTTAGCCTGTCGAAATTTATGTACAGTTACGTTGTTATTGTTGTGTCCGGATACTGGGCCAGCTGTCCGGATACTGGGCAACTTAGGAGCTCTGCAAAAGTATTAATTTCGCGATGGAAACAAAGGCAAACAAGTTAAATTGTCTTTCTTCATATTAAGGACTAGATAGATTTTCTCTGGGCCAAATTTCAGAGCTCTTACGATTAACAAAGGAAAGTTATTGCAATCTTAAACTGAAGTGTCCGGATACTGGGCAACACACTGTAAGCATTACGTGCATTCTGAACTTGTCTGAGTTTAGCGGGTCAAAGGGTGTGTTTCATACGATTGATCCTCTCTTATCCTGAACTAGTATTCAAAAAAAAGGAATATGTTCATGTCTTGGGGATCCTTAACGTCTAAATTGGCGGAGAGTACAAACTGCAGACTGCAGACTATTGTTTTCAGGGTTAGAAAACAATGGAACTATTGTTGTCACGTTGTCATTTGCATGGTAAAACTGTGGTTTGCAGCAGTCTACAGTCTGCATTTTGTATTGACGGTATAAATTGGGACACACATTGTGTCACTTCATTAAAACTGATCTTAAAATCAAGGAAAATGGGATTTCAGGGCCGAGTTGAACTTGTATGGATAAATTATTAGAGTTTCATACAAACAGTAAATTGTTTGCCTTCCATGTTTGGGATTGAATATGCTCTAAGTTTTTACAGTTTTGGACGTATACTGGATTGCTTGTGCAGAGACAAGAGCGAGCGACTGCTGGCGAATTACATCGTCTGAGAATGATCAGAGTAACTTTTGCCTTGTTTTAATAACCTTTTTTTGGAAAAGTGTTGTCAGATAGTCCCTCACTGTATGCAAAGGAGGGAAAAGGGGTCAGAAATTTAATTTTCATCCATAAACAAGATTTATTTCCCTTCTCTTTTTTTCAACCACCACTTCCTTGAAAAGCTGAATGTCAATCCGCATCTGTCTCTGCATTTGTAGACTGTTTCTTCTGCTATTAAACTAGGGTTAAATATTTAAAGGTGACATCAATTACAGCTATTGGACCACTTACGCAATGGTACACACGTAAACGTTTTAATATATGACTGAATTGACTCGCAGTATTTAAATAAGAAACAAGATTAAGTATCCACACAGTGGAAGAGATTAGATAAAGATTTTGGACGCTCCAATAACGTAATGCTGTTTTGTTGTAATTGTGTTAGTTTGTAAAAGTTCGGCTTTTTATCAAATAGATCAGTCCCAGATCAAAACACGTATACAGCAACGTTCTGCGGTTTGGCGTTTGGAAATCACAGCAATCGTTCAAGCTATCATCATTCTATCGAGAATCTGACCAATTTTTACTACCTCTAGCTTGCTTTTCTCTAGGCCATTGACTTTTAGCCACCCCTTAGTTACATTATTTAAAGAAGCTGCTTTAATTTAGGGATGTCACCATTAGAAAAAAGGATAGGAGGTTGGGGGGAGGCAAACGCATTAGTAAGAAAAAAATCTCCACACGCACCATGACCAAAAAAGCTGTTCGAGGAGGAAAAATAGATTTCCACCTGAGGGGTAAAGAGAAAACTTTCATAGACCTCCCAAATATTGAACCCAGCCCCTTTACTTTCCTAATGGTTCATCCCTTATAACGCCCCATGTAAGGGAATCCTGAATCTGAGAAAAATTTGCATCTGAAATCCGGAATCCTGGGCTTTCGAGTCCGGAGTACAGCTCAAATGTGGAATCCGTGACGTGGAAACCAGAATCCCAGACTATCGTGGATTCTCTTACATGAGGTGACTTATAGGTCGGCTTGTTGAACTGCTTCTACTTGATCCCAACACGTAGCGCGATACAATGTTTAGTTTCTGATGTTACCTTCAAAGAAGTAATCTTTGTATTAAACGTGAAGAAAACGAGATATTTACTGTGATTGTTGATCTCTTCGATGCCTTAAACCATTTTAAAACAACTTCTCCTTGAATTGGAATAGTCAATATTTGATTAACAAACCACTCCCCCCTCAAAGGCGCGAAACAGTTTCGATTCTAGGACGTTTTTCACATATTTTAAGGCAAGTTTCTAATTCTGTCATCAAATTATCCCGCTAGGTAAATCGGTTTTCAAGCAAGAAAATCCAACTTTCGAGCAGAAGATTGATGAAAACCATTTGACCTTGTTTCGCCATACAACGTCATAAGCATAAAGGCGCCAAAAACTCATTCCATTATATTTTCAAAGAGTACCATGGTAGTGACCCACAACCGTGCAACGGGTCTCTTGGCAGCCAAATGACTCAGTAAAACAAAAACGTGTTCAAACCGATTTTCCCCATTCAGGGATGTACCTTTGAAACAGCAAAGGAAACTTTTGTCCATATTTACCAAAACTAGAATTTCAACGGTAATCCAAGCAATCTTGCCACTTTCAATTGAAGCAGCACCGATCTAGAAAGTGGATCGTCTCATATCGGATAGGTTTCTGTGCAACTCTTTGTCGCAGTGTGAACGGGTAACGGGTATTCGAACCGTGGCGAAAATAAAAGAGTAGGAGGGAGAACTGGAACCCAGAAAGACGGAAGTAAATATAAGCGGAAGCGAGGATTGGTATTTAGTCGCCAAACCCTCTCTGCCAACTACTCGTACCCAGTCGCTACTTATTTATCCCCACGTGCATCAACCTAACCCCAATCTTCTCTCACCCCAAAAACACATCAATAGCGACTGGGTACGAGTCTTCAACTGCTCCGTGTGAACGACTTGTTCCTGTTTTTTTTGTTCCTACTATAACGGATAAACGGATAGCTTTTCACGTGGACATGAAAAGCTATTCGGCATAATGTAGACATTCATAGATTTTCCTCTCCAGGCATGGGCAAAGTTAAAGGGGCTGTGTCACGGCAGTCCAGTTCATTTTGTTCAATTTTGCCAATTACTCGCCCTCAATCGCTATGGAACTTAAAGTAAGCAAAGAAATTACATGTAAATGACAAAATCAGAGATTCGAGACAAACAAATATGTCTCCTGAGCAGTATTTTTGAAGTTGCAAACAGCAGAGATCAACTTTGAAAAACTGTTAGGCTGAACAGTTTTCAAAAACCCCAATTTCAATCCGTTTCGATCTTCTTCAGTTTTGCCCATCCGTGGCAGCTGTTGTATCTGTTGTGTTATTTTAACCTTCCTTTAATGTTTTAAGCGGTTATTTTTACGTTTCTCTTAATTTAACGGGCATTTCAGTAATTGCCTAATTTAGCTGAATTTCGTGACACAGCTCCTTTAAGTACACACCTGGTCAATCGCAAAGCATGCATTCTTCTTTTAATCATATTTCTAAATATGGTAATGTTTGCGAGTTGGATAAACTATATATATTGAACAACTTTTGAATGAGATTTTGTGATATCCCGGAGTAATCAAAGGTCGAGGTGTTACCAACCGAGCCGAAGGTTATGGCTGATAACGCTTACCGAGACCTTGATTATTCCAGATATCACAAAAAGCTAAACTAATCACACATTGGTTTGAAGAAAATAACAACACAACGTCGCACGGAACATAGCATTGCGCGCGCAAACTGCAGACAAGTCAGTTATCTGCTGGCAGAAAATTAACTAATCTGTAGGTTGCGCTGATTTTCAAATAACATTAACTGTAGGCTCTTAGCCAATGAGACGGAATGTAGTGAGTACTATTTATAATAATTTTATTTATATGTCTATGAAATTTATTTCAAATTAGATATCTTGCAAACGGAATTGTAAGGAAAAAATTCACGCACAGAGTTATTAGTCATTATAATAATAAAGGATGGTTGAGAATATAAGTGGGGATGGGAAAGACAAAAAAAATAAAATTCAAGAGGAAAAAAACATAACGTAGCTAGTCCTTGATTAAGCCCCTCGCCAGTAGATGGATGTGGCGTTGTCTCCAAACGGGAGTCTAAAGATTGATATGGCGACTATTATTGTCGTTGTTTTCCCACTTTGGCCAATTTTTTGTGGCGTTATCATTTCTAAATCTACCCATTATTATTTCATTATTAACACAACTTCTTGTAAAACTTTCTTAGCAGATATAAAAGAATGGGTACCATGAACTTTTGAATGAGGTGGAAGAAACTGCAAGCGTGGTTTACGAGGACATTCTAGACTGGATTCAGCAAAAGCTACCTTGAACTGTTTCAGGCCACGAGCACACGAATCCATCCCAGACTAATTGTTGAAACTGCATAACTTTCTACCTGGATTCGTATAGACGGGGTCTTAAACCACTCCGGACAGCGGTTTCAAAAAGATAGTAGGCTGATTTAGCAATAGAACGGGAACGTCAGTTGACGACGACGCGCGCAAGTCAAACAACTGGCTTGACCAATGGCAGAGCAGCAAATTGAGCACCGGAAGTCGCGTTCAGTCCTTTCCGCGCGCTTTCCCGTCATCAACTGATGTTCCCGTTCTGTTGCTAAATCAGCCTAATGCTTCGGCGAGAGGATACACTGGTTTGGCGCGTGGACGGAAGGCCGATTCATGTGAAAAATATATATAAATGCGGTTTCAAAAATATCCCGACCGGATTTTTGTGGACGGGGCTTTTCACGATAGTGTCAATCTACAAATATGACCAGAATCATTTCATGTTTTCATTTCTTTCAAATTTAATTCGGTAAATTCCGAAGCCTTAATTTGCATGAGAAAGCCAAATTCTGAAAGATTCTAAAAAGGGCCGTTTTTACGATGACGTCATTTTACTATACGAGATTCCTTCAGGGTTTTGCTTTCTTCTGCAAGTTAGGGCTTTTGTTTTTTAAACCTCAGTGGGATTACCAAATTTAAACATGAAAGGAAAAAATGAAATGAATTCCTTTATTAGCAAAAACAAGTCATCGCGTAAATAGCCAATTAGGTCCCGTGGCCCAGTCTATTCTGAACTGCTGCAAATTCGAACTGGGGGGGGGGTGACCCTTGATATAGGTTTAATAAACAAAACAATAACTCTGCACGTGCTTCGCACGTTTTTATAAATTTTTATTCGCCATCACTACGTTATATAGAGGACATAAGCACCCAAAGACAAATTTCTTTTTCTCTATTTACACTTTGATGTCAGTGCTCCTTAAACATTCATTTCGACGGAAAAATCACTTACATTTGACCAACTTAACCTGTTACTAACCCCCACAAATTTTAAAAGTACGCGAAATACTTTTATAAATGACGTTTCGCTACCGTCGCCTCCCTAATGTCGGGCGTATTAAATCTCGAGCAACTGACGTTCAGTCAGAGTCAATATCTGTATTCTAAGGTCATACGTTAGAAGTTATGTCTCACGTTAGGTTGTTTGCTTTGGACTAGCAAAGGTACCAGGACGATCACGAAAAGGAACCCGCGTGGTTTTGCCTTCCAGTCCTTTCGTGAACACCCCGGCGAGCTAAAATTGACCGGAAACCTCAGAGATGAAAATACCGGTCACCTGGAGCGAGCGGCGACAAAGAGAAGAGATAGCCTGGGGACGAGATTGATTTCCAGTTTGATGTTCCTAAATAATAATAACCTGCGATCATGTTCTCCCTAAAAAGAAAACGTAAAACGCCTGTTCAAAAAAAAAAACAAAGAAACATGAAAAACTGTATAGGTTTACGCTTTACACTATTTTCTTGTTTCTGTTTTCGTCTTTTGTGGCTTTATGGTTCGTATTTTTGGATTCTGTTTCAGTTTTGTGGTTTAATTTTGTATTTTTTTGTGTGTTTTCGATTGGGGATGCTTATTTCCGTTTTGGGATTTGTGTTTCTGTTTTCTGGTAGTGTTTTCTGTTTTGGGTTTGTTCACTTCTATTTTTGTTGTTGTTGTTGTTGTCTTGTGGTTTTTTTGTTTCTATCAGCCACCCTATATATTTGATAGTCCTCTGCATTTAAATCCAACCACTGGAGAACACTTCAAAACTCCGTTAAAAATTTCTTCACAGATATCAAATCGTTCAGGTAAGAAATAATGTCCTTTAACTTGGAATTTTTCTAATCAGATATTTCTGCAAGGTTTATTTTGATTTCCTGCTGTAGTTTCTTTCCCTCTCTTTTTTTACTTAGAAATAATTAATAATAAGTTTAGTAGACCGGTTTGCGACGGCGAAGCAAAGTATGTTTGTTCGATGTTAAGCAAGACGTCCGACTAGAATATTGTTTAAGCCGATTTGTGTTTCTCTACCTTCGTCGTCTCCCTTTTCCGCTTCTCTCTTCCACCTCCCTTCCACCCTCTACCCCTACCCCTCCTCATGGCTACATAATAAATCGCGCCTTTCGCAGGAAAAAAGTGTCTAACTGAAATTTCGTATCTCCGCACGGCCATGTAATATCCTCTATGTGCTACATATTCGGCCATAAAAACAATGTTCCGATCCATACATTAAAGGTGAATTATTCAAAACCCTCAAAATTGACCCAAAAATCGACCTTAGAAAACCCGGCCCAAAAAAGGCTTATCTATATACCTCACACCAAAACAGGGATAATCGAGCTAAAACATTGGCATAATGTATAAGTCTCTATGATAGTAACTAAGTGTACCAAATTTGAGCAAAATCGACCGACACCTATTTCCAATCCTCCCTCAGGCAGAAGCTCTCAACTATATTTTCATTTGGTATCACAGGAGTTTGAAATATCATGTTTAGTTTTTGTACTTAATGAAACCTTTCTTGTTTTCTGAATATTTAAGTAGGGTACAAAGGAAATTTTTTACTTTCAACTAAGTTTATAGAAAGAAGTTTAAAAAGAATCTGCTTGAAATATTGTGTTATAACACCAATATTCAGAAATCGACAAAAAAATTCAGAAGATTTGTCAGTTAGAGTAAGTCTAGGGTGGAAGGAGTGGAAAGTTCTAGCTACCTTATCGGTCTAATGGGAACATATCTAAGACTTCAAATGTATTAATGAGAATTATTTTTGTTTTTTCTCTACCTCCACGCTCCTTTAAAGAAGCATTATGCCCAAGAAACAGTTCCACTGTCTTTGAATACTAAAAAATTCGAAATGGCAGAAAGAATACTACAAGATATAGCTGAACAAAAAAAGCGTCTTGCAATAGCGCAAATCAACAAAAACACGGAAGAGAAAGCAAATGCCTACTACAATCTAGGCATAGCTTATTACTCCCTCGAGGACTTCCAACGAGCAATAGAGTACCTCAAGCAATACCTGAGCATTGCTGAGGAAGTCGGTGACAGAGCAGGTGCAGGACTTGCCTATGGCAATCTCGGCTCTGCTTACCAATCCCTTGGTGACTACCAAAGAGCAACAGAGTACCATAATCAAGACCTCAGGATTGCCAAGGAAGTTGGTGACAGGGCAGGTGAAGGATGTGCCTATTCCAATCTCGGCCATGCTTATCAGAGCCTTAAAGAATTCCAACGAACAATAGAGTACCACAATCAACACCTCATCATTGCCAAGGAAGTTGGTGACAGGGCAGGTGAAGGATGTGCCTATTTCAATCTCGGCCTTGCTTATCACAGCCTTGAAGAATTCCAACGAGCAATAGAGTGCCACAATCAACACCTCGGCATTGCCAAGGAAGTTGGTAACAGGGCATGTCAGGGAAAAGCTTATCTCAATCTCGGCCTTGCTTATCACAGCCTTGAAAAATTCCAACAAGCAATAGAGTACCACAATCAACATCTCAGCATTGCCAAGGAACTTGGTGACAGGGTAGGTCAAGGCCACGCCTATTCCAATCTCGGCGATGCTTATGACAGCCTTGAAGAATTCCAACGAGCAATAGAGTACCACAATCAACACCTCAGCATTGCTAAGGAAGTTGGTAACAGGGCATGTGAAGGCAAAGCCTATTGCCAACTCGGCCATGATTATCACAGCCTTAAAGAATTCCAAAGAGCAATAGAGTACCACAATCAACGCCTCATCATTGCCAAGGAAGTTGGTGACAGGGCATGTCAAGGCAAAGCCTATAGCAATCTCGGCAATGCTTATCACAGCCCTAAAGAATTCGGAAGAGCAATAGAGTACACCAATAAATACCTCATCATTGCCAAGGAAGTTGGTGACAGGGCAGAGCAAGGCGAAGCCTATGCCCAACTCGGCGCTACTTATTACAGGCTTGAAGAATTCCAACGAGCAATAGATCACTACAATCAATACCTCAGCATTGCCAAGGAAGTTGTTGACAAGGCAGGTGAAGGATGTGCCTATGGCAATCTCGGCCTTGCTTATCACAGCCTTGAAGAATTCCAACGAGCAATAGAGTACCACAATCAGCATCTCAGCATTGCCAAGGAACTTGGTGACAGGGTAGGTCAAGGCCACGCCTATTCCAATCTCGGCGATGCTTATGACAGCCTTGAAGAATTCCAACGAGCAATAGAGTACCACAATCAACACCTCAGCATTGCTAAGGAAGTTGGTAACAGGGCATGTGAAGGCAAAGCCTATTGCCAACTCGGCCATGATTATCACAGCCTTAAAGAATTCCAAAGAGCAATAGAGTACCACAATCAACACCTCATCATTGCCAAGGAAGTTGGTGACAGGGCAGGTGAAAGATGTGCCTATTCCAATCTCGGCCTTGCTTATCACAGCCTTAAAGAATTCCAAAGAGCAATAGAGTACCACAATCAACACCTCATCATTGCCAAGGAAGTTGGTGACAGGGCAGGTGAAGGATGTGCCTATTCCAATCTCGGCCTTGCTTATCACAGCCATGAAGAATTCCAACAAGCAATAGAGTACCACAGTCAACACCTCAGCATTGCCGAGGAAGTTGGTGACAGGGTAGGTCAAGGCGACGCCTATTCCAATATCAGCGATGCTTATTGCAGCCTTAAAGAATTCCAAAGATCAATAGAGTACACCAATAAATACATCACCATTGCCAAGGAAGTTGGTGACAGGGCACGTGAAGGATGTGGCTATGGCAATCTCGGCTGGAATTATCACTCCCTCAGCGAATTCCAACAAGCAATAGAGTACCACAATCAACACCTCAGCATTGCTAAGGAAGTTGGTAACAGGGCATGTGAAGGCAAAGCCTATTGCAACCTCGGCTATATTTATATGCATCTCGACGAATACCAACGAGCAATGGAGTACACCAATAAAGGCCTAATAATTGCCAAGGAAGTTGGTGACGGGGCAGGGCAAGGGCAAGGCTATGGCAATCTCGGCGATATTTATTTAACTCTCGGCGAATTCCAACGAGCAATAGAGTACACCAATAAATGCATCATCATTTGCAGGGAAGTTGGTAACAGGGCAGGGAAAGGGCAAGGCTATTGCACTCTCGGCATTATTTATGAACATCTCGGCGAATACCAACGAGCAATAGAGTACACCAATAAAGGCATCATCATTGCCAAGGAAGTTGGTGACAGGGGAGAGCAAAAGAAAGCCTATCACAATCTCGGCGCTATTTATCTCCACCTTGAAGAATTCCAAAGAGCAATGGAGTGCCAGAAGAAACACCTGAGCATTGCCAAAGAAGTCGGTGACAGAAGAGACACAGGACATGCCTATTCAAGCATCGGCGAAGTTCATTATTCCCTCGGCGACGTGCCACGAGCAATGGAGTACTACAGGCAATACCTGAGCATTGCCGAGGAAATCGGTCACAGGAGTGGACAAGGACGTGCCTATTGCCGCCTCGGAACATGTTATAGAAAACTCCACGACTTGAAGGAAGCAATAGAGTGTTACAAGCAACACCTGAGCATCTCCGAGGAAATCAGTGACAGGAGAGCAGAAGCATGTGCACATGAAGGTCTGGGTCACTCTTTTTTGGAATCAAATTCTTTGAATGAGGCTTTAGAACATTTTAGATGCTCTGTTAAAATCTATGACACTATTAGAGCCAATTATATCTCGGAAGATCAATTGAAAATAAATTTCTTTACGGGTCATCGATGTGCCTATACTCATTTATGGCAGGTTTTAGTAATGCTTCAAAGGAATGATGAGGCTTTATACGCTGCTGAGAGGGGACGAGCACAGGCTTTGCTCGATGCCTTAAAAGTAACTTATGGCCTTACATCAATTTCTCTCAGGTCAATTGAAAGTGAAGAAGAAGTCACAATTAATTCAAAGAATACAACCGTGTTAACAGTTTTTCTTGCCCTGGAAGAGAACACACTCAATATGTGGGTATTGCGAAAAGAGGGCGACCCTATTTTTAGGCAAGCAGAGTTAGAAATTGGTGATGCACACGAAGATTCTTTTGCTATCCTTTTAGACATTGTTTTGAAAAACATTAGGGCTGGTGTCGGAATTAGGTGCGAAAATCGGTCAATGGATAAGCTGAGTGATGACTCAACTCCCTCGAGTACTCAAGACGACAATCAAACATCGGAGCCATCACAGGGGACCACCGACCTTTTACAGCCATTGTATGATGCAGTTCTTGGTCCCATTGAAGACTTGCTTGATGGTGATGAACTAATTGTAGTTCCTGATGGCGCTTTGTCTAAAGCTCCTTGGGCAGCCCTGAGTGAAACTTTAAGGATCCGGACTGTTCCCTCACTGACAAGTTTGAAAGTCATCACAGATTCTCCAAGTGAATACCACAGTAAAAGTGGAGCCCTGCTAGTTGGAGAGCCATGCTTGAAGAGCATTACAGATAAACAAGGGAACCCCATTTATGATCCTCTGAAATACGCAAAAATGGAAGTGGAGATGATTGGAGAAATTGTAAAGAGTCAACCCTTAACAGGTGAAGATGCAACCAAAGAAGCAGTACTTCAGAATATCGGGTCAGTTGCTTTGGTTCACATCGCAGCCCACGGAAGGAAGGAAACTGGAGAAATTGTTTTGGCTCCAGACCCCCGATGGGAATCCAAGACTCGTACGGAGGAGCAATATATTTTGAAAATGTCTGATATACAAGCTGTGAAGCTGAGAGCAAGGCTAGTTGTGCTTAGTTGCTGCCATAGTGGTCAAGGACCGGTCTCGTCTGAGGGTGTGGTCGGTATGGCACGTGCTTTCTTGTTTGCTGGTGCTCGTTCCGTGCTGTCGACACTCTGGGCAATTGATGACGAAGCCACAATGATGTTTATGAAATCTTTCTACCAACAACTTGCAAGAGGAGAAAGTGCAAGTGTTGCTCTTCAGAGGGCCATGAAATGTCTTCGCGAGTCCCACGATTATTCTGCTCCAAAGTACTGGGCTCCTTTTGTTCTGATGGGCGATGACGTTAAGATTGAATTGGAAAAAGAGTCATTGAGCAAGTCGTAAGTGGAGATTTTTTTCTTGCTGTTCTAGTAACAAAAGGCTTTTGAAGAAAAGCTAGAACCATTCTTATCAAATTCTGATAAAAGGAAAATGACAGACTTGATAATAAAAAGAATAAAAATATGTACAAAGTAAGGATGGGTTGGGAGGTAAGTGTTAAATTATTATGGATTCACTCAAGTAAATGCTATTCCTAACGGGCTACTAACACATTTCAAATATCAATTGAACACTAGGCATTGTTTAATGTTTTCAATTGTTAAATAGTTTAGGTCAGGTGTAGATAAAAGATATACACAGGGAATAAGTTTCCTTCGTTTTTCTACAGGACTAGCACGTAGAGAAATTCATAGCTTCAAAACGAACAAATATGTCTAACATGTTAGATGTTTTTCATTTTGCTATTTTTCATATCATCATCCATGGCATCCTAAATTTAACTCTTTGACCTTTATTTTGTTTAGAAATGAAAGATTAATTAATGTATCAATTGTTACTTTCTTTACAGAGATGCGCTGAAAGTTTGATGTCAACACAACTGCTGAAGTAGCGTGTATATATCTGGATTTCCCCAAAGAAAGAAGTGCGTTATTTAATAGCTGTCCTCAATTGGGAGTTTGGTAAAAAAAAGCGTGTTTTCATTTTAGTCATTTTTTGTCAGAAGATATTAAAAAAAGAGATTTATAGTCACGCTAACGGCAAATGGCAAACGTTTACAGATTCAAGTTGAGAATTTCTCAAAATAGAAAATATGCAGATAAAATGAAAACAGCTCAAAGCAATTCTTATGGATAAAACTAACTTGAAACTAACAATTTTTTGTAGATTAATTAACAGCAAACGAGAAAGCTCGAGAAGTAAAAGAAACACTTAGTCACGTGGTACAAATCCACGGTTTGCCGTAAACGTAACTCTAAATCTCTCTGATTAATAACATCAAAAAAAAGTTGTAAATCAAAGGGCATACTGTATACTGTGGAGCTCTATATCAGCCACGGCTACACTTATCAATTCTAACTTAGGAAAAAGACAAACAATTTTCGTGGGGAAAGAACTTAACGTTGTTTACAAGTATTTCGTTACTCCCGCGAAACTAACTGAGTAGTAGTATAGATGATTGCCCCTTTTCTCGTGTAACCTACCTTAACCGGCAAATTATAATTTGGCAAAGGGAAATTGCATTGTAATAATCGTAATATTGATGATAATAATAATCACCATCATCAAAATCTTAATAATTCCTTTTCAGTTTTTTCCCCTCGGCTTTAAAGCAAATGACTGAAACAAATAATTCAAATTAATCTAACGGGGTTAACCCTCGGACGTACACGCAAATTCATACCCCAAACGTGGTATAAGGGGGAGGGGCGGATGGAACCCCTCCCTAGAGTTTTTGATAATTTGCAGTATTTCGAAACCATTTTTCGTGCAGTGGAAAGCTTTTGATCTACTCAACAAGATGAGGTTTATTTTTAATGGGTGGTGGCGCTACTGGGGGCCTGTGACGTCACCAACAATGGTCGCCATCTTGGATTTCGCCAAGAATTAGAAATCAGGTTAAAATCGCGATAAATGATAATTTTCTGTGTTTTATATGTAAAATAACACATAAATAAGCCCTTTGCATCATTTCATTGACAATTTTTACTTTTATTGTTGAAAAAAGTTTAAGGAACATGCATTTTCACTCAAAAATGGCTTGACAACCTGCTAGTTATGGATGTCATATGTCGTAACCATAGTAACTGACCATCACTAAACTTATCTCAAATTGAGCGCGAGGGATAAACGAACAGCTACTGAAAACGTCAGGTGCTGATGTTTTATCGTCTAAAAAAAATCAAAAAAACCTCAAGGAAGGGGGCAGCTAACCACTCCTCCTCCCCTTACACGTCCGAGGGTTAAGAATCCCAAGTCTCCCAACGGGACGGTGACGAACCAATTAACTATATACGAGCGTGGCCGTGGGTTCAGTGGAGTGATTCAGATTTAAATCAAATAATTTAAAATTTAAGAATGCACTGTAAGTATTTTCTGAACCGCGGGTCACAAGTTTCATTGGTTTAAGGTCTGAGTTAAAAGGGTGTATTACGTTTTATATGACTGAACCTCGGTTTCCCAGAACTAGTATTATTTTTTAAAAAAACTTTATATGTCCCCTGTGTCCATGTCTTCTTGATCCTTAATGTATAAATTGGTGGACAGTACAAAATGCAGACTGCAGACTGACTGCAGACCATTCTTTTCAGGGTTAGAAAACAATGGGACTATCAGTGGCTTCATAGCTTAGTTGGTTAGAGCGTCGTACCAGTATCGCGAGGTCACGGGTTCAAATCCCGTTGAAGTCCTGATTTTTTTGTTTTCAGGCTTCTTACTTACGCAATTGCATAAATTGCGTTCACAACTGCGAGGATCATTCTTCATTTGATTTTATTCCCGCAATTCTCATATATGATTTATTTCATATGCATTTGTCAATGGGACTATTGTTGTCACGTTCTATTTGCATGTTGAAAACAATGTTTTGCACTGAGAGCAGTCTGCAGTCTTCATTTTATACGTATGTTATATATTGGGACACACATTGTGTCACTTAATTAAAACTGTTTTTAAATTCAAGTAAAATGGGATTTCAGAGACGAGTTTAACTTATATGGATAAATTATTAGCGTTTCAGACAAAGAGTAAAACATTTTGCCTTCCACGTTTGGGAATGAATATGCTCGTAGTTTTAACAGTAAGTTTAGGACTATACACCGAATAGCCTGCACGGAGACAGGAGCGAGTGACTGCCGACTTGGACCGTCTGAAAATCATTAGAGTGACTTTTGCCTTATTTTAATAACCCTTTTTTGGGAAAAGCGTTGCCAGATAGTCCTTCCATGCCTGCAAACAAAGAAAAAAGGGCGAACCGAAAACAAGATTTATTTTCCTTCTCTATTTTCTCGCCACCACTTCCTTGTAGAGCTGAATCCGCCTCTCTCTCTGCACTGGTAGACTATTTGTTCTGCCATTAAACTAGGTTTAACTCTTAATCTTGTTTCTTAATTTCTGCGAGTCATTTCAATCATAAAAAACGTTTTCGTATACTGTTGCGTTAGAGGTCCAACAGCTTTAGTTGATGTCGACTTTAAAGTATCCAAACAGTGGAAGAAATTAGATTAAGATTTTGGACGCTCCAATAACTTAATGATGTTTTGTTGTAATTGTGCTAGGTTGTAAAAGTTGGGCTTTTAATCAAATAGATCAGTTCCAGAACACGTATACAGAACGTTCTGAGGTTTGGCGCTAGGAAATCACAGCAATCGGTCACGAAATCATCATTCTATCGAGAATCTGACCAATTTTTACTGCTTCTAGATCGCTTTTCTCTAGGGCATTGACTCTGGCCATCCCTAAGTTATTTAAAGGAGCTGCTTTAATGTTAGGGATGTCACCATTAGAAAAAAAGGATATGAGGTTGGGGGAAGGCAAACGCATAAGTAAGAAAAGAATCTCCACACGCACCATGGTGAAAAAAGCTGTTCAAGGAGGAAAAATAGATTTCCACCTCAGGTGTAAAGAGAAAACTTTCAAAGACCTCACAAAAATTCAACCCAGCAACTTTACTTTCCTAATGATTCATCCCTTATACCGCCCCATGTAACAGAATCCGGAATCTGGGAAAAATTTGCATTTGAAATCCGGAATCCTGGGCTTTGGAGACCGGAGTACAGCTTTAAGAATCCGGACTCCCACTAGCAAGAATTGAGAATCCAAGTTCCACTGACAAAGACTGGAATCGAGTACCTGTAATCTTGAATCCGTGAAGTGGAATCCAGAATCCAAGACTATCTTGGATTGCCTTACATGGGGTGACTTATAGGTCGGCTTGTTGAATTGCTTCTACTTGATGCCAACACGTAGCACGATACAATGTTTAGTTTCTGATGTTACCTTAAGATAAGTAATGTTGTATTAAACCTGAAGAAAACGAGATGTTTACTGTAATTGCTGATCTCTTCGATGCCTTAAACCATTTTAAAACAACTTCTCCTTGAACTGGAATAGTCAGTATTTGATGAGGGTGTGAATGGGGTTAACCGACTAGCGACAAAGGGCGAAAAATATTACTGACTACCGACAAAATGAGTAAAAAATTACCGACTACCGACAGGAAAAATATTAACCGACTACCGACATGGGCTGATATTATCAATATTTGTTTCCAGAAAAAAGAGCATTTTGTATTTAATCTAACCGTTAGCTCGAGGAAGTAAGTAACCTCTTTAAATTTATGACTCGTCAGATGGCCTAAGGGAAAGAATTTCCTTTTTTTGTTCTTGATACAGGTACATTGCTACAGTCAATAACAAAACCACAAAGTCACACCTTAAAGATGCTACCGACTTTATAAATTTTATTGAAAAGTCAAAGGTGAAAAAACCGAACGTTTTTTGCTTAGATTAATCCTCAAAGAAAATTCTTTCCCGTTTAATGTAAAGAACTATCAGTACAAACCCACGTTACCGCGATGAGCACAAAGACAGCAGTTTCCTTTCCTACATTTTCATGGCACATATTGAAACACAAAGTTTAAGCAAAACCGTCTTTAAACCAACTGTTTGAAAACGCTACATAAATGACCTTTTTTCCCTATGGGACATAAGTAAACCAGACATCGTAGGTTTCTTCGCGGAACAAGTAAACTTACATGCCCTCCTATGAAATTCACGGCCGAAAGATCTGAAAATGAGACATTCTTTTTAGAAACGGTTGTATACCAAGGTACAACATTCAGCGAGAAAATGAGAAAAAGCTATCCTTGACGTAAAGACGCATTTGAAACGGAAACCTTACAGTATATACATTTTCACCTTTTAATCACCCACCAATTGTTAAAGCGCCTGTTTGACAAACGAGAAGCCTTGAGAATCCTAGGAACAAACTCCTCTGAGGAAGTATTTCAGATTTCAAAAGCGCTTGATAGACAGAGGCTAACCACACAATTTTGAAAGAAAAATTGCTATTAGAAGTAAAACTCAGAGAAAGGAAGGCAGCGCTCCTGAAAAAAAACAACCAGGAAGAAAAAGACTGAAATATTGCCTTTCGTGACACAATACCAGTCCTTAGTGTCTATAAAAAAGAAGCTTTAATGAAAAAGTGGAATCTCATACAAAACCAACCAATACCTTGCCAAAATTTTCAAGAACCACCTAAAGTGCTATTTCTTTGAGAAAGGAAAATTATGGCAAAGGACATTCTTGTTAGAACCAAAACATGAGAGGGATAGATGTGCAGCCTGTCATCCCTTGCAGTTTTTCAATTAAAAATAATTTAAGTATCCAAAAGGCTGGAGTCCAGTAAGTAATTCATTAATTACTTTTTACTGTGCCCTGTAGTGGACAGGGAAACCAAGTTCGCATTTACAATAAAAGCTTGGGTGATTTTGTCAGTACTAATTATTCATTTAATGGCAAACAAGGATGAAATAAACGTTCATGTTTCATAAAAAACAAGAGTTAATGAACGGTTTAGGCGCAATCAAATGATGCATTCTTGCAAGTTTTACTCTTTCCTTAGGGATCAAAGTCTTGAAAAGTGGGTGAAATACATAAAAATATTAATAATTAACAAGCGTTTTTACTATTAACTGAGATTTTTCGACAACCGGCGAAAATCGAAAAGTTTAACCGACTACCGACAAAGATCGAAAATTTTAACCGAATACCGACAAAATTACTGAATTTTAACCGATAACCGACAAGTGGACCCCCCCCATTCAGGCCCTCTTTGATTAACAAACCACTCCCCCCTCAGAGGCGCTAAACATTTTCTATTCTAGGACGCTTTTTTAAAATTTTAAGGCAAGTTTCTGGTTTTGTCATCATCCCGCTAAGTAAATCGGTCTTCAAGCAAGAAAACCCAACTTTCAAGCAGACGTTTAATGAAAACCATTTGACCTCGTTTCGCCATACAACGTCATAAGAAGCATAAAGGCACCAAAAACTCATTCCATTATATTTTCAAAGAGTACCATGGTTGTGACTCCCCTGTCACGGGTCTCTTGGCAGCCAAATGACCCAGTAAAACAAAAACGTGTTCAAGCCAATTTTCGACATCCAGGGATGTACCTTTGAAACAGCAAAGGAAACTTTTGTCCATATTTATCAAAACTAGAATTTCATCGTTAATCCAAGCAATCTTGCCACTTTCAATTGAAGCAGCACCGATCTAGAAAGTGGATCGTCTCATATCGGATAGGCTTCTGAGCAACTCTTCGTCGCAGTGTGAACGGGTAACGGGTATTCGAACCGTGGCGTTGATAACAGAGTAGGAGGGAGGACTGGAACCCAGAAAGACGGAAGTAAATATTAAGCGGAAGTGAGGATTGGGAATTAATTCGCCAATCCCTCTCGGCCAACTACTCCAGACTCGTACCCAATCGCTATTTATTTATCCCCGCGCGCCTCAATCCTCTCTCCAATCTCCAATCTTCTCTCATCCCAAAAACACATAAATAGTCAATGGGTGCGATTGTAGACATTTCATTTCATTTTCCTCTCCAGGCATTGGCAAAGTCAAGTTTAAGTACACACCTGGTCAATCGTGAAGCATGCACAACTGCAAATTTTAATCATATTTCCAAACATGGTCAATAAAATGTTAACCAGTGCCTATATTGAACATCTAAAGAATGAGATTTTGTGATAGCTGGAATAATCAAAGGTCTAGGTGTTACCAGCCGAGCCGAAGGCTGACGCAGACAACACTTACAAAGACCTAGATTATTCCTGGTATTACAAAAAGCTAACCTTGTCATACATTGTTTTGAAGAAAAGAACAACACACCGTCGCACGGAACATAGTTTGACATTGCTCTTGCAAATCATGCACTGCGCCCGCAAACTGTAGACAAGCAGGAGCCGATTACTCGGCTCCTGAGACAAGTCAGTTATCTGCTAGCAGATGTGAATTAACTAATCTGTAGGTTGCGCTGATTTTCAAATTACATTAACCGTAGGCTCTTAGCCAATGAGAGGGAATGAAGTGAGTACAATTTATAGTAATTTTATTTATATGAATATAAATTTATTTCTTGCAAACGGACTTGCAAGGAAAACAAAAAATTCATCCACAGAGTTATTAGTCATTATAATAAAAAAAGGATGGTTGAGAATATAAGTGGGGACTGGAAAGACAAACTTGAAAATTTTAGCAAAAGAATTCAAGAGGAAGAAAACATGACGTAGCTTTGGTCCTTGATTAAACCCCTCGCCAGTGGATGGGTGTGGGGAAGGTGCCTGGTCAAAAGGAGGGAGCCGCAAGGCAGCACGGGAGGTAACCATGACAACCCGGTCAGCGGGAAATAACACGCATCGTCACACTGATAATAGGGAGCTTACGCAACAGGACAGATGAGAAAAGAAGACGGCAAACCTTCTGTGACAATAATTTTCTTGAAATAACTTTCCGCCAAACTTCACCTTTCTTTAAACAGATCTTTTTGTAAAAGACCAGAAAACATTAATGGTAAGTGAAGATCACGACAAAACTCGCAAGTAATAGCCCTGTCACGTTTGTCACACACAAGAGTTTTGACGTCCTCTTATTCCTGCCGTCGTGTGCGTAAACTCACTAATATCATGGGTGACAGATTACTCCTTAAATTTAGCGCGAAATTTCAGCGTTAATTTAAAATTTCACTTGTGAAATTACATAATCTGCCATAACAACGTTCCGTACATCTCAGTGGTGCCAAGATGGCGCAGAAAATTCAAAATGTTATGAATGATGATGTCAGGGCAGGGCATTTAAAGACGCTTTAGAAAACTTGAGCACATGAAAGAACACATCAAGAACTCTAATCTAACAGGTATTTTGTCGCAAAACTTGTGAACTTAAGCCAAATTTTATGCTCTAAACCTTTCGGGGCGTGGAGTTCTTGATAAGATAAATAAGATATGTCACATAAAATCACTCTTCCTGAGCTAACTTATTCTAAGAATTAGTCAATCAATGATAGGGCTGTGGATACTTTTGACCACATCGAGTGAGGACGTCACATTTACACCCGGAAGGACAAAAAAGGATGCCATGCTGCACCATTCTCTACAAGAACAAATAATTAACAATTATTGGAGGAGGGAGAGAAAAGTTAATATGTGTTTCGTCAGTTACGAGCAAATCTATTATTGGTCTATGCCAAGGGCGATTCGATCAAGCTTGTTTTCGATCCTGATGCCAAAAACCAAGTTAAGGCATGCGCAGTCAACTTTTTCCTCCTTGATTCATCTGCTTTTCCCAGCCCTCTGGCGGTTGAAGTGTGAGCAGAAAGTTCGTTCAATTACTTTTAACTTGGCTCTGTGACCTTACCAGTGGTAGACAATACGTTTGACTGATCAGGTCAGGACAATTATGGGTTACTCGATAAATCTAGCATAACGGCTCACCTTGTGTTGAGTATCTATCATCATCACGAACTCTTTGCTATCGGGAGTTAGTTTTGACTGATAATTCCAAAATGAACCAGCTCCAACAATGGCACTGGGCCAAATCTGAAAGTTTATTGTTTCCTTAGCATATATCGAAGTGTCCCAGTATAATTCTTCAATCAGGTCAACCCTAAATTTTCCTACATTATTTTATGTAATCCCGATGGTTACCCCTATCCCGTGCTATTTTTCAATCCCGAACCTCGCCCCCTTTTAGTTTTGAAATCTCGAGTCCCAGCCTTCAAATAAGAAAAGGCCCCCATCCCGAAAAACCTATTAAAGACCATCTGTATCAGGGCCTGATTCCAAGGGACGGGCTAGCCAAGTTTGCCGCGCTGGCTCTCTTTAGCAAGTTCGATTAACTGTATTCCGGAATAATAATACATTGAATTAACTCTTCAAATCGCTTGTTTTAGTTTTCATTAGATGGTTAAATCTAGAAATCTGTTGGGCACTTAATTCACTTAATAACTGGGTGTATTGTTTTCTGTTGATTTTATCGACAATTGGCTGACAAAATTAGTGGAGATAGTTTGTTCCAAAGGACCTCTCTAGCGTTTTACTGCCTGGAACTTATAAGTGAGGGGAGGGGGCTTATATTTGCGGGGCTAATAACCTGGTGTATTTTTTTTGTTTACAAGTAAATTGGCCCGTAACTGGGGGAAATTGTAAGTGGGGGGAGAGGGGGCTTATATCCGGGAGGGGGGGGCTTATAACTGGGTGTATTGTTTTGTTTACAGGTAAATGGGCCTGATTATAAGCGGGGAGGACTCATAAGAGGAAATTTACTGTATTTACAACTAGAG
The DNA here is from genome assembly GCA_964035525.1 of Porites cylindrica. Lineage (NCBI taxonomy): Eukaryota > Metazoa > Cnidaria > Anthozoa > Scleractinia > Poritidae > Porites > Porites cylindrica. Next base: position 15,741,805 of record OZ037786.1, on the reverse strand, counting down.
ATACTTACAATTCCACTCACTGACCCAGTAAACTGTGAATCGCTTTCGGGTCCAAACATCCACTACGCGTTAGGTAAGGTTTTCCTCGCTTGTACAGAAAGCACTGATCTACAAAGCAGTAATCATCAGTCCACATGGCCATCTCACCACCCAGAACAAATGTCAGCTCATCTGGATTTAACTTCAAAATAATGCAAACAGACACAACAAAAGATATGTTAAGGGTTATTTCGCACTATTTGATATCCTTTAAGCTAAAACGTGTCTTTGTACTAATTGAATTCCAACGATTAATGTTCTGGTTTTGTAATTTACTATTCACTGACTATTTTTCCTTTCGTCTGTTACCATTGTCCAATAATACATGGGATTAACTCTTCAAATCTCTTGTTTTAGTTTTCATTAGAAGGTAAAATCCAGAAATGTGGTGGAGACATAATTCTGTGCACATTACAAACAGCAATGTGCACCGTTTCCTGTTCATTTTAACGACAATAGCTGACAAACTTAGTTGAGATAGTTTGTTCCAAAGGGCCTTTCCATGGCGTTTTACGGCCTGGAACTTATCAGCAAGGATGGAAATGGACTGAAACTTGAAAAAGTTGGGCCAACTTTAATACGATTCCTGCAAAAGTCACTTGTCAGTTATTTCCATTCAGATCTTTTGTACCGCTTATACTATCAAAAGATTTCAAGGGTCAATGGATTATTTTGAAGATTCACTCATGTTCGTCTTCCTATTTCATTAGGGGGTTTAAGCAAAGGCGTTTTTGAGCGACGCAATGTCAACCGGAAGAGAGCCTTTTCTCTTTTAATATGCCTTGAAGCTGCCAAATTTGTATTGCTAAGTGTCTTTACTGATTTGCTCTTATAGAGACCATCGGCCTGAAAATTAGCAAACTCGTCCCTTGGGTCTTCTCGTTTTCAAAACCAAGAAGCCCCTAGGGACGAGATCGAACTAAAATGAAAACTTTTATTATAAATGGTATTTACCCCGGCTGAAATGTTAGTCCATAGTGCACTAAAATCCACAAGGCTACTTAGGTAAAAATTGCCGCTGAGAGAGTTGATCCTGTCAAATTGAAAAACAAGATGGAGATGAATAATAATATAGACGAACCTCTCCGACGCAGATGGATTAATTAACATAATTAAGGTTGGTAAAACGCCAAATATGTTTTTTTTTCCCCTTTCTAATTAATATTTTGTTACGAGAGAACAACAGAACATAAAACAAACAAACAATGGACAAAGACCCTGAAACCGACTCGGCGTTTTGGGTACCGCACACTGAAACTACTAACTGGCTAACTGTTTTCTTTTTGTGGAGTGGAAACTTTGTCCCTGTATCTCCACCTCCAGCAAGCATGACTTTAAAAGTTTAACTTTACGAGTCTTACAAGATCAAAAAATTGTTAATTTGTCAAAATTGATATTATACAGTCAAGTTGCTTCCTGGCTTACACTTGAAATCCGCCGTCTGAAAGGGTTTCTACTACTGAGCCTTTCCATATGACGATTCTATTGTTTCACAGGCTACGACTAGCTGCCCCTGGGTCTCCGAGGATGGAATTATGTGTGCTTGCGAACGGAATCAAACAATGATTGTTGCATCACCTGCATGTGCATTCACGTGACGAACGTGATATCAGACGGACCTTAAACTCAACACCAGGGTCTTCGCGGCCACATACCTTGCATATTAGTTGGTACAACACGGGAATCCCAAGAATGTGGACAGATTTTGGAAAACCTTTCACATGACGTCACGGCGGCCATGTTGGTGTCCCAAACCAATCCTCTGGGAGTTGAACTCTTTTCTTATGCAAACGCTTTCTTTTGTTCCAATAAATTGGCATAGATGCTGGCCACGTGAGTGATTACACTTGTCGCCCTCAAATACGTATAAACATAGGAAACAATCCGTACATAAAATAATGATGAAAATTTTTAAATAATGAGCGAAACCTTAGCAAAAAAACACTTCTGACTTGTACTTTAACTCTCAAAGCACACTAGTCTGGAAGTTTGCGGTATTGAATAAATAAAGCTAAATAATGAACACTTTTGCCTTAAAAATAGCTTCTGTAGGAAGAATTGATTACAGCCTGCCATCCACGGCACTGCAGATCTTTTCCTCCTTTGGTAAGGAATATTCCCGAAAATTTCGATCTTTCGATCGTTGCGACGGAGTAACTTTAACCAAGAGCCTCTTGTTCAAATAAATATTTCGCGTAATTGCCGAATAAAAGATCAAGGCGCATTAAGCACGACCACGTATCAGAGTTGATAAAATTCGACGACGTGGTTACATCAAGGCTATATGTATGTATGTTTTTCGTTTTCCCCCTCCCCTCCTACATGTACCCTATATACACAGGCACCCCTACCTAGTCCCCCGTCTCTTGAGTGACTAGACTACGGACCGTACGAAACTGCGACGGCGACGCCAAGCAAAACGTCAAAAAGGCAATAGTATAGGTTTAATGACCAAAACAACAACTCTGCAAGTGCATCACGCTTTTTTGTACGTTTCTTTAGCTGTCCCTGCACCCTGCACAACTACGACGTGAAATGACCAAATTTTAAGTTCACTTGAAAACGGGAACGGAATGGCGATGAATTCCACCATTTCTGTCTGAACTCGGGCGTGGTCTCCTCTCTTCAGTTCCAACCAAAATTCCCTTCTTTTAGGTAACAGGGGGAATTGGGATAATCGAGAAAAAATTTAAAAGGATGCAGTCTATTTTTCAGCGACGTTTTTATGGACGTCGCCGTCGTCGGATCGTAAGGTCCCTACTCAAAGCACGACGGAGCGGGGAGATGACGCGACTGATTTCAAAAAGACCAACAAGGGTGCCACTTGTTTTTAAGGTATTGCTTGTCTGTGAATTTCACAGGTCATAAGCCCTTGACCCACCTACTTTACTTAGTAAAACGTAAACATGAACAACAAGTCAAATTGCTAAATGAACTGCGACGTGTTATCTTGCACGCGCGTGCTGTAAGTTCATATTTATTATTTGAACGTTAACGTTTAAGATCGGGCATTAAAATAGCCTGCGAACTGCAGACGTTTCTCCTCGCTCTTCGCCTCTGAGGGACAATGATCGAGAAGAAACGTCTGCCATTCGTAGGCTAACATTAAAAGAGATCTAAGAAGTTCGAAATACCAGAGGTAAATAGAGCAGTGAGATCATCATTACCAAAATCGTTAGTCATAATCCATTACTGAAATATTTATCGTCAATTTAATTAGCGAGCAGGCTATGAGTTTTAATAAATCAGGCTCAAAGTCAAAGAAAAAAATATTCTTTATGAAACACCCATCTCTTTGCTGAAAAAAGCAAAACCAGACTCTCAATGTTATCTCAAGCAAAAGTTACTAAACAGAGTAATTGTTTCATAAATAGATTTAAAGCATTGTGCGTAGTGTGATTGCGTGAATTATAGACCGCCGTTTGATTAATTGAACTGTTTTCGGTTTGAGCTAATTTGAGCCAATATGGCCAATCGGCCAATCACGCATGAAGTCTTAAGTATTTAATTAGATTCGGCCTTCATTTTTGACCCAGAAGCTTTATTTTGTCAGCCTCGAGTCAACCCCATAACTCCGTAAAAATCGCGCGGGTGCCGTAACGTTCTGCATACTCAAAGAGCTACAAAACTGAATCATCGCTTTCAAGCAAGGATCAGGATTACAGGTAAATATTCTGCTAAATCGAGCTGTTTATTTCGCTATGTGAAGTATTCCGGCACAGCATGCTTTGAATTGACCCATCTTTTCACGGGCTGTTATCGGTCCGTTTGGTCTTCGTTCTCAACTATTCTTTCAGAGTTGCTTTGTCTATGGCCGAATCAGGTTTTAAGGAGTTTGACTTAGGTCGCAAGGGGCAGTTCATAAAAATATCTTGTTATGGCAAATGATCCTAATTTTCTGAGGAGAACATCAGTTGTGTTAGTATAGCGTGCATTTTCTCGAAATAAAAAAACATTCCTCTTTCTTTCGATTTCGTTTAGTGTCACTCAGTCAAAGGAAACTTCCGAAGCGTGTCTCTAACCAGACGTTATCTCTCGATATGAACGTAAACTGTATAAATACACAAAAGTATAATGTACATTTCACTTAGAAGAACCATCATAAGTTCTTTTTCACAGATCAAAACTATGTTAACTGTAATTTATACGCATCTTGATGACATTATTACACAAGAACTCACACAACAGGATCATGTTTAGTATGCACTATTTTCTAGTTATCTTTTCAGTAATTCACAGCTTGAGTAAGCTGAGTAAGACGCTCCGCTGATCGGTGACCAGTTGGAAGTCAGTTAAAGGAGTAACTACGTGCTTTGTTTACAAAATGTCAACACTAGTTGAAGTGTATTTTCTTCAAAGAGTTGTATTCTAATACGTCAAGACGTCAATGTTTGAGATTTTTTGCAAAGGAACATAAAACCTCGGAAAACTCAGCTTAGATAGAATTTTAATTTTCTTTTGAATGGCGAGTATCCGCCTTACAGGTGACCTCTGTCGAGACTAAACACCTTACAATTCTCAATTTTTAAGACAGTACTTTTGGACGTTAATTACACACTATTTTTTCCGCACATGAGAACAAGCTACCACCTTAGCCTACAGTAAACACTTGAATACAGAACACCTCTTGGAAAGCTAACAGTCACGTCCGGAGATTAAGTTTGGCTGGCATCATAAGAATGTAATTTTCCACGAAAAATAAGTAGGCACTAAGCTCCAATATTTCAATTTTTTTTCTAGAATTTTTGACATATTTTTTTATTATTGACTCAAGATTAAATTTACTCCATACTTGTCGTCGGAAAAACTGGTTGATGGATTTCGTCTGATTTCGCCGGGACCAAAGGTTAACTAATCAATCGATCGAATATCTAAGCCATCAACGTTCATAACAAAACTGTACTTAAATAGTTCTCAGTCCGGCGATAGTTTTAATGCCCTAATCATAACTATAACAAAATTGTCAAATCTGATTGGCTCTCAACTGCCCTGATTTCAGCCTTAATTGGACAGTTTAATAGGACAGTATGCATCATGCCTAAGTAATTGGACAGTACGCGCCATCACGCGCGCGCTTAAATGGCTTTTTTTTCACTGGTAGCAAAACAAAATTTCGAATTTCTTGTGTTTTGATTTAAAAAATAGCCTATTGTATCACAAATTTTGTTAAAGTTGTGATTAATTGGTAACAGAACTTCGTGTCGTCCAATTCGGTCTCTAATCATACTCGTGATTAAACAAATCAGACTCCCGCTACGCGGTCGTCCGATTTTGTTAATCACTCGTATGATTACAGATCGAATTGGACTCCACTCAGTCCTGTTACCATCACTAACACAGGGATATCTTGTTAAAAACTGATGCGCGCAAAACAAAGGAAAACGTTTTTTTTTCTCAGAAGGACTGCACATGCTCACATGTGCGTTAGATGGTTACAAAAAAAAATGCAAATGCGATAGTCGCCATACGAGTTTCTTTTTCTTTTTTAACATTTTTATGATGAACAAAGCATTATTATATCTAAAGCAGTTTTTAAAAATATATAATCCCCTGGCGCTTTTTAACTTGCTACTTACACATCGCCGGGAAATTGGAAAAGCTCACAATTAAAGTTAATTTTAGGTCCATAAAGTCAAAAGAGCAAGTTCTCCTTCACAAATTGCTCTTACTAGAAATGGAAAATTTGTCCCCATGAATGGAATGTAAGGTTTATAAACTAGACAAACGCTTCCATTAGAAAATTTCTCAACCCGGCAGGTGATGTTGCAATGGTCCATGGGAAGTGGAACCAGATTCAACTCTTCCCCCGATCACCCACTGTCGGGGGCCCATAACGCCTGCCCCTGCCCCTGAGGCGGTGACGCAGCTGCATTGGTCCCCTGGCCCCCGATCGCGTCACACAATTGTCTAAAGGGTGGATAACGCTATCCACTGGATAAATAGTGCTATCCAACGTTTGACCAACCTTGGCAGGTGGAAACCGGTCTTAAGATTTGTTTCTGTAAAGAGTGATGCAGTTCTCTTGCCCTTTGTGCAAAGTCCATGGATACGACCATGTCGCAACCCTAACTAAAAATGTAAAATAATCTAAAAATTACAACTCAAAAGGAAAAACAACAATATCTGAACAATACTTAAGATTTCTTAACTGCTTTCAAATAAAATAAGAAAAGAAAAAAAACAAATGTTTCCGGCCAGAATTGAACTGGCGACCTTCCGCGTGTTAGGCGGACGTGATAACCACTACACTACGGAAACTACTATGGAAGAAATGGGGAAAGTTAGAGATCTGTTACCGTGTGGCACGAAATTTTTCGGATTGCGGGTTCTAATTTTTGCGGTTTTTGCAGCGATCCGCAAAAATAAGTTCCCGTCAATAAAAATTACCGCAAACATTTTTCTCGCAAAAATTTACTCCAGGGTAAATATTCTCTAACTTAAATTCGCTAAACAATAATACAGTACTAACAAATCGTGTCTGTTCAATCGCAGCTTGTCTCTTTCATTCAGAAACAACGAAATACTGGTTTATTGCTTGAAACTATAAACGAAAATATTATCAATGCTGGGTACTGGGTATTTTCCGAAATTCGCAAAAATTAATTCCCAGCAAGTAAAACCAATCTGTCCTAATCGCAAAAATTAGTCAGTCCCGCAAAACACAAAAAATCGCCAATCCGCAAAAATTTCGTGCCACACGGTATATATGACAACTGCAGTAAAATGAAATTGAATACTGAACTGAAACGCAGCCAGCATTCTGCTGCAAAAGATCTGAAAACGGAGACATCTGTTAGTCATCAGAAAACCAAACATTACTTTACGGTTATAACACAATCTTGGACAAAATAGATAGAAAAGTTGAACCCTCCCCTCCCTAAATCAAGGATGGGCAAGTGGCGTGATTTCTTGACCCAATCGCGGCTTGATCCTTCATTTCCGGGGATTAGGGTTTGGAGAGGGGTTGCTGTTCCATTTAAGTCTGTCTAAGATTGTAGTTAGGTGAAAAATAAAGTTTCGTCCTACTTCATAAAGTGTTACCTGGTTGGGTGAAAACATTATGAAAGAAATATTTATCTTCTTATCACTGTGAATCCTGATGTATAACGTCTTGCACATTTATCGCGTACCGACGGACACAGTGTTAGAGGGGACCGAGTTCTTCCTCTCTCCGCCGACATCTTCCCAGATGGTAGGTTACTGAATCTCTATATAACCAATCTCAGTCGAGTATAAAAGACAAGCAAGATATCATAATAGTCTAATTATGATCTCTGCGATCTTGAGACAAGTTATTCCCCATTTTCGTCCTTTTCCTCACAGTATCGTAAATCCTTCTGCCCAAACAGGAGAACACAGGAAAGAACAAAAACAACATACACTTTACGATGGACTTAATGAGCTTTTTATCAGACGAGGAATGGGAAACAGTGACAGAACCGTTAATGGAGGGTAAGGCCAATATTTATCCCCGAACCGCCTTTCACAGGGGAGGGGAGGGGGAAATCCCAACAAATCATATCTTACCCCAGGGGTAGAAGATAACACAGCGGTAACGTGGCCGAGCAGTCAAAGCTCTGGACTTGTAATCCAGAGGCTCCGAGTTCAAGTCTCGTCCTGGGCCAAGCTGCTCGAAGCATGGTTAGCGTTAACCAGCGTTTAATACCTTGACAACGTATTGGTTTTGATACTGCTTAACCAATGGTTAAAGCTAACCATGCTTTGAGCAGGTCAGCCCTGATCGCTAACTGGATTTGGATTAATTCTCGGTTGTCCCGAGTTCCATTCCTGGCCACGCCTGTAAAATAGCTGTTTTTGGTTTGCCTCCCACAAGTTGGGATTCTTAACCTTGTTATGTTCCACTTGATTAGTATTCGTTTCAATAATTTTGAGGAGAGCCTTAAGTATATAGTATTATCACTATCACTGCCATTAATATTATTACATTATTATTATTATCATTATTATTATTATTATTATTATCACTACGAACGACGAGGTTGAGAGAAGTAGTAGTATTAAAAGGGTACGAAAAGGAGCGTGTTTAAATCCCCCTGTTTTTCCCAGAACCGTACAAGAACCAAGCAACCAATAAACCAACCATAGAGAGGAGGGGAAGAGGGGGATTAAGGCGGTAGGAGCCACAAACGAAATACGGGGTATCCGGAAGTAGAAAATACATACAGGAACTTGGAGGGGGGGGGGGGGGTGAATGTCTGACTCTCCTCTCCCGCTAGCTCTGAAAACAAATTTTGTGCTTGGTGCTTTCATTTTTCAGGTTTTGAAGAATTCCAAATTGTTCACCGACACTCTTTAGGTAGCGGAAAGTACAAATATTCAGCCTTACAAATCAAGGATGAAATTCCCTACGAGCTCCACATCAGCGGTGCATCAGAGAGGAGAGACCCTTTGAAGGAAATTCAAATGATAAAACTGCGAGTGGATGATAACACTATCACAGGCATGGATGACAACGGGGACTGTGTTGTTAGAAAGTCTTAAAACTATGTTTTACCCACTTATTTTGGTGTGAATTGCCGCCTGTTAATAGTAGCTCGACCAATCATAAAGGCGGCAGCAGATAGAACGTAACAAAACTATGATATTTCAGTTTGGACCCTTCCTAGCAAGAAAGCGAAGCCAAATGATCACATCTAGGGTACTGAGGCTAAAAACATGAACACAACACGATTTTCTCTCTTCTCTTTCTCATCATCAGTACCGTACGGGTGTTACAGTACCACCACTAGGGATCCATAAAAACGTTTTTGAGGTAGTTTAAAGAATATGAAATACTCTTCTTACGGTTTTTGTAATCTTTGCCGCCATGTTTGCCTACTTTAGTCAACTGTGTGTTCACCGCTCCATCATTAATCTCGTTCCCAGGATTCTCTCTTCGAGGGAGGATGAGAGAGGACCTTGGGAACGAAAGAATGATGATTTTAAAAAAGGATGATGACGTAACTGATTCATGACTCCTGTGTGACGTCATGTTTTCCGCCATTATCGAAAATAAAAAATGACGGTCATGTCTTAGCAGTGTTATAGACCTGAATACAACCGAACTACAACAACAAATAGACTTTTATTCAAAAATTTAACATAAGTGAGCTGACCCGCAGGTAGCAACTGCTAACGTATAGGCCGGACAGACAAACAAACAAACAAACTCTGTTATGTAAAGTTTTATTAATGTTAGTGTCACTTGGGTTATATTGCAAAGAATTTTAAGAATTTTTTTTGTGTAGAAAACTGAGGCAACACTAAATATATCGTTGTTGCAGAGGCGTTGTGTCACAATTAAACAAATTAAACATTGCTCTCACTCACAGCACGTAGGGATCTCTCCAGGTTAACATTACCAAACCTTTCTAAAACTAGCTGCCATCATAGATATAAACAAGCCTAAAAAGTGCTGTGAGACTTAAAAGATAAAAAAAATGTAAAGCCGTGCCGTGCAAATTCTATAGTACAAAAATGACAGTTGTTAAAAAATCTCAAGAACCAAACCGGAAGCTAAGTTTGTTCATCAGTAATCTTCAAAACGCAATCGTCGCCGTTTTTTATACCAGTGATGTATGACTTGTCATTGATCGAACTTACTGCAAGCTCCACCCGGCGATATCCCTTCAGGGGATCCCTTGTGTCGTTTGCTGGGCCTTCAAGCACGACTGTCCGGGGAGGGCTGTCCTCGTTGTCAGCTTCATAGATGACGTATTTGTAGTTATCGCCACTTTTTTGGGAACGTGAGATTAAGTACTCTTTAAATCCTAACAAGATAAAGGCACCATTTTAAGAGGTTCTGTATATCTCGAAAGGTTCAACACCCTTTTTAAAAAAAAAAAAAAAAACGAATACCTTCACTGGGGAACTCCAGAGTCTCCTGCCAATGTTTGTTTGAGAGGGATTGAATCAAACTCATATCCTTTGATTATGCGTGGTACCCTGTGCATAAAATCGAAGTCATATCATGTATAATATATTACCTCAAGTCCGAGCGAGGTCTCTTTCCTGGGATATAGACCCAGGCGAAGAGGGGTGGGAATCCGGATTTGAAGTGACAGGGATGATCGAAGGATTTTTGCGGGGTTGAAATTTTTTATTTAGAGCTTTTTGGGGGTAAGAAAAGTTTTTTCTCTGAAGCGCTCGTGATCTAAAGTAACGACGGGAACTGGGAACGAAGAGTCTAAAGTTTATGACGTAATTTCGTTTCCAGTACCTGACCAAAACACAAACAAATCGAATTGTTAGTACCCAGGCTTCTCGCGGGTTGAGTTTAGGTTCAGTTCTCTCCTGTGGTGCCGTTTATTTTGCTTAAACTTCGGGAGATGTAATTGTATCGTTATTTATTTATTTTTTTTTTTTTACCTTTTTTCATTATAATCGTTCCCCATTTAGAAATCAGAACCTTTGAAATGGATATAGATCTTCCACTTTAATGGACCATAATGGGACTTTTTGAGGAACGAGATTGCATGGTACGATAATGAAGCCAAAACTAAGGCTCAAAAACTGTGTTAAAAATAGAAAGAAAGAAGAAAAAAGTGATACGGCAGCTTATTGTCTTAGACCGATTTGCGCAGGAAAAAAACAAAGAGCGGCAGCTGTTGTTAACATGCAAAACAATTCCACACAACAACTCAGCGTCTAAATTACAAGTCGGCTTAAAAGCCTGCCCTTTCTAATAACAATGAACCTTGGCCGGGTGATAATGTAAACATGTAAAAGAACAACACCGTCTTCTTCCTGTATCTTAAATCGGCCAACAACGCAAAAAGGAACGTTTCTTTGATGACGTTCTCTCATACAGCTCACTTATTAGCAATGCATTGGTCGACTTTTTTCTCTGTAAAGTTCTCCTTTAACAACAGACGTTCAGTGAATTATGTAAATTTTAGAGTGACCTAGAGTGAGTACAAACACGACATGGGTGGGAGTTTTCGATGTTATCTAGGCATCAAAAGTTAAGACGTTACTTTTTAATTTTTTTTTCTCCCAGTAGTAAAGAAGTAGCCTCGTGGTATTGAAACTCACAATATAGACTGAACTTTTCCAACAGGGACATACCTTTTCAAGGATTTGTGACTTATATCAACACTACAGACCATCATTAGTTGCAAAATCACAAAGCGTGAAAAGTTACATGTTATTAAAAACAGTTGTAAAGAGGTCGCATCTGTATCAGATAAACTGAATTCACCCTTTTTAAAACACTGGCCTTTGTAACGAATGTTTTTAAATTCTCAGGGTGGGTAGTCTTTAAACTGTTAGTCTTTAAACTGTTTTGATAGGTCTTTTCCTCAAGCGAACCCACAGAAATGTATCAATCCATTACATAACGTTCAAGGCTTTTTCCGCCGCTTTTAGGGTAAAAAGGTTTTACCATATCCAATGAACCTCAAAAATTAAATTAACTGAAAATTGTTTCGGGCGGGTTGATTTTCTACATCCAAGTGTCTCTCACAATGATCGAAAACGTTTCCGGAGTTAATTGCCAAATCCACGCAGTTATAATAAGTTCTGTAGTGAAGCATAACGTTCTCAATATTCGTATATAAACAGTTCACTGATTTTGAGTGCATGTCTAGAAACAAAAGCAAAAAGTCATATCCATCATTTCTGTCTTACTGCTGTAAACGTCCTTTCTATTAACTCGGTTAAACAGTAATTAAATTTAAACAGGATTAAAACCCAACAATGGTGGAACAGACTGAATTTCACAGTTATAGCCTTTTAAATATGTTCGCATTGCAACCACATCTAAGCCTGTTTTTGATCACAGCTGACAAAAAAAATCGTGGGGTTTCTGTCCATTCTCTTACAATAAATTCATATTTTATGTAAATAAATGAAGTTTCTGGAAAAAAATCTTGAAATTAATTTCAAGTAAGAAGAGTGGCTCACCTTCAACGTTTTTAAGCACAGTTATCTCTCCCTAAAGTTTGCAAACAGCGAACAGCATGAACAACTGACTCAACACATAGCGAAGATCAACTTCAAGAATCAAATAAAAGGTTAACGTCAATCAATATATCCCGGCTATTGTTCTCTTCAAGTTATTAAACAGTAAAATATTTAACTTTTTAAAAAGATACCCATAAAAGGGTACATTTATTGACACAATGAACACAATTACTGTTCGTTGAATTCTGTAGTACGAGTTACGATCTAATCTTTTTTAAGTGGCAAACCTTTCTTGTCAAAATGAGTTTTATTTGCACGAGAATAACATTTAATTTTCAATAATTTTTTTATCAGACTTAGCTCTTAGCCTCGTTTTAAAATGGAGGCTTGGTGGGTCAACTCGAAAATGGCCTATTCTGATTGGTCCGACTTATCAGCGAATCAGCGGGACTTTTTCTACCACGCAGGTTTTTTCGTCTTCAAAGCAGATGTTTTATGGACTTCGCGACGCATTCTTTACACACGAATGACGTTCGTCGGTGGAGAAACTAAAACTATAGACAGAAGAGGTTTTCGAGGTTTTATCTCGAAAATGGGATTTTTTTAACACGTATATCTATGGTCATCTATTGTTTTGGTGTGGACCGCCAAAGACAGAGGTCATACGTAAACGCGTCATAGCTACTCGTGCATAAAATGTTTACAAACCTTAAAATGTCGGGAATAGACAAAAGCATCGTAAACATGTCCGAGAGTGACCTGGGAACAACAACGTTGTGTTCATATCCTTTTCCGGTGTTTATTTCCGGTGTGGTGTGCCAAAATCCTATTGCCAATAAGCAGGACAAGACAATAAGCAGGGCCTAAGAGATGGGAACGATGCGGTTCGGAAGTCTACAAAACGGCAACTTCTTGAATTTATATAACATCAATAACATTCAATAACATTTGATTTATAATATTAATTATTAATGTGGTGGATTGAAGATTAATTTGACAAGTTAAGTTTGCTCGTTTATATCATATTCTATTACACAAATAACTGTAATGTTTCCTCATTTTCATTTGTTTTTAGCGGCAAAAAATCTTATGGAATTTAGAATTTATCTCACATTAAAATGAATAAATAATTAAAATCACCACTTTACCGACTTTTCAGAGGAAGGCTGCACGGCAAAAGTTTCATAACCAGCAAACCACATATCATCGGAAAGTGGTGCAGTTTTTGAAGGAATCTTATAACCGAGGTTTTATCAGCGAATTTAAATAGTTTGACACTAGGAAACACCCCTCTGTAACAGACCCAGTGAGTCCCTACCCAGTGGTTTAATTCAGTCTACCCAGTGATAATTTAGCCTCTCCGATAACTGATGAATAGTTTGTTTCTGCCCGGCTAAATTTTTGCTCCCCCAGACACTTTCCACTAAACTTGAAAAGTATAAAACATTGTTACCATTGACAAAAGAAATCGGGGGGAACAGGTGATCGATCTCTCATAAAAGAAGTGTAAATCTTTTAGTTCTTCTCGCTAGAGAAATATGTATAACGTTTTCAAAGGCCGTTCATACCCGCGGTAAAAATGTAAGGCCTGCCACCCCTATTAGCTTTAACAGGAGATACACAACTACAGAAAAAACCCCAGTGGAAAATACACCAAACCGGTGACGTTGTCTCCGACAACCCGGTCAAGATATAGATTCCACTGGATCTGTTACAGAGGGGTGTTAGGAACAATAACACAATGTTTATATCCGCTGGGATTCACAAAAATAACAATTTGTTGGAATGCATGATAAGCATAGAAACACAATCATAGAATGATGAACGTCTTTTTTCGTCCTTTTTTAAAGGTGTTCAGCTCGATAACGTTCACGAGATTTTTTCTGTTTCCTTTGCTTCCGCTTCTTATGTTTATGCCCTCTCTTCTCTCCAGTTTTCGCCGACGGGTTGACTTCGCAATAGTACCCTCCCAACCTTGATGTAGATTCTGCTGGACACTCCACACACTCACTGGTAACCAGAGACGAGCGATAAGTGTTGTCTTGACAACATACATCTTGTTCATCCACCGGGTTCACAGACCTCAGGTTTTTGGGCGACTTGCGAGGGGTCATTCGAAGTGTTAGCTTAGCAATGAAGTACAGGTCAGTGGCTGAGTTAGGAGCCAGCCACTCCGCCTCGTTCTCTCCTGACTGTACTGTGTACGTGATCTTCCACCTGGACAATGTTGTGGGAAGAAGACTGTCGCCTGCCACTTTAGATGACGTATGACAAATCTTTGGCAGGTTGTTACACAGACTGTATGGATTGGGGTTTTCCTTTGAGCAAGTTGACTTTCGATAGCCTTCTTGGTACACTGTCACGTAAGAGGTTTGTTTCTCTGGCAATAAATAGCGCACTGATTTTGCTTCATCTGTAGAAATGTAGCTACCTGCGTCTGGATCGGCTGACACAACTATACGGGTTGATGGACTTTTGCTGCACCAGTTTTATCATGCTCTTTGTTGGGGAGAAACAGTTGAAAGTTCTCAACGTAAGGAGCATGGGGCTCGCCCATCAAGCTCCAGTGAAATTTGTAAAGCCACTTTATATCTCGAGGAAGTTTAAATGAGGCAGTTTTTTCTTCAGCTAACTTCTGAATGTTGATGAAACCCGTATCTTCGTCTGACTGAGGTTTTGAGGGGATGAATACGGTACGCTCAATCGAGATGTACGTTTTATGGTCTGTAAACGCCACAAGTTTATCCAGGTCGTTGTTTGTGAAGAGACCAGTGTCTGGTAGACAGACCTGGACTCTTTCTCCCTCATTCAAGTACACAATTTTATCACAATATAGCCAGGCTTGAGACTGAATAAATATCTGGGACATTAGAAATCCTCCTAACAGTTCGTGAGCCTTGAATAAATCGTTTTGTTGCTTTCCAATGGAAGCAGCCAGCTTATTAGCTAGGTTACTTCTCACTATTCTGGCCAGAATGTCCACCAACTCAAACTGAAAATCGAAAATGTTTTCTCTTAAGGCATTGAACTCAGCAATTGTTCCTTCTAAATTCTCACACAACAAGAAACCGTTGGCTATAGCCTTTCCCGCAGCCGCCAATATTCCACCGACATCGTTCAACAGATCACAAGCTGAATCCTTCAGCGCTCCCCACATGGCAATGTTTTGTTCCATGCGGTGCCGGTCTACCTTAGGAGTGTAGGCAGCATACTGTTCGACAAACCCTTCGGCGTTGTATCCAACATTTTCTGAATGGCTGTCCTTGATACTGTCGACTACTTCAATCAGGTTTGTTATTTGTTCTTTGTTGTCTTGCAGGCAAAGAGCAATCTCCATTGTATCGTTCTTAACCTCGATTAACTTTGCAATAAGTGCCCCTCCGTGAACGAGATCTGCTGCCAAGTCAGCGACAATTTTTGTTTGATCTCGCACTCCTTTTTCATCTACACCACTGAATATGGCTTTTAAAGGATTTGCCTCTGCCGCTATTTTTGTACCCAACGCTACGGTCTCCTCAGCCAACTCAATACCCAGTAGTGTCTCCATAGCAATCATTGTATCGTTAAGGTCAGTGCGTACCTTTTCCTGAAGTCTGGTAAATTCTGTTTCAAAGCTTGTAAGTTTGCCATTTATGAAGTCTTTGTCGGCGTTTGCAATCCCTTTTTCATACTGAGAGATTCCTTTGAAATAAGAAGAAATTCCTTGGATGTGAACTTGTAGGTTGCTATCCAGCTGATTTATGGCGCTCAACAACTCGGCATGTTTAATGGTATCCTGTTTCAGTCCAATCAGTTTAGCATGGTCAACATTCTCGTGAAGTGTAAGATCTCTCGTAAATCCTAGGTGTCCCGGTTGAAGTCTTTGTTCCCTCATTTTTTTCAGCAGCAAGTAATGTGGTCGAATTGTCAAAAACTGGCAGGCTGCTTCCGCTTCGATTTCATCACATGAAAATCTAGCATCTGAAAAGGTGTTTTCGTTTTCGCTAATAATCCGAATGGCTTCATCTATTCGAGAGTACGCCCTCCTTCTAACAGCATCTCTATAAAAGGCTTCAAAAGGTCTATTTTCTGGCATCATGTTGACAAATGCGTTCATCCATTTCACTTGCATGGGAATGCTTTTAACTTGGTCAACTATTTCGCATCCACTGTAAGAACCTTCGGGGCACCTGACGCGACCGCATAATTCATCTACCATGGTAAAACCAAGCTTATAAAAGAACAGCTCCACCATTAGTGGAATAGCTTTGGTGACATCGCATTTGTCGTCATCGGTGCAGGCATTTTTCTCACTTGAATGGACTGAGCCAGAACATCTCGACAAAGTCGGACAAACATCCTTGATTGAGAGGGGAATGACTTCTCGGGGTGGTAACTCATTACATGCTATTGTTGTAAAGAAGCTTTTCCAGTGGGTCCATTGTGAATCTGTAGTGGGTCGAGTCGCGGTATCATGTAATCCATGTTTCACGAGGTTTGCCATAAACGTTCCTAACGTGAATTTGGTTTTAACAGAAGGGAAAGCATCCAAACCGAATGTTGTAAATTGTAAATTGTAAATATCTTATTATCCACTCCCCTCAGGGCTTTTCAGGGATAATTTACAACACTGGTTGGGGGACTTTGCCAGACTGCGTAAGGTGCAGTTTACAAGTAATGAAGGAATGAGTAATGATGCCCCCATACATGAGTGTGAAAGTGAGATAGACCACTACACCGGGCACTACGTGCCCTACTCTTTACGAAGAGTGTGTGGGTTCTTTAACGTCCCACAGATTTAAAACATGTGCAAGGGCTTGTGAGACTGCACACAGTTTTTGAGTTTATTAGCTAACTCCAAAGCCTTATCAGCATCAACGAGCGGTATGAACGAAAGAAAACTTCTTATCCGTCCACCTTCAAAAGCAGGCGTGATAACATCTGCAGTGCCTTCAGTGATGTGTTGTAAGCATTCAGGTGGGATGCTTGCCTCTCTAGGTTGGCATTTCTCAGGAATAGAATCCAAAAATTGAGTAACCTTGCCGAACCATTCTACTCTATCAGCATGCATATAAGGCGAAACCCGAGTGAATATGGTCAAAAGCACAACGATGTGTAAAGACCGCATCTCGCCACAGAAATTTCTATGTGATCAAAACGGCGGGACTGTCGCTTTTAACCTCTCAATTAACATAGTCTAGTCCAAGAAGATTAAAAAGAAGTTTTCCCAAGAGGATTACCTCAGAACTGATGTAATCACTACCACAGGTTGGGAAAATTCTTCTAGTATTAGTAATACTCCCAAATGAATGACAGAAGCTTCTTTACTCTCTCTCTCACCCCCTCCCTTCACAGACAGGGGGTGATTTGCCATTGCGTACTTCATCGTCCTTTCACCCTTTTCGAGATCATTTCTTTCTTTGCTTCCAAATTTTCGAAATCGGGCAAGGAAGCTCGCAAAACTGCGTAAATTTAACCTGGCTGCCTTTCCTTCGGATAAATAGCTGTAAATGCAGATCTTGAGTTAAAAAGAAAAGTTTTGTTACGCCGGCCAAGAAATAACAAACGTACTTACAGGACTCCGTTAACTCGATACTCTCTCTAACTCTAACAAAACCTCATTTTCCCAGGATTTGGCCCATTCTGTCAGCCATGATCAGCTTTATCGGACACCTATTTATCAAGTTTGAGGGAATTCTACCGCCTTTTAAATTCAAGGAAGTGAAAGATAAGGTCTTAAAATTTGGGCAATAATTTCCAAAGGAAATGTTCTTATCAGAAAACCTTATAAATCAAGCCATTTTTTACCTTGGTAACTGTAGACAAAGAATGAATCCGCGATTCCTTATTAATGATTCCCAGCATATCTTGAATGGGATTTTTCAATAACTTGAAGAATTCTTAGTTTTTTTTGGAAGTACGAGTTAGCGGAAGTTACGACACAGAAGCATTTTTCTGAATCATGGATATATGGTAAGAGATACATCTTGACAACTTTTATATCAACGCAGAAGAAAGATAAATTATCATAGCTTATTGAACAACGAAAAGTCTGCCGTTGTCCATTCATCCGCATGTGTGCGAATGGCAGCTCTCGATGGGGGTTATCGGTGGGGGTAGGTCTCGGTTGCCAGTTCTGTTATTATCTCGATGTTATGTCATGTTACGCTATATTTTCAAGAATTATTTGTTTCTAAGCATTTTAGTGGAGTGCTTGTAAACTAGCTGGATAAGCTAAGCGCACTTTCCACTATAAACAAACCTTAAACTTTAAACCTTAATCGATGACTGGTGGCAAGCCATTCATGTTAAACCTCGCGAGAGATGCTTCATGACCCAAAAAACACTAGTACCAAACAAATAAAGAACATTTCCCGCAACTCGAAGGTCAATTTGATAAATCTTTTACAATGTTATTAACAAGTATAGCTATTGATTTTGAGACTGAAAACAATAGCTACACTTGTAAATACACTTGGAAAAGGTTTGCTAAATTGACTCCTGATTTACTTAGTACAAACAGTCTAGGTAAAAGTGAGCGTATAACCAATTACAATATTTCCTCTCGAGGGCAAACAGTTTTTTTTTTGCCCGAACTGGATCTACTAAGTTCCTAAAACCGTATTCCAAGACTTGCGGTAATTCAACTAACGTAAAGTTAGAACAGTGAAAATTTATCAGGGTCTGTCAACCATAAAAACGGATAATCAGATCTATAAACCGGTGCATTCCATTAGAATTAATAGCGATCTGAGGTTTAAAATCATGTTTACATAAAACAGAAAAAGTCCACTTCTACCACGCGACCGCGGTTATCTTCTACCTATACCGTGTACTGTTCATTATATGACGTACACAAAAATATCAAGCAGTTTCAAGTTAGGCTCACTCGCTCATAAGGGGCATTTATTGCTGTGATTCTGTTTATTATGCCGTACAAGGAGCTAATAAATTTTGACTCTGCGGAAGAAATCCTCAAGTGTTTAAAAACACTTGTGGAATGCGTCTTAAACAGCTCGTTTCTGTAGTGGTATTCATCACTATTGCACAAGTTTGTGGTAGGTTTTGATACACGTTTACAGTGTTGCGGAGCTTCTTAAAAACATAAACCTTTCGCTATAAGCTCAATCCAGTTTAGGTCATTTTTTCGCTTTTCAACCTCAATCTTTAACAATCTCCCTTCAAGCATTTCCCTTGATTCGGCACTTTTCACACGAAACTCGTATCCTTCAGTTTTGACTAAGTAAAGACATAAACAAAACGTCTGAATTTAAATATGTGTGTGTCATTGATTTTAAGAAGCATCTTTAGTCGCTATTCGGGTAATTATGCCATTTTCTACCGAATCACATTGCAGTTCCTTGTCAGAAATTCCATAAATCTAAAAAGAAATAAAGAGAAACATACGAATTTAAAGGCACGCTTGGCTAGAAAAGTTGGTCACTATTCGTTTTGTTACACTTTGCAGTTTAGTATATCACTTTATTGTAATTTTGACATTCAAACTCAATTTACTCCTTACACGAACATTGTGATATAAGACAAGACTAGGAGAATTTTTCAAACCAATTCCATTTTAGAAGAGGAAAATATCACTTTTTTGTGGTTAACGCTGTAGGGAAACGACTTTGCATCAAATCAATGACTACCATGACCCAACTCCCCCTTAACTCAGATTCAGCCCTTGACATAATGATGAGGGAGGGGTGGGAGGGTAGACAGTTAACCCAAAAGCTTGACAGCCGTTCCAATCTAAACAAAAACAATAATAAGGGTCATATGCTCAAATGCATCAAGGAGGAAAACTGTGTCAGGAGTTCCTCAACTCAAAAATGCACTGATGTGAACCCCAGTAATGTGTCCCTCTTTACTGATAGTTCATAATAACCATTATGGTTACCTTTCTTATTTTTTCCTGGTCAGAAATAGCAGCTAGAGATGATAAAGAAACCAGTGTCCCCTTTATTTGTTTGCTCAGTTCTGAAATCTGGAAAGAAAGCACTCATTTTAACCTCAATAGTATAAGAAATTTTATCATCAACAAACTGAAGTTGTGTTGGCCTTAGTTACCACACAAATAATAATGGTGTTAAAATGTAATAAAGTGTAATCCAGTACTTTTCAGTGCATAGGGAGAAGGAACTGATGATAATGATGATCACGATGATGATAATGATGATGACGACAGTGATGATGATGATGATGATGATAGTGATGTTACAAACCTAAATCAAAAGCTAAAACTAGTAGTTGTGGAGTTTGACTGTACGGTCAAATTTAATTTTGACTTCTGACTACATTTTACAGGTTAATGAAGCCACAACTTAATACTAAACCAGATTTTTACAGTGCAAACAATTCAGTATTCTATAAACACCTGCTGGAGTCCCAAGGTCAACAGAGAGATTTGGAAACATGTTAAAATCATGTCCATGTCCATTCAAGTTAAAAGTTTCTTACAGTTGAAAGAAGGAAATGGACAAAAACGTTTTGGGCACAACAACTTTTACAGATGACTCGATAAGACACTATTTAACTCTTGTTTGGATATAAAGAACCATGAGCCACAAATGAAACAAATACTTTGTCATGTGGTGAAATATATCACAAATGACTTCTGATAAAAAGCAAGATTCTCCTTCCAATTTTTGTCTTCTATGTGCTTGTGAATAAATATTACAGCATGAGTCACCTGGGGCCTTATTTTCTCATCTTTTCAATTCCTATTTGAGTAAATACCTTTTCAATGCCATTTCCTTGTGTTATAATCACCACTAAAATGTCTTTTGTGCTGTCCAGTATCCCAAATTTCTTGAAAGAATCATTAATCTGATAAAAGAAAATTATGTTGGATTAAGGAGACCTAATTCCCTTACCTTCTCTACAACTACCAGTAAGCTATTAGGTTTATTATCATTTTTTTAAAAATATGTGTAAAATAACCAATTTATTTAAATTTCCATTATTACGATTATTAACACTTATTTGTTATAAATTTTTAATCTTATTTTTATATTGTGCCAAAATATTGGCATAATAAACAAACTCAGATATTATCTTGACTTTTTATTACATACATTTGTTTTCACACGACTAAAATTCACAAAAAATGCCCAAATTATCCTCCGGTGGGTACTACCTTAACCAGGAGTGACCAACATCAAGTTTCTCTTAACAATCACTACATGTTTAAAAGAAAAGTTTATGAGAATAAATAAAATGATCACCTAAGAGAAAATGCTTTAATCTTTGAACAAATTCTCTCAACTAATAATTCTGTAAGGAAATGTATGGAGACCAGTTTGCAGAATTTTTATGTGGATGGCTTAAAGGGTTAAAGGCAATGCATCTGAAAAGACAAAATCTGACCTCAAATAAATGAAACAGTATTAAATATTACTTACATTGCTGGAAGGCGACAAGTTAAAAATAATTTCCGAATGAAGTGTTCTTGTCTTCATTTTTCCTTGTTGAAACAAATGGAGAGCCTTGTGCCCAGCTACAACTACATGAAATGGATCAAAAATCTGACAAAAAAATTAAACCAGTTATTATTAACAGGTTATAAGCTTAAAATCATGTTACTTAATCACCGTAAAAAGTGAAACCTAGAGACTCACATGACCTTTGTTGATGTCCGCTTGATAGAAGAGACCACTGAATACAGGTTTGTTTTACTAAAAAATTATATGGGATGAAGCATTTGAAGCAAACATTTCAGTGTCTGCTTGAGACAAGGTGTCCACTTAATATGGAATTCAGAGGCAAAAAGTGCCTCTTGTTCACAAAAAACAGGGTGAAACAGCAAAAAAAGACGTGGACTAGGGGGGGAAGGGCACCACCCTTGTCCCTCCTCAGACCCCTGCTCAGCTTATTGGCCGATTTTTTTCACCTTTTTCCCCCCACTGTGGTCCCTGGACTCAGACTATCAAGTTTTCAATGCCTCTAATATTTTTTCCGAAGGAGAGCCAAACAGAAGCGCTGTCTTGTTCCTGGCTTGTCTCCAAAAGTGAACAAAAGCAGGGGGTTAGATGGGGGAACAGTGAGGTCTTATTCATCCACTATCCTAAACTGGGTTAACAGGGCCCTTTTGAGGAGCACACAAGGCTTAGACCTAAATACAGCTATAAACATTGTTGGAAAGCCCAAGCAACAAGGCAGCAAAACTTTCATTAAAAAATTCTTAATGGAGCACTATTCGTCTACTAAAAAACAACAAAGATAAACATTTGTAAGGTTTTATATCATTCTGTGGCACTGACAACCATGAAAGTATGACAAAATTTAGGGGAATTTTATTATTTTTAAATAGCTACCCACATGGCCTTGTGGTCTTGTCGGGTGGGCTTGAGGCCTTCAAAATCCGACAACTTCATGTAAATAAGCAACAGATCGAAACTGAGATTGCCAAAGGAATTTCACTCTGCTACCCTCCTAACTAGGCATATATGGCGAAGTGGTTAAACACCTCGAACTCTGGATCTGGAGCTCCAGGGTTCAAGCCTTGCCCGTTGCAATGTTTCCTTGAACAAGGAACTTTATTCCACTTTGTGTCTCTTCACCCAGGTGTATAAAAGGGTACTGGCGACATACCGCTGGGGGGGGGGGGACTTGTACAGGGGGAGAGTAGCAACACTCCTAGCCCGGGGGGTACTCCCTTACAAGAGGCTAATAGGGATGTGCCGCTGGATGGGGTCGCATGTTCACGTCTGGAGTGACTACAATGGGGTCGCATTTTCAATAGATTACTAGAATGGGGTTGCAGATTTTCGGATTTTTTGGAGTAAGTAGGGACTCAAAGTGGGAAGATTCCCGGTTAAAAAATCAGAGAGTTGTTGTTTATTAAATTTAACAATAAGCTCACATTGACCGCATTACATTCCGCTGCTTGAAACCACATTGATAAGGTAGAGGTATAAATAGAAAGTTGGGATCGTGAAAATTACATTTTCCAAAAAGTGACTAAGATGGGGTCTATAATTGGCTAAAAAATGGACTATAATGGGGTAGCAAACATTAACCCAAGTACCCCACCCCCGGGACTCCTAGGCATGCTTCATGCCAAGGGAAACCAGTATAAGCTCAGGCCGTTTTGGGCCTTTGGCTCATGTGCGCCTTTACCTTAACCTTCCCTCCTAACTCCTAAATATGAAACATCAATACATTTGAAAAAACAGCATGCAGAATTTGCGTACACGAGAACTGCTGATCGAGTTATCAGACAGAGGTCGATACATTACCATACTTGCGTTTAAGAGAGCCGCTTCTAATTTTCCGTGCACGATCAGTTCTCGTAGTTCTTTACTATTTGACACATCAGTGAATAAAGCCAGGCTCGCAGTGTAATCTGCATTCTGTTCCATGGTGAATTGAACAATCAGCTCCCGAACGTCCTCCATCTTCTTTACGAATATATTAGTTGGTCAGCGGTCGCATACTAGTAAAAATATATGTCCCCATACATGAACTACCTACACTAGTAAACTAGTACCAGTTCTCGTCAACAAACCCGGTAACTCTCAAATCAAAAAACTACTACATGAAAAATTACTGCAATTTGATTGGCTTAGAGCACTGGTATTTCAGCTTAATTTGAAATACCTACATGTGAAAATTACCAACCTTTTGCGGGTGGTAGTTAAACAAATAATAACATGATTTTTACGTGCTATTTGGCATAAATACCACTCTTGATATTTCAAAATTGTCTCGAATTCAACTCGCCTAACGGCTCGTGAAATTACGTTTAACAGTTTCGAAATATCACTCGTGGTATTTATGTCAAATATCACTACAAATCATGCTATACAAACGGTCCGTGTGGTTTTCGTCCATTTGATTTTGATTCCAAACTGAAAATTGAAAATCAAAAATTCCCAATCGTGATTTTCAATGTTTGATTCCTCAAGAATTGAAAATCACAAATTTACAATCTCAATCGTCAATTTTTGTTTCTAAGAAACATAAAATTGAAAAACAATTTTCAATGTTTTGAAAATCAAAAATTGAAAATTGAAAATGGTCAGTTGGTGGTTTTTATTTCTTGTTTTTAAGGAAAAGGAAAACTAAACGATAATCTTCAATTTTGAGATTTTTGCTTGGTACCGAAGTTAAAATTATATTTTCAATTTCCTATTCCCTAAATTCAAGCTTATTAAAAATTCAAACTTGACAAAGCAATTTCATGTGTAAAGAAGAATTAATGCTGGTGAAATCCAAAATGAAAATCGTTTTTTGATTTTCCTATTTATGAAAAACAAAAATTGCCAACCGACTAAAAATACCTGTGATGGGAGGGGAGGATAAAAGCGGAAGTGGCGCCACTGCAAACAAGATGGCGGTCGCCTTGCAGTGAAGGAGTGTTTCGTGTTGCGTGTCTTCGTCAAGCTGTCTCTAGCGGAAATGTTACGCCAACAGGAAGCCAAAGCCTGCCTGTATCATGGCCGACACGTTTTCAAAGAATTAAGCTGAATATTTTTTCACTGATAAATATGCTTTTGTTGTAACCTTGCAGCATTACTCTACGCAGGGTAAAGCGTTTCAGATCGCGCCGTATAAAAGATAGACCGCCGACTGCGGACTGCGGACTGTGGACTGCGGACTGCGGACTGCGGACTGCGGACTGCGGACTGCGGACTGCGGACTGCGGACTGCGGACTGCGGACAGCGGACTGGGTATATGTAAAACACGGACCAGTTATAAAATGCGAACCACGTATTATGTGTTAGTGTAATGGTAATTAGTCAACTTACGCAACAGGACGGGAGAGGAAAGAAGACGTCAAACCTTGTGTGATAAGAGTGACAATAATTTTGTTTGAAAAAACTTTCCGACAAACATCACCTTCCTTTAAACAGAGTGAAAGACCAAAAAACAGTAATGTGAAGTGAAGGTCACGAAAAACACGCAATTTATAGCCCTGTCAAGTTTGTCACACACAATCCTTTTGCCGTCCTCTTCTTTCTGTCGTCCTGTTGCGTAAACGAACTTTTGTCACTCGACCCTAACCGTGTATAACTCCTTTGTTGTTGTTAAAGTGAAGGGATTTAGGCTTTAGCAATCAATGGTAGCCGCAGAGTCTTGATAAGAACTGTTTAAATAAACTTTAATAGCAGGACCGGTTTTGGAAATCTAAGATGAACATTAACCGATTGTATCCGAAACAGCCACAAAAGAGATATCAACTATAAACGCTCTGTTCACAAACGAGCATATTGCTCAAATGACTTACAAGTGGCTCAGTTTTGGCCAAAATCACCAAGAATACCAGTGTTTTACACGCTGACCAAACACATAAAACTATTCCTGCCGGCAGACCAATCGTCTCTGGTAGCGGTGGTCCCAAAGAACACATTTCTAGTTTTGTGGACTCGATTTAACCAGGCCAATCGCGCAAAAACAAGATTCTTACGTCGAAGACACTGCACACAAAAGTGATATCATTGAAAACACGCCTCTTCCAGATGAAGCAATTTAAGCTACGCTAAACGTGTGTTGTCTCTGCCCTAGCATTTCCCAGGAAGAGGGAATCGACATCGTCTGTCACCATTACGAAGAACATTATCAGTCAAAGTTACCTATCCTTACTTCATATTTGGGAGACTTAATGCGGGTGATCTTAACAGAAAACTAAGTCAAATTCACCGACAAACACTACGTACAGACTCACGGCATTACAATGGCCACCAAAATCGCGGTTGCTTTCTCGGTCATTTTCATGGCTCACGTTGAGAAACAACTACTACATGCGAGCCCTTACAGCCATTTCTCCGGCTGGAAGAAATTTATTGATGACACATTCTCAGTGTGGACTCTTTCTGAGTCCGAAATCAACAACTTTATTGATTTCGCGAACTCTTTCCACACAACAATAAAATTTACACTGACGAACTGTCATCAAAACAAATTGTTTTCCTTGACCACTGAAGTTTTTAAAGGATCAAGATTCATTCGATTCAAACACATTATTTAAGCCGACAGAAACGTTTTAAGATGCGAATTTCTCCTTATTTTACCCTGTCATCGTTAAAAAGGGCTTCGTATACGGAATAGCCTTGCACTTACTCAAAACGAACTCGGTTAAGGAATAATTCCCGATAACTGGAGTTAAAGAAGAAAGAGTTTTTAACTCGCCTTACAGAACGAGGCTACCCTCACGACCTTGTGGAAACAATCCTAGCCGAACTGCGCTTCGAATCGCGCAAAGCGGCTTTATCAAATAAACCCAAAATCTCAAAAAGATTCTAATGAAACACTTGCACCTTATTACGAGCAAAAACACACTCGCGCAAATATATCCCCACGCCCCCATTGGTTCTTATCTTAAAAGATTTTCTTGTTAGAGCGAAAATTCCTTCAATTTAACAACAACGTGAAAGGAGTTATACATGGTTAGGGTCGAGTGACAATACTATCAGACTAAAAACATAGCACGTAGTTCGCATTTTATACCTGGTCCGTATTTTATATATACCCAGTCCGCAGTCCGTGGTCCGTAGTCCGTAGTCCGCAGTCCGCAGTACGGCCTCGGTTTACAGTTCGCAGCCGATCTGGAACGCTCTACCCGGCTGCGTTGCGTACGTATAATGCTGCAAGGTTACAACAAAAGCATAGTTATCAATGAAAGAACATGCAGATCATTTCTTTGAAAACGTCTCAGCAAGCTTTAGATTGCTGTTGGCGTTACATTTCCCCCAGAGACGGCTCGACGAAAACAAAGAACACTCCTTCGCTACAAGACGACCGCCATCATGTTGTTTGCAGTCGTGCCACTTCCGGTTTTACCCTCCCCCACCCGTCACAGTTATATATGGTCTGTTTTCAATTTTTGTTTTTCTCGACTACGAAAAT